>CM068831.1:18291562-18891562 GCA_028554795.2 Sinohyriopsis cumingii | reverse complement strand
ATGCTAAATTTGGTAAATTTGAGTTTTAAAAACCAAAAGTCACCTACAGCAACTGTAAATTAAAAATACAAGTCATTGGTTTGATAGAATGTGAAGTTTAAGTTAGTGTTGTACACAGGATCCGAAGAACAGGGGGCACTGTCCCCCACCCTCCAAAAACCATGTGTTCACATGACTCATGAAAACATGAACATGTTTTGAATATTAGGTTAACCTGAAAGGAGCTGCAACATGGAATTTTCCTATTTTGGATCTTATTCTCATTTTACTTTACACTAATTATCTAACAACATTTATTATAATAAATAAAATGGTAAAAGCATGGTTTAGTTCACACTGCAATATCTTTTTGAATTAAATGTAAGGAATGGCAATAGATACATGTAACATATTTTGTTTCAATATTTTCAGGATTTTATATATTTTTTAATGATATGGAATCACATCTGTACTGAATCATCTATCAGCAATTACTTATTACCAATTGGGAAGCCACATATCTCATCCAAATTTGATAGAATGTGGAATATGGGCTTATCTCATCATAATCCCAGACAAGTTTGATAATGTTTGAGATCTGTTGTAATGAGGTGATCTGGCATTTGATTGGCTTGCCTTGTTGCCAATCTGGCATTTGATTGGCTTGCCTTGTTGCCAATCTGAATGCTAAATTTCTAAACCAATTTTGATTCAACATGGAATATATGATTAAATTATTACGGTCTTGACTAGTGTAATAATGAGCAAGATTCATGAATACTATTGAGAAAGTTTTGCGTCTGACTGTCTTAACATGTTCCTGAAGCCTCATTTATGACATGATTTTGATCAGACTTGGAAGAAAAAAAATGTTGCAAAAATTGGATTAAAAAGAAACACAAAATCTTGGAAGTTTGATAATTAGCAAGATGAAAACATCTTATTGGATGAACTTGTATCACTCTGGAAACCATATGTTTAGAAAATCCAATTTTGATAAAACTTGAAACAGGGTAAGTTAGAAAATAAGTGAGATCCAAGAATATTGGTGCAGTGATCTGGCATCTGATTGGCTGAGCCTCTTGCCACTCTTGAGTCCATAAATTTGATCAAACTTGGAATACATATTTATATCATGAACAAGTTCAGTAATGAGTGAGATGCATACATTACTGGGTAGTGAGGTAGATCTTGCATTCAATTGGTTAATTTTGTTACCACACTTGAAGCCATATTTCTGATCCTGTTTTGATCAAACTTGAAATGTGGGTTTATATCATCCGGATCTTGGCTGTTTTCAATAATGAGCAAGATCAGTGCATATTAACAACAGCTTGCATCTGATTGACTGAGCTTGTTTTCACTCAGAAGTCATATTTTTGCTCTCTGTTGAAATATATTTTGACATGTAATATGACCATCACAGCAGCAGTCTTGAAGTGGCCTAGTGGTCTAAAGTGCTCTCTGTTACGGATCACTGCCATCTCACCTCTGTCTGCGTGGGTTCAAGTCTCGGATTCAGCCAATGTGGGTATGTGAGAAAGCTTGCCAGCAGCTTCTCGTGAGTCGGTTGTTCTTTCCGGGGGTTTCCCGGGTTCTTCCTCCACCATTAATACTGACCGCCATGTATAGCCTATCGTGTGCTGAAAAATGCATTAAACCCTACAGAATCAACAAAAGCAGCCGTCTTGAAACTGTTGTTATGGTTAATTATGAATGGAGGGTCATATCTGCTCTTGTCCAAATGGATCAACACGATTTTTTATAAATAGATATTTTATGATACCCAGTAGGTACTACATTTAAATGAGAGCAGAGTTAATTGTATATCCAATGTGGCTGCCATGATGACTGTCTTATAAAATCTTGTTGTCACTACTTCCTATGAATGGATGAACTTTATGAAATCTAGATATTGCCAAAAGACTTTAAATGATGTCCACTTTGTCCTAAATGAAAATGGTGACAAGCTGATATTCAATTTGTCTACCATGACAGCTTTTTTGAATTTTTTCTTGATGAAGAGCATCAGAGATGGTTTCAGCTCTTGAGAGTTAAGAGGAAGAAATGGACATGAATTCCATACAATTCATTTTTCCCACTAAAGCATCCATCCCTTTGAGGGTCTCTTGTTTAATCTATTTTGCTAATGAGCAAGTTAAAAGTAGCAGTATTATATCATGTCAACAATAGAATTCATTAGCATCACTTTAAAAAAAAAATTCTTGAAACAGTAACATTTGTTTTAAATGTGGTGTTATGACATAAAATGCTCTTCAATATGTATCGAGTTATAATGAGACAAATTGGTATGATGCGTTGTGTCCATTCCAGGTTCTGGTGTCAGTTGTACTCTGTCTGTTGACAATTGTTCTTGGTGGCATAAAGGCTGTACTGACAGGCACACACATTCTACAACCCTTTCTGAGCCTGACACGCTGTCAGTATGACGTCCAGCGCACCCTTTGCCGATGTTACTCACCTTATAAGCACTCTGCTCTTCTTAACCTCCAGTACTCGGATGCAGGTGAGATACTGATTAATATTAATTATATTCATGTGTATCCATGTATGTGTCTGTCTGCAGGGCCATTGCAATAGCTGTTGTAAGTAAAGTAATTGGACCACTCTATTCTTCAAACTGTTGTCAATGAAAACTTTACAAAGTTGAATGTTATGCAAGAAAAGCATGCTGCCTGGGATGACATTACCACACCACATGAACAAGCATGTCTGGGATGACATTACCACATATCATGAACAAGCATTTCTGAGTTGGCATTACCACACAACTTATGAACAAACATGTCTGGGTTGACATTACGCAACATATGAACATGTATATGATGACATTACCATACAAAAAATGAACATGTCTGGGTTGACATTGCCACACAACATATGAATAAGCATGTCTGGGTTGACATTGCCACACAACACATGAACAAGCATGTCTGGGTTGACATTAACACACAACATATGAATAAGAATGTCTGGGTTGACATTAACACACAACATATGAACAAACTTGTCTGGGTTGACTTTAACACACAACATGTGAACAAACTTGTCTGGGTTGACTTTAACACACAACATATGAACATGTATATGATGACATTACCATACAAAAATGAACATGTCTGGGTTGACATTGCCACACAACATATGAATAAGCATGTCTGGGTTGACATTGCCACACAACACATGAACAAGCATGTCTGGGTTGACATTAACACACAACATAGGAATAAGAATGTCTGGGTTGACATTAACACACAACATATGAACAAACTTGTCTGGGTTGACTTTAACACACAACATATGAACAAACATGTCTGGGTTGACTTTACAGCAACATTAGAACATGTATATGATGACATTACCACACAAAAAATGAACATGTCTGGGTTGACATTGCCACACAACACATGAATAAGCGTGTCAACATATGAAAATGTCTGGGTTGACATTGCCACACAATACATGAATAAGCATGTCTGGGTTGACATTAACACACAACATATGAGCAGACATGTCTGGGTTGACATCACTGCAAGATTAGAACATGTATATGATGACATTACCATACAGCAAATGAACATGTCTGGGTTGACATTACCCCACAACACATTAATAAGCATGTCTGGGTTGATATTATCACACAACACATAAACAAGCATGTCTGGGTTGACATTAACACACAACATATGAATAAGCATGTCTGTGTTGACTTTAACACACAACATATGATCAAACATGTGTGGGTTGACTTTACAGCAACATTAGAACATGTATATGATGAAATTACCACACAAAAAATGAACATGTCTGGGTTGACATTGCCACACAACACATGAATAAGCGTGTCAACATATGAAAATGTTTGGGTTGACATTGCCACACAACACATGAATAAGCATGTCAGCATATGAACATGTATATGATGACATTACCATACAAAACATGAACATGTCTGGGTTGACATTGCCACACAACACATGAACAAGCATGTCTGGCTTGACATTAACACACAACATATGAATAAGAATGTCTGGGTTGACATTAACACACAACATATGAATAAGAATGTCTGGGTTGACATTAACACACAACATATGAATAAGAATGTCTGGGTTGACATTAACACACAACATATGAACAAACATGTCTGGGTTGACTTTACAGCAACATTAGAACGTGTATATGATGACATTACCACACAAAAAATGAACATGTCTAGATTGACATTGCCACACAACACATGAATAAGTGTGTCAACATATGAAAATGTCTGGGTTGACATTGCCACACAACACATGAATAAGCATGTCTGGGTTGACATTAACACACAACATATGAGCAGACATGTCTGGGATGACATCACTGCAACATTAGAACATGTATATGATGACATTACCATACAGCAAATGAACATGTCTGGGTTGACATTACCCCACAACACATTAATAAGCATGTCTGGGTTGATATTATCACACAACACATAAACAAGCATGTCTGGGTTGACATTAACACACAGCATATGAACATGCATGCCAGGGATGACATTACCACTCAGCATATGAACATGTATCAGGTACATGAAATTTACCAGAATAATAATTTCTAAAAAAGTACAGCATGCATATCACATCAAATATAGTATTATTTTATGGCCTGTCTGTGCCACCATCCATTTGCATTTTCAATTTTGTTAATCTTTTTTGTTTTATGGTATGGTCCTACATCTTTCATGCTTTATGTGTCATGCATTGTGTATGATGCATTATGTGTTGTGCATTATGTGTTATGCATTATGTGTCATGCATTATGTGTTGTGCATTATGTGTTATGCGTTATCTGTCATGCACTGTGAATCTATGAACAAATTGCCAGATGCCTTTTTAAACTCTTGTCAAAAACTATTTGACCAAGTTTATCAAATTTTGCAGAGACCATCTTGGCATGAAGGTCTTTTGACTTGTTTTGCAACTGATGCTGATTGATGAATATATATGGCTTCTGTTACTAAAAATAGAATAAAACCTTTAAATCAATCAAAGAATTTGATCTAATTTGGCATAAGTCATCCTGGTGTGAAGATCTTTTGCATTTATACAAATGACGCTGATTTGCTTTCAAATATGTCCACAATGAAAAGCTTGAGACTATTTCTTTTTGAACACAACTGAAGAGAATTTGACCAAGCTTGATTGAAGGCATCATGATTACACCTTAATTACCAAGCAAGTCACCATGACTATACCTTAATTAACTACTGAGTCACTGTATTGATAGCAGAAAAATGGTTTATGCACAACTTATGTTGTCTGCCATCTTCAGTTACCAGAATTGTGGGTAACTTGCAATAGGGATAAGGAAGAACTATGTTGATTGGTGGTGGGGGTGGTAAAGGTCAAGGTCACTATGAATGAAAAAAGAAAAATAGTTTATGCACAATAAATCAAGTTGTCCATTATGTCATTTTTGTACTTAGGATTCTAAGGGCTAGAGTAATTTTGACCCCAAGTTTTGGGGTACTAAAAATTTCAAAGGGACAAAGAATAATACCATAGCTATTCTGATAGAAGCCCTTCTTTGAGCTGTCCCTTCCATTTTTCCACAAAAAAAGGAATTCATACCTTGTCAAGCTTATGGATTCATATATATCCATTATTGTACTCTGTATGTCCAGATAATTGAAACTGTACATGAGTAATCCAGTGACTGTTAGAAAAATCAAAACAATTTAATTTATGAACATTTTCAGTGAAAAAATTATGTACAGTATCGCCCCCTACCCCTTTTGGCATCTGTTAGAATAACTAGGGCACTTGATACTAATGTAATAGTAGTGGTTAAAAAAATTTGCGTTTACAATTTTGACACCATAACTTTGCACTGCACAATTATTTTTTGCTTTGACACTTACATCATTATTGTAAGTATTTAACCAAGTGCTCAATTAACTCCAAGCAACAGTCACATATTTGAATATCTAGTTAACCAGAAAAGTGACGCACACTGGGATTTTCTTGTCTGGATTTGTTCTTATTTTACTTCAGTGTTCACTTATATCTACTTGTGTTTATTATAAAATTTCCCATGTTTT
Source organism: Sinohyriopsis cumingii (assembly GCA_028554795.2). Taxonomy (NCBI): domain Eukaryota; kingdom Metazoa; phylum Mollusca; class Bivalvia; order Unionida; family Unionidae; genus Sinohyriopsis; species Sinohyriopsis cumingii. Next base: position 18,885,474 of record CM068831.1, on the reverse strand, counting down.
CCAAATTGTTCTTCCTTTCAAACTAATAATTCATTAATTAAATGGCTAACTATATTTCTGCAAGTTTTTCACCCAAGACCTTTTGTCCCTTTTGTACTGAATTCAGCCTCAGAAATACCTTACACTTGCAACCATTAGTGCATTTACATTGCAGCACTGCAGACTACTAACCACTATAATGGAAATTAAACTGCCTAGATCCAACATAGAAAATGACACATGCACTGAAGAAAAAGAATAAGCAGATTTTTAAAATATTTTTTCTTGATGAAAAAGCATGACCACTGGGTGCATGTGAGTCAATATTTGTGGTAGATAGGACAAAAAATTGAGGGGAAATTCCTGATTCTGTGTTCAGTATGTAATCAACAGTTACCAAACTTTTTGCATGGCATACATTTGGGCTAGAAAGAAACTTGTCAGTTTCAGGATAAAAGAATAAAAATGGGTTCTGCTCTGTTACATTAGTTTTCAATACACACCTGAACCAGACTTTGTGGATGTCTTGCACTGAGGAGTAATGAAGAAACATATTGATTTTGGGGGGCAAGATGCGTTGGGTCAAGGTCACTGGGATTGAAAGAAGAAAAGGGTTTCTGCACATTAGTTGTATATCACAGATCTGGACGTATCATTGTTGATAGTTTGTGCTGTGGTAATTTAGGAGATATCCAACTAATTTAGGGGTTAAAAGGTCATGGGTTGGTGTCACTGAATGAACAATGCTTTTGCACAAAAGTATTTATCAGGTATGTATCTTTTGTTTGTAGATGACTTGCACATTAGGTAAAAAAGAAGCCTATTGTTTTTGTAGTGAAAAGCATAGCTGCCAACCCTCACGATTTTGGCATGAATTTCGCAACTTTTTCAGCAATTATGCCGCAAGCAAAAAATTAAAGAATTCTCTAATTCTCATTTATTTTAAATCTTTAATAAAATAACCGATTTCACGTTAATCACTAGTCGTGATATTGGCAGTTGCCAAAACGGTCCGGTACTGCTGGTCACGATATTAGTAGAACTACAGCCGATTGGTACAGTTGGCCCGGTAGCAAGCATTTTAGCCTATTTTAATCTATATGTATCAGAGTACTTTTACAAATACTTTTGGTGAGAAACTTGGGCCTAACCAGAATTTTGCTCCACGCATGCATAACCACCACTTATTTGAAAACTTGATCATCAATATGAACCAGCAGGCAAGAAGCCTGAACTGTTTTGAAAGCACATTTACGATCAAGCAATTGAGGAAGTTCAAATCTGCCACAGTATCATGTCATGGTAAATAACCACAAGAACAAGTGAAGTTTATGAATATCATGATAAATAGATATGTAGTGTTTTAGTTTGCAATCTTGATATAGTGTAGTATTGACTGTCAGAGTGGATGGAGTTATTGTCATGATATTTTTCACTAATTCATTTCCACAATCACTTACGTTTATCCCTGTTTTCACATAGGCTGGCAGCTATGCAAAAGGCCAGAGGTCATGGTCACTGTGACTGAAAGAAGAAAAATGGATTTGGATAATTTTAGTTCTAGACCATGTACCTTGACCAAAACCTGCATAGGGCTTGCACTTATGGTATAGATGACTTCGGGGTCAAGAATTGAAGATCATTGTGGCACAAAGTAAAAAGGGTTCTACAGACAGAATAAATTTTGTTTTAGAGCAGGCTCCTTAACCAAGCTTTGTGTATGGTTTGCATTAGGCCAGTAAATAAACTTATAAATTATGGGGTCTAAAGGTTAAAGTACATGAGAATCCATGTAAGTCTATTAAGAAAATAATGGTTTTGTTGGATAAAGTTTTGTCTGCATGGAGAACTATTAAATGTGAGGCAGGCATATAATGTGCCATTCATGATACTCTTGTTGCTCATAAGCATAAATAAGCTTTCATGGATTATTTAGTTCTGAAGAGCATTTTCCATATGTACTTGGCAAGACTGTAGAATGGGGGGCATGCAGTTAACGTGTGCTCTTGTCAGGTCAGTATAATGCCAGGCATGCAGTTAGTACATGCACTTGGCAAGTCTATACCATGTCAGGCAAGAAGTCTGTGAAGTCTGTCAGACATGCATTTTACCATCTGTATTTGGCAATTCTGTTGAATGTTGGACATAGGGGTGAGACAATACATGTATCAGGCTAAAAATTTGAATATCAAAACACATTTGATTGATCATGTGAATGTATGTGTTGTTTTGAGTCTGTGCTCTTAAAATATGTAACAAAAAAGAGTGAAGACATCAAGCTTTGTAAAATTTAACAAATAATTATTTCTCTAGAATACAAAGCAAAAAATGAGAAAAAAGAACTTATGGTATTGTGAATTAAATCCAATAATAATCCAAGAATTAAAGACACAAGTCCTAGTAATAAAAAGTTCTGAATGAGTTTGAGTCCTGAAGAGATCTGAAATTGAAGGCAATAATGTGTCTGTTATAGCCTTTGAAGTACTGATGTGTCAGCAGTGTCTTGTTGAGACACAGAAGTAGTATTCCAGGTTTGAATTCAGTATAAATTTTAATGAATGTCTTTATCCAAGAATATTGTCAGAGCACTTTTATATTTCTAGAGAAAATAATTGCTTGAATTCAATCATTTGAAGAAAATAAAATTCAGCCCAAACTGGAGTCATGTGTTTTAAGCCCAACTGACGAACTTTTATCAAAACATCAGTTATACAACTAAATAAGATGCAGAATAGATGAGGTTCAAAAGTTCAATGTTCTGGAGAAAATAGAAGTTTTGTACTAATTGGCACATGATAAATATCACGTAGTTCAGGTATGACCTTGACTCAACTTTTCATCTTCTTAAACGACCAACTTTGTTTTATAATACAAGCTGATAATTCTTGGGACTGTAAAGGTATAAATGAATTGAAATGGATGATTCGGATTAACAGATGCACAAGACTATTGCAAGTTCTGTAACTGATTCATCATGCAGTAACATATAGAAAAGAATATAAAGCAAAAAACTAAAAGTACCCGGCTGTAGATTTTCCATCATATTCCATGAAAAACGCTGGAAAATTCTAGCATGGAAAACACTGGAGTATTTGGACTAATATTCCAGCCTCTGTCCAGGGTAGGCTGGAAAATGCTGGAGTATTTGGACCAATATTCCAGCCTATGTCCAGGGTAGGCTGGAAATTCCTGGAAAATTCTAGCATGGAAAATGCTGGAAAATTCTAGCATGGAAAACATTGGAGTATTTGGACTAATATTCCAGCCTCTGTCCAGGGTAGGCTGGAAAACCCTGGACAATTCTAGCATGGAAAACGATGGAAAACCCTGGACAATTCTAGCATGGAAAATGCTGGAGTATTTGGACTAACATTCCAGTCCTTATCCAGGGTAGGCTGGAAAACCCTGGACAACACTAAAATTTAGCTGAAAATTGTTGAAATATTTTATGAAAATGAGATTTTTAACAGTGATGCAACTTTTATTTGATGATAATTTCAAGAACAACATGATCCCAATTACCCCAACCAACTCCTTGTATGGGCTGAGGTGTTTAGTAACTTTTGAACAAGGAAACAAAAATTAAAAACTACACTTATCACTGGTAGCTTAATAGGTAGTGCACTAGTATTCAGTAGATAACATGGCTAAGTTGTCATAAATGTCGCTTCACTTCTACTGGTGTGTCACAAAATCCAGATTACTGGCTCCTTACATCATCCGAGTTTCTAAAAATATGTTCTCTTACTCTAGTTATAGTTTGAATTTATTCTGAAGCAATCTTAACAACAAAATAACAGAAATTCACATTAATTTCTATCTCAGTTTTAATAAGAAAAATTTAAAATATTGTTTTACAAGTGTTGTTTCATTATTCATTCACCACATTTCTTATTTTTCTATTGTCACCACTGGAGTCTGTGGAAGTGATGGTACTCTTGATGGTTTAACCAAATCGCAAAGCTTCTGCCTAGCCATCACCTTCCCAATGGTATACTTCTCCTTGATGATTTCTGAAATACAAATCATAAATAGAATCAAGCAAGATTTCAAATTTATTTCAATTCCATATATATATATATATATATATATATATATATATATATATATATGTATGTATGTATGTATGTATGTATGTATGTATGTATGTATGTATGTATGTATGTAGAGAGAGAGGGGGGGAGTGAGAGAATGAGAGTTACGCCTGAAACATTTCATGCAATTACAGTACTTTTACAATACCTGAGGTTGGTAATTGTAATGAGGCACTTGGCTTGATGACTAACTTAATAGGCTTAAAAAGCTGTGGTTTCCATCACAAATTAAACTGGCTAACTAACTGCTCCTGTGGTCTAAGTCTAAGTAGTTAGAGCGCCTGCTGCAGGTGTGAGAGGTCACAGGTTTGAACCCTTAATCGAGTCATACCAAAGACTTTTAAAAAAATGGTACTATTAGCTGCCTCGCTTGGTGCTCAGCATTAACCCTTTACCTCATGCATGCGTCCACTCCATTCACATGGAAGCGCCTTTTGACACCTGCTGTAAACATCAGCCATTTTAAGCCGGCTTTCATAGTGCCACCTTCGGGGAAAAACCCCTATTAGATACTACATTCATTTCTGTGAATGACAATTACATCAGATCACATGGTCACTGTTTATGCCCTGGTCAATATCTGCTATTTAAAGTAACTGGGTCATAATCTCCACTCTCCAAAATGGAGGTTGCGGATTTCATTCAGTACTTACGAAGTTTTCACGATTAGAATCACAACTACGAAAGAGTCAATAACTTAGGTAAAGGCTCTGATATTGAAGTAGGCAGCAATTTGTTTTTATAAATTACCAAATTCAGATGACTTAGTGATGTAGATGCAGACGAAAAATTGTAAATTTCAAGTATGAGAAATGGCAGCTATGATTGGTCATGCGGCCTCACTGACATGACGGTGAATGCGTCCTCTCAAGATTTTAAAGCACATAACAAATTCTTCAGTGAAAAATAATTACGCAGCTATAACAATCAGACTTTAATCTTAAATTTTTCCACACATAATAGATGTGTACCGAAAATGTAAAATGGTTACAATTGCTGTTAAACGTAACATACACTACATTGCTTAACAGTTCAAAGGCAGGCCTATGCATATGGAGTCGAATAGGTAACAGGTGCTCTATTTATAGCGTGCTGCACTTTGTAACTATGCTCTATAAGGTAAACGGTTAAGAGGTTAGTGTTAGGACTGGTCAACCTGGTGTCAAGATAATGTGACTGGGTGGGAGACATTATGCTACATGTCTGTGGCATGATATCCCAGTGCTGGACATCACTATAAATTGCCACACTGCAGACTTCGTAGCGATGTGACTAAATAATTGTTAAAGCTACGTTACTAAACATCTGAATCAATGCACACACAAACTGGCTACCATATACATGCAGTTGTGATTATACCATTTAAATTGAAAGTAGATTTACATTACCCATTTGAATATTGCCTGTCTACACTATAATGTTTCAAGTAGTTGTTGTGTATATGTTTAAATTTCACAATAATGTTCCAGCCTTAGTTCATAAAAAAATTTTGTTACAATTTGGCATATAGTTTGTCATAGGTTAACAAAGTTTAAAACGCATGGTTAATAATTTAAAATATACCATAAATTATTTGAATTCTGGACTGGTCTTGGAGAGGTGGCCTTGTGTGTACTTATTATTGGCTCTTGCCCCAGTTAGCGCCTTGTCAATATATTCACCAGAGCTGTACAGTATTCTGATTGTTTATTTAGCAGCTTTGTTAAAATCCAAAATTTCACATATTTCTGCCTCATGCTGGGTGTGAAAAAAAAATTTAATCCAAAAAATTGTACTCAGATAAAGAAGAAATGTGTGAAACTGGGGGCTGTACAGGTGCAACTAATAATTATGAGCAAACATCTCTTTGAAATGAAGTTGGCTCTGACAAGAAAGAAGACTTCCTTTCGCCATCAAGAATAGGATCAAGTGTCTTCAAGAACCTATTATTGTTGTTGAAAGTGGAAATGCCATTTATGGTGCTGTTCTCCCCAGTCATCATGAAAAGGACTGAAATGGCTCTCACCGTTGCACAGCAGAATTTCATACTTATACACTGTAATGTGAAGCTCATATGGTGAACAGATTTGGACATATTTATGATTTTATATGCACCAGATATTTTCTGGTCAGGATTTAACTAATTTTTCAGGATATCTTTTCATACATGTATTGTTTGTGTTACACCAACATTTTTGTACAGTGATGTTCTTTTGATAATGAACATTTAATTACATATGTGGTACATACAATAAATGATGTACTACTTCAACACTTGTGGTTTGTCTTTTTAAAGCAGTGGTCAGGTGTGTGTGTGTGTATGGTTTAGTTTGATTATTTGACTTGTGTCCTCTATTTCTCAGTATATATTTATCATAGGTTTGAAATAATAGTTTAGTTTCAAGTTCAAAAATCTGTGTAACAGCGCAGTTTAGTCATGATTGCTCTTTCTTTAGGCAATTAAAAATAATTCTTAGTACCAATCTTGAAAATTGACTGAGTTCTTTTCCAGGGTTTTCCATGCTGAAATTTATCCAAAATATTCTAAGTCCAAATTGTCCATCCTTTTCCAGGGTTTTCCATGCTGAAATTTATCCAGAAAATTCTAAGTCTAAACTGTCCATGCTTTTCCAGCGTTTTCCATGCTGAAAAAAATTCAGAGTCCAAAATGTCCATTGTTTTTCAGGGTTTTCCATGCGGAAAAAAATCAAAGTCCAAAATGTCCATCATTTTCCAGGGTTTTCCATGCTGACAAATTTCAAAGTCCAAAATGTCCAGCATTTTCCAGGCGTGTCCAGCATTTTCCATGCACAATGTCCAGGGTTTCCATGCTAAATTCTGCAGAATATTTCATTTTTCCATCATTTTCTAGGGTTTTCCATGTTTTTCCATCATATTCCATCCTTTTCCAAAGTATACGATCGGAAAAGTACAGCCGGGTAATTATGTACTGTCAAACCTGAGATCTACTATATCAGTCTTGAACACAAACACCCAACTGCAGTGTTAAACCTGAGATCTGAGTCAAGAACACATCCACCCAACTGCATTGTTGAGCCTGAGATAAGTTAAATCAGTCTAGAACACAAGCACCAAACTGCTTTGTTAAACCTGGATCTGTTATCGAAAAGAGAAACTTCAGGCACTGGGTGGTGTCGTTGTAAGTGTGTAGACATGTTTGTAGTATTTCCAGTATTCCTCACATGTGTAAAACAGATTGCAAACACACCTGGATTTGTCTACTTTTCTGACTCCATTCTCATACTCCACAGGATAACCGAAACGGCTCCAAGCCCATGACATTCTAATCGTAGGTAACTCTAATTCAATCTTTTTGGCCTTTTACATCTGCTTCATTTGACTGGCTGCTGGACTCGCCTTGGTTAAACCGCAGTTTGCTGTACATTGCATGAAAGCGTCATAAACATCTTAGTGATTAAAACTGGTCATACGTTCTATCTCCGGTTGCTGACCCGTATTATTAGTTTAGTCAAATGCAAAGAAAGAAGAACTGTATTGTACATTAACAGTTTTAAGGGAGAAAAAAATTTCTTCATAAAATAATTCTGTCTTTTTGTACATTTGAAAGATATTACTGTATTATTTTTTAAAAGAAACAACAAGAAATAAAGCAGTTTGCTTGTACGTTGAAATGGGTTGGAGTGCGGGAACGGAGATGACTAACAACTGAATCCTTTACACAATATACTTCCTGTGTATAAAAAAGAAACACTATGACAGCTTGGCCTGATGAACTACTTATTTAATAAACAAAAGCCAAACAACTAATAATTATTCTTGATGGGTGAATATTTGTATAACTTTTTTAAGTTAAGTATCATCTGTATCAATTCTTTGTCTTGCATATCAATATTTATATCAAAATGGCAAAAGTATTGATGCATCATTCTATTGATGAATCTTTTCAACCCTAACTAGATATGCAGTTCCCATCTGCAGTTGGCACATCTGTACAATGTCAGGCATATAGTTAATATGTGCACTTGGCAAGTCTGCAGTTAACATGCACTTGGCAAGTCTTTACGATGTCAGGCATTCATTTGGCAATTCTGTACAATGTCTGGCATGCAGTTGTTAACTAAGTACATATGCTATGTGCTTTTGGCAATTCTGTGCAATGTAAGGCATGCTTTTAACATGCACTTGGCAAGTCTGTAGTGTCAGGAATGCATTTTACCATCTGTATTTGGCAAGTCTTTACAATGTCAGGCATGCAGTTAACACATGCACTTGGCAAGTCTGTACAATGTCAGGAAACATATTACCATCTGTATATTTGGCAGATCTGTACAATGTAAGGCATGCAGTTGCCATCTGTACTTGGCAAGTCCATACCATGTCAGACATGCAATTAATATGTGCATGTGGCAAGTCTGTACAATGTTTGACATGCAGTAAATGTGTGCACTTGGCATTTCTGTACAATGTTGGCCTTGCAGTTAACATGTACACTTGGGAAGTTTGTACAATGTTGTTCATGCAGTTTTTGGTATGTGTTGGTAATTTCTGTCTTGTGCTGTTTTTGTTCATGTATCTGTTGGTATTGCCTTTGCAGTCATGCAGTTTTTGGTGTTTTTGTTGGTAATGCCATTGCTGTCACATGCAGTTTTTGGTGGTGTTGTTGGTAGTGCCATTGCTGTCACATGCAGTTTGTGGTATTTGTTGGTAATGTCATTGCTGTAACATGCAGTTTTTGGTATTTGTTGGTAATGTCATTGCTGTCACATGCAGTTTTTGGTATTTGTTGGTAATGTCATTGCTGTCGCATGCAGTTGTTAGTATTACCAGAAACTAAACTAAAGATTAGGATTAAGCCAATGTTAGTGTGAAAATGTTCAAAAATGTGCTGACCTACTGTCACTTTTAATGCTAGAGAGTCAACAGTGTTAGTAATATATTTAGGCACCAGAGACACATCCATACAAGTTACAGGAAAGTAAATATCTGCAAGATTTCAAAAGAAAAGAAAAAAAATCCCTTCAGTACAATACATAAAACACAGGTTTGGTGGCCATGCTTGCAATATGATGCAGAATATGATATCATGAAATAAATGTTATATCTGTGACCAAACACTTCAATTGAAAAACAAAACTTGAAGTTGATGCATGTCATTTATTTATTTGATACTAATAACATGAATTCAACATCTGAATTTTTCAAGCAGACTTGCTAGTGCATTATCAAGGTTTATTGCCCTTGCAGTGAAGTTGCCATAATTAATTGCCATCTTAAAACCATGTTTCCCAGCAAGTGAGCAGTAATTGAGGTTACACTGACTTACAAGTGAGCAGTAATTGAGGTTAAAGTGACTTGAAAGTGAGCAGTAATTGAGGTTAAAGTGACTTGCTGATAAGCAGTATTTGAGGTTAAAGTGACTTAGAAGTGAGTAGTAATTGAGGTTAAAACTGACTTTGAAGTGAGTCATAATTGAGGTAAAAGTGACTTACAGGTGAGTAGTAATTGAGGTTAAAGTGACTTACAAGTCAGTAGTAATTGAGGTTAAAGTGACTTGCAAGTGAGCAGTAATTGATGTTAAAGTGACTTACAAGTGAGTAGAAATTGGGGTTAAAGTGAGTAGTAATTGAGATTAGAGTCACTTAGAAGTGAGTAGTAATTGAGGTTAGGGTCATTTAGAAGTGAGTAGTAATTGAGGTTAAAATTACTTAGAAGTTAGCAGTAAAAACTGAGGTTACAATGACTTTGAAGTGAAAAGTAATTGAGGTTAAAATTACTTAGAAGTGAGCAGTAATTTAGGTTGAAGTGACTTACAAGTGAGTTGTAATTGAGGTTAAAATGAGTTGCAAGTGAGCAGTAATTGATGTTAAAGTGACTTACAAGTGAGTAGAAATTGAGGTTAAAGTGACTTAGAAGTGAGTAGTAATTGAGATTAAAGTCACTTAGAAGTGAGTAGTAATTGAGGTTAAAGTGACTTGCAAGTGAGTAGTAATTGAGGTAAAAATTACTTAGAAGTGAGCAGTAAAAATTGAGGTTACAATGACTTTGAAGTGAAAAGTAATTGAGGTTAAAATTACTTAGAAGTGAGCAGTAATTTAGGTTGAACTGACTTAGAAAGGATACATTTAAACATGCAAAATCATGTAGAGGTTTTCTGAATAAAATAAATTTCTGCCTGGGATGTAACATTTGCAACACCAGCATTACATTTACATCACAAAATCAAATGGATTTGTGCTGAAAATCCAGGCTATGTTCAGAACCTTATGTGTTAACAGCAATGGAAAATAAGCTGACATTGTTTTATTCAAGCTGTTTTTATTTTACAACATGTTTACACAACCCAATCAATTTATGATAGTCTGACATGGTACAGCCTGACATGCAAAGCACATGGTGTCAAAGACCAGTAGACAGATGGCATGTAAAATTATTGTCTTATTCATCGGTATGAATAACTTTTAATATTGAACCATTGCTCAAGATGGAGGGAAAATATAACCATTAATTATGAATTGGTGAAGGTCTTCTGTTACTTATTATTTTCGTACAATGCGTATAGAAATGGTTCAGGTTTACTAATTTAAGTTTATTTTTTCCAATCACTGCTTATACTGGATGAAGTATTGATTATTGTCCAAAGTTACATGTATGTGTTCATAAGATTTTTAGATGTAATTACATTCTTAATATTATCTAGTTTGGAAATTATTTCACAAAAGAAATTATTTCATGAATAATAGAAGATAGGTGTACATTAATCATTAGGATAAAAAACATTCTGTTGAATTTCATATTCAATAGCCAGGATGTAACCTGAACACGGTACCTGATTTAATGTATTCCTCAGATTTTTTTAATTTAATTTAATGTCTATTGTTAAGTCAGAAATCTTAATTAGTTTTTTTAATGTGCCTTTGCATCCATTGTTAAATCTTCATTTGATTTTTAAATGTGATTTTGTTTCCATTATTAAATCTTGTACTTTTGTGTCCATTTAATCTTTGTCTTAAAATAGTAAAGTAAGGATGTAACAGATTTCTGTCACCATGATTGTTTCAAGTTGATGATCATGTATTTGGAAAACCCTCTAACATACTTTACAATCATTTATTTAAAAAAAGCAAAAATGATGTCCTATTACATGTATAGCATATTAATGACTTTAGTTTTCATACACATACCTAAAAATATTAAAAATGGGATTATTTTTAATGGGATTTTTTAAAATTCAAGTTGTAGGATACAGATCTTGTTTGTATCTTGCATTATATCATGCACTGAAGATAAAAAAATATTTACGTCGTAAGTATTTCCTTTCATAATAAAATGTATTTCCCATTATCTGGCCATTTCTTTTTATAAAATTAAGTAACATGTGCAAATTGTGACAACTTGTATATACAACATTCATCTGCAGAAGAACAGCTAAACATATATATCCTTGAATATTTTGATATACAAGTTTATTGTAAGCTTGAAATTAACTACGGCCATAATAACAAAACTGAATCAGCTGAGTAGAAGCAGATGTTACATCAATAATTGATCGCCTTCAATCTGACTCCCTGACTCCACCTAAATGCAGTAGTAGCCCACGTAATTTACCACCCAGCTGATCTACCCAATCTGCACTTATCTATTTTACCTGTACTTACCTTGTTTTTTTATCTGTCCTTTTCTTACCTATTTTATCTGTACTTACCTTGTTTTTTTATGTCATTTTCTTACCTATTTTATCTGTACTTACCTTGTTCTTTATCTAACCTTTTCTTACCAGTATTACCAGTACTTACCTTGTTTTTTGTCCTTTTCTTACTTATTTTACCTATACTTGTTCTTCATCTCTCCTTTTTGTACCTATTTTACCTAAACTTGTTTTTTGTCTTTTTCTTACCTATTTTACCTGTACTTACCTTGTTCTTAATTGCATTTATGAGCATGAAGATAATGAAATAGAAATTTGAAGTACTTATCTTATGCACTTGCTTTTAAGTCGAGTCCAACTTCAAACTGAATAAACCCAGATCTACCATTGTATACTGCATGGCTAGATCTTGGTCTGTGCGGTTTGTTAGGACTAATCAGTAGAACAAACAACATGTACCCTGGTCTGCAGGTACATCAGGATAATTGTTGTTTGCAGTTTGACTCGACTTATAAGCAAGTACATATGGTACATCATGCATGTTGACAATTGATACCAATCAAGACTCAATTTCATGCTTGTATCATCCAGTTTTGTATCTTATTTAGACTTAATGGTAATTAAGGATGTTCTCAAATATGATTAATTACTACCAGTGAACAAAGTAAAAGCAATACTTTTTTATATGTACTTAACTGCAATATGTATTACTTTATGAAGTGTTCATCACTACTGTTCTACAATATGTAATGTGTAGCACCAAGTGAGATGCATAGAAGATTGATAGATAATTTATGAGGGATTAGTGTATTGGGATACGTACAGCAGTCTGCATCATCCTTGATTAAAACGACTGATACACTATGCATTAAAGAAACATTATTGACATGTACGTTTATTAATTTACGGAACTGGTTTTACATGGTGTTTGTGTATTGTGACTGTAAACTCTGAACAACTTTCTTGTTTTGGATTTCCTCTAATTCTAAGACAGGTAGTGTTAAACAGGTGACATTTTGCTTTGGTTAATTTTAAACATTTTTCACAGTACATATTCTCAGTAGTCGTAGGCAAACAGCACAAGGGAGGCATCAAACGGAGATTTTCATGTGGGCTAAACCTGAGGTTAGTCATTTAAGATTGCTTAATGTTGGCCATGACATCACCATGGCTTCAGCCAAATATATTTATCAAAAGGTATGTGGAGAATCAGAGAAATGTGTTATAAATAGTGGACAAAATATTTTTTAAAATAAGTGGGTTTCTTGTCATTAAGCATTTATCCTCAGAAAAATAAAGTACATTTCTAGAGTTCTTAAAAAATGTTGAGTAAACAAGGCTTGTATTTTTTTTCTAGTCATGGGCAGATTACTAGTTTCATTTTGAACATTATGGTGTCTGATTAAACAAAAGTAGGACAGATTTGCAAATTCTTTGCACCTCCAGGAGAAATTTACACACAGATCCTACATTTGGTGTCAATGGAAAGTATGTGAGTGTAGAGACACCGTATAAGGTCAAGTCCAACAGCAAACTGCACAGACCCAGATATGCTGTCACATATTGCACCATCAGATCTGTCTATGCAGTTTGTTGTTAGGTGTTATTAGTCGAACAAATGACATAGAGCCTGATCTGGCAGGACATTATTGGATGCAGTGTGTTTGCTGGGAAAACAGATGAATTTTGCTCAGATCTGATGTTAACAGGTACCTAATTATCTCAAAAAAATTCTTGTACTTGCTTATAATGAAGATGGCGATAATTTTAAAGCTTTAGTGTTACTTGTCAAGAAAGAACCATCCCAATGTTTTTTTAAAATATGGTTGCCATTTTGTGCAGACCACCATATAACACTAAGTCTAAAAGGGAGTCATGGCATGGGAATTAAATATGTAAATGATAGGGAATGATTAACAATGTTTTAAAAAGATATAAGTAAATGCATTATCATGTTAAATTTGTATTCATATTTTATTTTAAGTTCAGAATTTATCAGACATTTTTTTTATTTATTCTTGTTTCCCCTTTTTAATGGCTTCATTCTCTTAGCAAAACTTTAATTAGCTAATTAGTTGTCAGTGTAGACATTGTTGCACAAGAAGCCACATTATTGGACAGTTAAGCAGGTGTGACAGTCTGGCTGTTAGTGTAGGCATCATTAGACAAGAATCCACATTACTGGACAGTTAAGCAGGTGTAACAGTCTGGTTGTTAATGTTGGCATCATTAGACAAGAATCCACATTATTGGACAGTTAAGCAGGTGTGACAGTCTGGCTGTTAGTGTAGGCATCATTAGACAAGAGTTACAATTACAGGGCAGTTAAGTGGGTGTGACAATCTGATTGTCAGTGTAGATATTACACAAGAGATCACATTATTTGGCAGTTTGATGGGTGTGACAGCCATCCATTGATTAAAGACTACTACTAATATATAATTAGTTATTTTATCTCAGTATATAATGCATCCAGGATTTGGCATGAATTTGTAAATTCAAAGGAATATTGAGATAAGACAGAGAACTGGACATCTTTTTGGCAGTATTATTCATAGTTTATTTAGGGCTATTAATGTCATGCAGCGTATTAACTATTTTTTGTTTGCCAAACAAAGACAGAAAGAAAAGAAAAACAAACACAGGTGTTTACTAAAAAGTATTGCTTCAATTTGTGTGCGATTCTGAACTCCAACCCATCCATATATATATTGTGTTTGCTGTTTAATGCGCAAAAAGGTGTGATTTGATTTGTATTTGCCTCTCTTGCAACCCAGATGTATTTTGTAAGTGACATTTCTTGAGCAATTTGTCAGTGGAGGTCTGATGTCCTGGCTGGTAAAGGCGGCACAACTTTGTTTTCACAGATGACAACTTTTTTGACCTGTTACAGAATGGACACATGTTGCATGTTCATTGAACTAGTAGTTACCATTCAGCTAATTGGAATTATGTTTTGCATAGTTGGTAATTATCTGTGATCATGCTGTACATTTGAAACCTGTCCAGCTGATGATGCTACAACCTTAACTTTATCATCCACACTGTCCTGTTTTGCTACCTTAACTTTGTCATCGACACTGTACTGTTTTGCTACCATAACTTTATCATCCACACTGTACTGTTTTGCTACCTTAACTTTGTCATCCACACTGTACTGTTTTGCAACCTTAACTTTGTCATCCACACTGTACTGTTCTGCTACCATAACTTTGATCCACGCTGTACTGTTTTGCTACCATAACTTTATCATCCACACTGTACTGTTTTGCTACCATAACTTTGTCATCCACACTGTACTGTTTTGCTACCTTAACTTTGTCATCCACACTGTACTGTTCTGCTACCATAACTTTGTCATCCACACTGTACTGTTTTGCTACCTTAACTTTGTCATCCACACTGTACTGTTTTGCTACCATAACTTTATCATTCACACATTTGAAGGACAGTCACCTCAGGTCCCTGTATATGTATGTACTAGTGAAATGGTCTGCAGCTTGTTCCTTATGACTTGAGAGCAAAGCATGGAATGTTCATGAATTGATTAGAGTATGCTGGTGTTTAGTTTTGAGAGCAAAGCATGGAAGGTTCATGAATTGATTGGAGTATGCTAGTGTTTAGTTTTGAGAGCAAAGCATGGAAGGTTCATGAAATGATTGGAGTATGCTAGTGTTTAGTTTTGAGAGCAAAGCATGGAAGGTTCATGAAATGATTGGAGTATGCTAGTGTTTAGTTTTGAGAGCAAAGTATGGAATGTTCATGAATTGATTGGAGTATGCTAATGTTTAGTTTTGAGAGCAAAGCATGGAAGGTTCATGAATTGATTGGAGTATGCTAGTGTTTAGTTTTGAGAGCAAAGCATGGAAGGTTCATGAAATGATTGGAGTATGCTAGTGTTTAGTTTTGAGAGCAAAGTATGGAAGGTTCATGAATTGATTGGAGTATGCTAGTGTTTAGCTTTGAGAGCAAAGCATGGAAGGTTCATGAATAGAGTACGCTAGTGTTTAGTTTTGAGAGCAAAGCATGGAAGGTTCATGAATTGATTGGAGTATGCTAGTGTTTAGTTTTGAGAGCAAAGCATGGAAGGTTCATGAATTGATTGGAGTATGCTAGTGTTTAGTTTTGAGAGCAAAGCATGGAAGGTTCATGAAATGATTGGAGTATGCTAGTGTTTAGTTTTGAGAGCAAAGTATGGAAGGTTCATGAATTGATTGGAGTATGCTAGTGTTTAGTTTTGAGAGCAAAGTATGGAAGGTTCATGAATTGATTGGAGTATGCTAGTGTTTAGTTTTGAGAGCAAAGCATGGAAGGTTCATGAAATGATTGGAGTATGCTAGTGTTTAGTTTTGAGAGCAAAGTATGGAAGGTTCATGAATTGATTGGAGTATGCTAGTGTTTAGCTTTGAGAGCAAAGCATGGAAGGTTCATGAATTGATTGGAGTATGCTAGTGTTTAGTTTTGAGAGCAAAGCATGGAAGGTTTCGAGTATGCTGGTGTTTTCTGGATGAAATACACTTGACTGAGACTGCATTGATTCTGGTTGGTTTATGTGCAAATACCAAAAAGGACATTTTAGTATCATGCGATCTTTGGGTTCTATTCATTAAATACAGTTGTAAGATGAATATTCAATTACGCACCTACCCCTGGTTATTTTGTCACTTGGATATTGTACTTGTGCAGGTTGATACTCTTAAATAATTTCTTATATGAGAGGAAAAAGAAACATAATGCTTACCAAGAAGATGAATTCTTTGGGTTTTAATTAATAGTCACTAGAATGTGACCTTTATAGGATACTGTGAACTAAAATGGTGTAGACTTTCCTTTTGCATGTGATGATATTTGAGTTTGCTTGTAGTACAGAATTTCTTGATAACAAAATTTGTCATAGACTACATTAGTTGGAGATTGCTAACATGGTACTTCTCTTAGAAAGCATGCAAAGTTGTTGCTTTAATATATGTCGGGTTGATTATTCTGGTAGATGGACACATATCACTAGGCAAGTAATATGTATTTCATTCAGTACCATATATATGAAGATGAAACAAATTGTCCTTTTTTACTTCATTAGTACACATTATAATGGGGTTTCTAATTTTGTTGCTGGGGAGATTTTTTTCTCCACTCTTTTATGGCCATCAAATGAAGTATGTTTTAGGACAGAAGAAGTATTTTTGTTTTTCCCGTCTGAAGTCTCACAGAAAATATTGTAAAACATTGGAGAAATGTTTTTCTATACACGTGGTTGAATTTTTAAATATATCAGATATTTTGTAAAAATGGGAGACTTACTATGTATGCTAAAATTGTGTTTTGTGATGGTTGGAAGGAAAGAAAGAATAAAGAAAGACATCTTGTCAGGATGATCTTGTCATTTGGTGTCCTGCATAGACAGACTGGGTTGGCCATTGTGGATTGTCCCTGTACAAGACACTACTTATTGCATCAGCAAGATATAACCTATCATGTGTTGATCTGCTTTTAAAAACCAATCCACCATCTTTTGTATAAGCAGGTGTCTATGATAAATTATTTGAATCACCAATCTTTCCAATGCAAACTATTTTGAATTTGTTAATAAAAGTAAATTATTAGTGGATAAAAGTATACGTAGAAACATTTATGGTTGGCAGAATATAAGACATTTATATAATCTTAGTCCACCCAACCACAACCCATGCCACTTACCCTAAGGCAAATTGTGACTGTGAAGACCAGAGTGGCAGTAATAAAAGAATGGTATTGTTAACTGATGATCCTACCTGGAAATAGACAGCTTAGCTGGGAAGGTAACCCTGTCATCCCTATAAACATTAACAACTTGAGTGGGAAGGTGACCACTATATCCCTGTAATTAGTGTAACTTGATCATACCTGACTGGAGAAGAATAACTGTTATTGGTGGAAATGAATCCTGTTTAATGTGTAATGGAAGTGCTTTTGCTGCCTTACCCAATTTGAACTTGCTACCATTAGTGTAAAACCTTTAAAAAAAAATGGTTTATCTAATTAATGTGTAAAATTTGAAAAAATAGAGGAAGGAACTTCATGCAAGCATTCTTCTTTACATTTTCTTTTATCACCATTGGTAATTATGGGCCCACACAGATATGTGGGAACTTTGTAAGTATCATCTAGATGAAAAGACCAAGAATCAACAAGATGCAAGTTTTGAAAAAAAGTTGGGTAGATGAGGGCTAGTTCATTTCAGGGTGTGACCTTGCCATATTAGAGTCCCATTGTTGAAAATTGGGTGTAGGCAATGATATAAAGTGAGAGCCATTCATTTAAATCAGTTATTTATCTTATATACAATTAATTCTGATCCACCATCAAATATGGCCACCATTACTAAAAATAAGTTCTCAAAAACCACATTAACAGAATTTGGAGAAAAAAATCGACTGTATCATGGCATACAGTGTTATCCAGTTTGTGTAAATTATACAGATGTGCAATCAAATATTGTTGCCATTACAAGTAGATTTGTAAAACATTTCATAACTCTAACACAGTTTTTCAAAGTATCTTTGCATATATGGGTTTTCAGATTTGTACAAATAATACCAGTCTGCTATCGAGTATGGCAGCTATTACTAAAAATAGAAGAATCTGTAAAAAGCTTTTCAAAATCCTCACAACAGAATTATATCAAATTTGACTTAAAGCATCCAAATGGGGCTTGAAAATTTAGACAAAAATAATGTCAATCACTATTAAATAGGGCTACTGTGGCTGAAAGTGGAATTGTTGTAAAACAACTTAATAAGAAGCCAAATGTGTCCATATTTAACATAAAGGCATCATGGTGTAAAGGGCCTGCAAATTTCTACAAATAATGCTGATCTACCATCATTCGTGGCTGCCATTACTAAAAAAAATTAAAAAGTCTGTGAAAAATTAGCTTATTTTTTAAAAAAATGTTAAACAGTATTGGACCAGATTTTGCAAAAAGTGTCTAGTCATAAAGGACTTTCAAGTTTGTACAAATCAAATGATGGACCATACAAAATATCAGCCATTACTAAAACGAGGACTGCTCCGGTAACCTAGTGGTTAGAGCATCTGCCTCGGATGTGGGAGGTCGTGGGTTCGATCCCTGGCCGAGTCATACCAGAGACTTACAAAAATGGTACTAACAGCTGCCACACTTGGCACTCTGCATTAAGAGGTTAGTGTTGGGGCTGGTCGGCCTGGTGACAGGATAATGTGACTGGATGGGACATCATGCTACATATCTGTGGCATGATGTCCCAGTGCTAGACATCACTAACAACTGCCACACTGCAGACATCTTATCGATATGACTAAAAAAAATTTTCAAGCTACGTTAAAAAACCAAATCACACACAAACACATACACACTAAAACTAGGAAACCTTTTAAATGACTTCGTAGTCACAACATATTTTGACCAATTTTGACAGAAGGCATCCTCTAATAAAGGACTCTCAGTACTGGACAAAAAATGCTGATATGCTGAAAGGTATGGATTGTTATGGCTCTATGGTCTTAACACATTAACCCATGGTGACAAGTTAATGTGGCAGAAGGTAGTAGCCTACTGCCGAGCTCTGTAGCATCATGGTCAAGCATGACACACGAAAGTGGGTGGTATTATAGAAAGTTAGACAGATGTAGCTCTACAATGATACCAAATAATCTGGAATTTCTAGTTGCACTACAAAATACAGAGGGAAAAACTTCATGTTTTGGACCAGATTTTTTTTCTACCCAGAATTTGCCTGTGGTCGGAATCCAAGTTTTATGTCAGGATTTTAGACTTTTTTTTCCCAGATCTAAGGCAAACCAGTATGAACTGCAAACAGACAGATGAACCTTTGCAAAAAGTAGGATAAGATGGGCATTTTGGAATAAAGAGTGGTCTCGATACAAAAATAACGGGTCCTTTTAGCTAAAATTTTTTTTAAAAATGAACTCTAACTTTTACCCTCCTGCTCATGTGCGAGCCAAATAGCCAATGAAAAGCAATGTTTCTAACACAGCTAGGCAGTATGTTATTGAATGATCACCTGGAAGTTGTTGTTTTCAGATGTATTCAGAAATAGCTTTCAAAATGTGTTTCCTACTCAAATTTCAGGTGAAAACAACAAAAACCTCCAGGGGTTAATGTGTTAAACAAAGTAACAGAAACAAGTAAAACCAACAGGTTTATTAAATTAACAAATAACTATATTTTTCTAAGTTACAAAGTGAAAATTAAAAGGAACATACAGGATTGTGAATTAAATCCAAACAATCCTAAATGTTCTGACAAGCCCAAAAGCAATGAGTGTTCCAAATAAATTCCAGTTTTGAATGTGCTGATGTACCAATAATCTTGAATAGGTTAATGTACTGACAGTCTTGATGTATCACAGTGATATAATCCAGAATGTCTTTGAATGAATTCACAATAATCTCATGATAATGCTTTTGGCTAAAATGTCAAAGAGCACTTTGTCATTCTGGTGACTAATTGAAATAAATGATTCCTCTCAAATTATGTCAGAATACAACAGTAAATCTACAGACTGAACTTAAAGAAGAATTGTAAATTTTTATTTATCTGAATCTTATATAAAAACCTGAGATGACAAGGATGTGGGTCAAGAGTTTGCTTCCAGAACATTCTAAGTTTGTAAACAAGGCTAGACCTTGAACTTAAATAAGTAAACAAGTTTTAATTTTTTTTTGTAATAGTCAAGTAGACCATAACTGCTCTACCCTCAATCACAGGCAAAGGTCAAGTACACAAATAAATTAAATATACATACAATGTGACCCTGCTGTAACATGTTAGTTAGGAGCCATAGAACCCAACCATGTTATAGACCGAACCGTGTTATAAGCAACCAGATAGGTAAGTTAATGGAAGAAAATGTTGCATATACCCCAATAAATGTGCTGGGTTAGGGGTAGGTAATAAATGCGGGCGGTAAAATACGTGCCTCATTTGCACAGTTACCATCTTAAATTGATGCATATTAAATGAGAAATATACCTGTAGCAAAAACAAAGAAGGCATATATAATAGTTTACTTCATGAATTGGGGCCCCAAGTGGTCAAGTGGTCTAAAGCGCTCTCTGTTATGGGTCACTGCCATCTCACCTCTGTCTGCGCCAGTTTGAGTCTCGGATTCAGCCAATGTGGGTATGTGAGAAAGCTTGCCAGTAGCTTCTCGTGGGTCGGTGGTTCTTTCTGGGGTTTTCTCAGGTTCTTCCTCCACCATTAATACTGGCCGCCATGTATAGCATATCGTGTGCTGAAAAATGGCGTTAAACCCCACAACAACTTTATGAATTGGTTAATATACGTGAATACTGTTTATATATACATGTCTAATGTATAGCATGAATGAAGTATCAACACCATGTGCTCATCCGCAAATCTCATCATATACATTGAATCCACAATACAAGTGATTTCATCGAAAATATGCACACACACATTTAAAATATTCAGTAATTTTGTCACAGGTCATATTGGTCTGAATTCAGTAGAAAAACATAGCACAGTCACATAACGAATGATGAAGCACATTTACTTTTCAGTACGTCCCAAGTTGGTAAAAGTTTGCGTTTTAAGCCACCATTGGTAGCATTCGTAAGCATAAACTTTTTTCCAGCACAGTTAATGTGTTCCAGTCAAGTTGGAAGATGCAAAAATCCATCAGATTTTATTTAAGTTTGATACTGACTTCCATTATTGAAGTCACCGCTAAAGGACAGCTTTGGAGAACCAAACAAATGCCCATTTCTTATTGTGGCGGCAACTTCAAATAATTGTATTGCATGATTGAGACTGATTTTTATTCCATTTGCTGAGTACATTTTCATAACAATTAGTGCTTCATAGTAATCTGTTTCCTTTGAAATTTCAGCAAACTATTTTATCAGGGCACATTTTTAAAAAGGAATTGGTCGTCATTTGGTCTATTCTAGTTACCGTTCCTTCCTGATTATTGAATAAACCAATAAAATGGGTTTTTGTTTACATTTGTGGTAGCAGCATAAAGCTGGCTTCCATGCTTGCATCAGAAATTTAACAAAGGATCAACGGACGATTGAGATGCAGGTGTTCTGGTCTGATGACATGGATTATTACAGACAATGTGAGTGTTCTGAAGGATTTAATTCTGAGTGAAAAGAAGAGGAATTTTACTTAACATCCACATGTCAGTCTGTGTAAATATATGAATTACTAGCATATGGTGGAAAATCCGATGAAAGATAGTTTACGAGATAATGCCTTGTCCAGTTGATCTACGTTACCAGAAATGTCAAGAACAAAAAAGTGGATATCTTATAACATACAGTACTCATGCTAGATGTCAAGATAAGCGGATTATGATATAACAGTGCTCTGTTTAGATGGTTTGTCATATGGAAAACGAATTTTGTTTATGTAACAGTAGATAAATTTAAGTGCATTTTATATCCAGTTTGTGGCCTCCTTTCATGGGGCTTGTGAATTTCTCCACTCCAAACCAATGGTTGTATATACAAGTTTAAACAGCCAAACAACGTCGCCAATAAAATAAAATTGCCAGATGATATATTTTGCCTGTTCCACAGAAGTTGCTTTCCGATTTATTGCACTTTTGGTTTAAGAATTATTTCGATACAGTAATTTATTTCTATGGCTTGTATTTCAGAGCTGTTCGAGTACGATTTTGGAGGGGTGTCAAGCTGTAATCCTGTGGAGTCAGTGATCCCCCAGCTCCTCTACACTCTGATTGCCACATGCACCATTGTGGTCTTCCTGTGTATTGCTACTGCTGTACTGGCCTTACTTGTTCTGCGGATTGAGAGAAACAAATTGCACTTTCTGAAGGTTTGTCCTCGTATGTAGTTGCTAAACAAAGCAAGATGGTAGTTCATAAATACAATAATAATAATAATAATAATAATAATACAGCTAATAAGTAGGAGAAGGGTTTACATAAAGGCTGAGTTTGTACTTGATTTCTAAGGCTATATTTTCATATTTATATTTGGCAAATATTTTATTGACATCAGTCTTGGTCTTGGTGAAAGAAACATGACATGGTCTTGAAACTTAGTGTCTTATTTGAAAATCTTGTAGGCATGTACATAGTTGGAGTAGTGCCCCTTGGTGGCAGAGTTAGGGAACTTGAAATGTGGTGCACAGAGGTCTGCAGAGACAGGTGTTTAGGTAATTGCTTTGCAAATAGTTACCATATTATAAACATCCTTAAAAGTAGAGCTTAGGTACAAACTGCACAGACCCATATCTGCCATCACATAATGTACCTGCAGATCAGGGTCTGTGCAGTTTGTTAGTATTGAGTAGAGCAAACAACATAGACTCAGAACTGCTAGCACATTATGTATGAGCAGATCATGGTCTATTATTTACATTTGGGATTGACTTATAAACGAATATTATTAGTACACAAGGAGTAGAGTCAGTAAACAATGGGTACAGTTAAGCTTACAGCCTGTGGGCTTGGAATGTACAATAGCACAAATGTACTTTTGCATCATGTAAGAGATGACTTACTGGAGTCAGGGGCCATGTTGTCTAAGCAGTTCTTCCATTGAAACAGCCTGGGCTGGCTCCTATGATGTGTCATTGTGCAGGGCTTTTTGCTTCAGTAGCCTCTAAATAACCTACTTGTGTTGCTGTGTTGTAAATTCCAAAACATTTCTATTGTTGTGAAGGCTGTTGTTACTGCTAGCAAATATAGGTCCGAGTCACTACCATGTCTTAAACAATGTTTGGTCAGGCCCTGTGTCGTTGACAGTTCTGGGTGCAAGGATGATTTTTATGTACAAACAATGCTACATCAGTCTGCCTTACAACAAAGACTTAAATTAAATTAAGTACTTCATTTTAGCCTAAAAGGATCATATTTTTGGGTAGTTATAATAAATCAAAAACATGAAATGTGAATACTTTTGACCTTTATAAGTCTAGTCAGGTTCATAGGAGAAAAGGTTTTTGTGCTCCAGCCACAAGTTCATGCATTCATTATTTTATGTTCAAAGGTCATTTGTGGCTTGGTGGAATTTATCTCTCTCAAGTATGTAGCATGCAGTCTGTTCTCAGTTAACAAGAAATCATGACCTGCACTACCATGGCATATCACATGAAAAACATGATTTTTTACTCCGAACCCCACCTACACAATCATGTTTTTTAAATTCACAACTTTCATTATATCCTATGGTGATAAGAGAGATTTGTATCTTAATGACGCTGTGGTATACGCCAGTAACCTGTAGTTTATGCAAATAGTAAAGAGTCATGATTTGCATAGCATCACACTAAATGCTCATGAAAAGTTCTGGGCAGAATATACATATGTTGAGGCTGTTACAAGGTAAAGGCTATTCTGCAGTTTACTTATTTGACTGACAATAGCTGTTGTGAATGGGTGATGCTAGTCCTGCAGTGGGATGGCTCATTAAGCTAATTTGCTTAGGTAAAGCACATGGAGTGGAACAACCCAGTTTGTTTGATGTTAGGTAAATCAGATATATTGTTGAAGAAACAAAAGTTATTACACTACATTGTAAAGTTATTCCACTTCATTGCCTTAAATGAGAATGTTTAAGCCACTCTTATAAAAAGCTTATTAAAATTTTACTCCATTCATAAAATGTGCAATGTGATTGTTTCAGTAGTTCGATGGTAAAGTTGAGAACAGTGTAAATGTGTGATATATATTTGAAGGCAAAATGTTGAAACACAAATGTGATATATATTAAGGCAAAATGTTGAAACACAAATGTGATATATATTAAGGCAAAATGTTGAAACACAAATGTGATATTTATATATTCTTACCCTTTACCTCATGCAAGCGTCTTTGGACACCTATACACCATTCACATGGAAGTGCCTTTTGACGCCTCTACTCCAGTCACATCAAAGCGCCTTTTGACGTCGGCTGTAAACATCAGCCATTTTAAGCCAGTTTTCTTAGCACCACCTTTGGGGAAAACCCCCGATTAGATACTACATTCATTTCTGCGAATGACAATTACGTCAGATCATGTGGTCAGTGTTTATCCACTGGTCGATATCTGCTATTTAAAGTAACTGGGTCATAATCTTCACTCTCCAAAATGGCGGTCACGGATTTCACAACTATGAAAGATTCAATAACTTAGGTAAAGGCTCTGATATTGAAGTAGGCAACAATTATTTTTTATAAATTATCAAATTCAGATGACTTAGTGATGTAGACGCAGACGAAAAACTTGTAAATTTCGAGTATGAGAAATGGCAGCTACAGTTGGTGACGCAACCTCACTGATATGACGGTAAACTAGTTCTCTCAAGATTTTAAAGCACATAAAAAATTCTTCCATGAAAAATAATTACACAGTTTTAACAATCGGACTTTACTCTTAAATTTTTCTACATATAATAGATGTGTACCAAAAATGTAAAATGGTTAAAATTGCTGTTAAACGTAACATACACTACATTGCTTAACAGTTCACAGGCAGGCCTATGCATATGGGGTTGAATAGATAACAGGTGTTCTATTTATAGCATGCTGCACTTTGTAACTATGCTGTATGAGGTAAAGGGTTAAGGCAAATGTTGAAACACAAATGTGATATATATTTTAAGGCAAAATGTTGAAACACAAATGTGATAAAAGGGGAAGGATGTGTTAGGCTAAGAAAGGCAAACAAAACTAAATTTCAGAAATTATGGTTGAAGGAGTTTGACGTTATAAAGCACTGCAAAGGGAATATTTTATACTATGCACATATTATCAATACATTTGTCATTGTGGAGTGTACACCATCTATTGACACAGTAAGTTTGTCACACCCTCCTACATCATACACAACAGCTGAGATTGTTCCCAAAAGTAACATGTTTAAACAGTCATCAACAGAACAAGTCGCTGGATTTGAATTATCACCAGACCATGTCACGAGAACTGAATCATCACCTGACCTACTATACATGTGCACTGAACCATCACCAGACCAAGTCACAAGAACTAATCTTCATGAGATGAAGTCACAAGAACTGAATCATCACCAGACTGGGTCACAAGAAGAAAATCATCACCAGACCAAGTCACAAAAACCAAATCATCATCCAGATCATCAGACCAAGTCAAAAGAACTTAAATTATCACCAGACCAAGTCATGACAACTAAATCATCATCAGACAAAGGCAAGAGAACTGAATCATACCTGACCAGGTCACAAGAATTGAATCATCACCAGATCAAGTCACAAGAACTCAATCATCACCAGATCAAGTCACAAGAACTCATCAGACACAGGCATGAGAACTGAATCATACCTGACCATGTCATGAGAATTGAATCATCACCAGTCCAAGTCACAAGAACTAGATCATCATCAGTTAAAGGCATGAGAACTGAATCATACCTGACCAGGTCACAAGAATTGAATCATCACCAGACCAAGTCACAAGAACTCAATTATCACCAGATCAAGTCACAAGAACTCATCAGACACAGGTATGAGAACTGAATCATCACCAGTCCAAGCCACAAGAACTAGATCATCATTAGCTAAAGGCATGAGTACTAAATCATCACCAGACCAAGTCACAAGAACTCAATTATCACCAGATGAAGTCACAAGAACTCATCAGACACAGGCATGAGAACTGAATCATCACCAGTCCAAGTCACAAGAACTAGATCATTATGAGTTAAAGGCATGGTTACTAAATCATTACCAGACCAAGTCACAAGAACTCAATTATCACCAGATCAAGTCACAAGAACTCATCAGACACAGGCATGAGAACTGAATCATCACCAGTCCAAGTCACAACAACTAGATCATCACGAGTTAAAGGTATGAGTACTAAATCATCAGCACACCATGTCATGAGAACTGAATCATCACCAGACCAAGTCACAAGAATTAATTATCTCCAGACCAAGTCACAACAACTAGATCATCATCAGTCAAAGGCATGAGAACTAAGTCATCACCTGACCATGTCATGAAAACTGAATCATCACCAGACCAAGTCACAAGAACTCAATTATCTCCAGACCAAGTCACAAGAACTGAATCATCACCAGTCCAAGTCACATGAACTAGATCATCATCAGCTAAAGGCATGAGAACTGAATCATACCTGACCAGGTCACAGTAATTGAATAATCACCAGACCAAGTCACAAGATCTCATTTATCACCAGATCAAGTCACAAGATGAAGTCACAAGAACTCATCAGACACAGGCATGAGAACTGAATCATCACCAGTCCAAGTCACAAGAACTACATCATTATGAGTTAAAGGCATGAATACTAAATCATTACCAGACCAAGTCACAAGAACTCAATTATCACCAGATCAAGTCACAAGAACTCATCAGACTCAGGCATGAGAACTGAATCATCACCAGTCCAAGTCACAAGAACTAGATCATCATGAGTTAAAGGCATGAGAAGTAAATCATCACT
The DNA here is from genome assembly GCA_028554795.2 of Sinohyriopsis cumingii. Classification (NCBI taxonomy): domain Eukaryota; kingdom Metazoa; phylum Mollusca; class Bivalvia; order Unionida; family Unionidae; genus Sinohyriopsis; species Sinohyriopsis cumingii. The sequence continues at coordinate 18,858,334 of CM068831.1, read as the reverse complement.
AGACCTTGTCATGAGAACTGAATCATCACCAGACCAAGTCACAAGAACTCAGTTATCTCCAGACCAAGTCACAAGAACTAAATCATCACCAGACCATGTCAGGAGAACTGAATCATCACCAGTCCAACTCAAAAGAACTAAATTATCACCTGGTCAAGTCACAAGAATGAAATTATCACCAGACCAAGTCACAAGAACTTCAGTGGGGCTTTTTTTGCTGCAAAGTGCCATCAAGTCTTAGATGCACCAAAAATGAACACTAATGACACTTGCATCCGCTTCCAAAATCGAACACTAATGACACTTGCATCCCCTTCCAAAATTGAACACTAATGACACTTGCATCCCCTTCCAAACATGCACTTGACTGTTTAGAGGAACAAAGTTTGTGATAATAGTGTGCTTCCCTGTGCAAAGAATTTTAAGAATGGAATCTTTGAGTGTTTTTTTAATATCTGTGTGGTTGTGATTATGTATGCTTGTGCACATATGTGTTTGTGTAGTGATAATCTATGAATGTGCTATGAATACCAGCTATTTTTTCTGGAAATTAATTAATTCCTTTAAAGCAAAAATATTTTTTTTTCCATTCAGATTTGCATTACCAATAATTCTAAATAGGCTTATAAGGATAGATTAATCTTAATTGTACAAAATCACTTATTTCGGTCTTTGCACTGCCTCCGACCCTCTTCCTAACCCAGTTCCCATTTTAACCACAAAACACTTTGAGTCTTTAAAAAACCCACATAGAGGTACAAATAATGCGATGCTAAGGGTCCAAAGAATAACAATGCAGTATAAGTGGTAGCGCATGAACAAATTTTTGAAAAACTTCCCCACAGAAAATGTGCATTGAAATTTCAACATCATCAGTTTTTAACCTCTTGATCAGGTATCATTTGTTTTGTTCGCCAGGTTCATCAGACATCAAATATACTTCAGTTTTTAATTGTGTACATCCCAATATGGTGGAAACAGTGCATTGTGAAGTTAAGGCAATATTAAACATTGTGCTGGGATTAAAAATCTGCTAGGGATACAAGTAATCTGTTTTTCTGAGAGCGTGTATTTAGGATGTTTAAAAGGGGTCACCTTAAATTAAAAAATGGGAGCCAGGCTGCCATTGCATTATAAGCAAAATCACATTATAAAGAATCTCATTATAACAGGTTTTACCTGTACTATCAAGAATTTTGCATGTATGGGAATAGTTTTTATTTGTAATAGGCAGTGTTCAAGATTGGTCTTTTTGGCCTGGAAAGAAATGAGCCTAACTATGTAAAGGGACATAGCTCAAATTTTCATCCCAAGAGGAAATGATTATGCTCAGAATGGTTATCTCCCTTTCTATTTTTAGATACCCCCCACCCCTTCTTTTTGAAATAATATTAATATAAATTTTTAAAAGTAATTAAATATTTTCTATCAAATTTTTGTATGAACATGGTAATCAAATTCCAGTTAAGAGATAAACCCCTAAACATTTTAATATTCAGATTGCATTTTGTGAGAGGATAAGTAGTATTTTGCTTATAAACAAGGATTTTCCTTGGTCAGTTTTGGGGCCAAGTTAGGGCCCCATTCACAATCCAAAATGATGTCTTTTTTCCCAGTTTTGAAAAAAAATCTAATTACTCAAAGAAACATAAATACTTCAATGATGTTCTTCACAAAATGCTCATAATTTTGAAAAATCAAAAAGTCTGATTGCATGCAAATTTCTGATTCTATGGATCCCAGATTCCATGACTCTAGACATGAAAAAATCTCCGATCATGCAAAAGAACGTGCTTATCAGTAGTTGTTGTTGTTGTGGGGTTTAATGCCATTTTTCAGCACATGATAGGCTTTGCATGGCAGCCAGTATTAATGGTGGAGGAAGAACCCGGTAAAACACAAAGAAGAACCAACGACCCATGAGAAGCTACTGGCAAGCTTTCTCACATACCCACACTGGCGTGCTTATCACTATTTCATAATTTGTGTTTATCACTTGGATCCTGTTTAATGTGCCATAATTCCCATACCTTGCAAGTAACCAGTACTTCAGATACACCACTCCCTCGATAACTCGTGCCCTGATAACTTTCGAACCCGCTTATAAAACGGGATCAGGCATGGCTCCCATTTTTTAAACCAGAAAATACCTTAAAAATCGATCCCTATTTGTTGAACTTGAAGAAAATTGTGATCAAAATTGGTAACGGAAACTTTGTATTGCTCATTTTATCATCGAAAACGGTAGATAGGACCTGGAAATTTTAATCAACTCCTTGAAAAATCAAATTTAAAAATAGGTCATACAATTTGTTACATTTTCTTTCCAAACAACATTCCTAGTACACCACAAATAATGATATGTAAGGAAATTTTGATCACTGAAAATATCACTTATGCCAAGTGGAGGCAGTACTTTAATAAGTAAATACAAATTAAATAATTTTCTCTTCAATTGAAATTTGTGTTCTAGTTCTATCTTTTAGTTCCTTTTAAGTGTAATCGTCATAAATGCAATGTGACCTCTTGCAATTAAACATAAAATGAGTCAATCTACCGTAACAGCTATTTCTGTGAGCGTTTCTGTGAGAACCTAATTAAGTGCCGACCATGTTTTGATAACTGACTTCCTGAAGTATTTGCTTTATCGTTGAACTGAATTAAAAGCTGGCATCCTTTGTATTACCACGTTAATTATGTCTTTTGAATCAAATAAAGGAGGTGGAATAAAAGAAAAGTTGAAAATCCTACAAATGTAAAATCTAGCTGCCCTCGTCGTATGTCGGGTGAACTGATGTCATTTGATCAATTGAACACTTATTAATGTTATTGTGTATGTAACATAAACTACCTTAAATTAACCGACTCTTTCATAACGGTGATCAAAGATAACAAGGCAGCCAAGCAAAATGAATACTTCGTAAAATAAAGAGCTTGGCTTCACAGATACAGACCATTGTGGACAAGTGAGCTTCAGAGAATTCTTGATCTAGTACTTAGAGTTATCCTCAAGGATGATAAGTTTCATTATTACTTCCAATGAAATCACAACATCAATATTGTACTAATTGGACAATACAAAAATTGAGTTTTGACGTAGACGATTGTCTCACGCAATAAATGTTGTTTGTTTTGGAAAAAAAAGCATCTTGTTTGGTGGTGTATCAACAGTTAGTCTACTTTTCTGCTCTCTGGATTCCTAATTTGGCAGGATAATATTAAACACCACTATGGGAACCAGACTCATCAAGAAAACAAAAGCAGTGACATATTACACATATGTTGGACATTTTGAAAATAAATGTTATTTAAACACAATAAAAAACAACTTAATTAGAAAAAGTGCGTTATTAAAAGTTAATATTGATGTGATTGTAAAATGACGATTCAGTCAATAAACAGCCCAGTTCCCTAATGACGCCCCCCCCCCACACACACACACAGTTTTCTCGATGTCAAAGTGATTTTTTTCCCCAGTTTTTGGAGGTCCCTTGGTAACTCGCCCCTTGTTTATAGTGCGGTGTGTTGTTTGTGGACCCTATTGTGTGCAAGTTATCGAGGGAGAGGTGTACATTGATTTACCCAAAAAGTGACATTCAAGGTGAAAAAACCATTTCCCTTTGTGATAATTATGAAAAAAAGTGTAGATTGATAAAGTCTGAAAAGCCCTTTCCCATGTGGTGTTTTTGAGAAGAAAACAAAAGTGTAGATTAATGTGATTAAAGTGGTTGTCATCCAGGAAGATTTTTTGTATGTATATTTGCCTTGAATCCGGTGGTCTACTGCCACAGGTGGCTATCTCTGCTCTCTGGTAGACTTGTTATTTCATTGTCCAGATACTGTGAATTAGCAGTGGGAAGCATGCATGCATTTTCAAGAACTAATACAAGCCCCAAATGCTTCATTTTAAATATATCCTTCTGTTTAACTATTAAACAACTGTAGCTGAAAAAAACGGTAGGTTTAGAAGGAGCATCATTGGTGTGGTCTCTAAAATTGTGTAGCTGATGCAAAACTGACCAATCAAAGAGTGGGTTACATAGATGGTTTAGAATGAGGATCTCTGGAGTGGGCTTTAAAAATTATGCAGCTGTTGTAAACAAGAGACATGCTTTTTTGACTGGTGTTTTGTATATATAGGTTTATCCAAAAGAATTTAAAAGGAATATTTACATGGAATGTTTAACAAATACTTTCCTGCAGTTAGTTCACTTTTTGTTTCATTTTGTTTTGCTTGCCTAAGAAACTGTTACAATTCATATAGGTTTTGACTGGTATACAACTGCTGTATTTTGTGCATTTCAGGATGAGGCTTATGAGGAAGTTTATACAGTGAGTGGAAGTTCCTCTTCAGTACAGGACCAGTCAGACAGTGAACTAGACACTCTGGTGTTGCAGTCTGCAGTATCAACAAATTCCTGCCAGGAGTCTAGGCTAGTGCCGAGTAACTCAAAGGGAGCAACTCTAGACAGATCCAGATCTTTAAGGTCTGTAAAGAGTACAACCTCCAAAAGGGATAAATCATTGTGTGATTTAGAACCACAGGCAACCTCATCTCAGAGTAGACAAAAACTTAAAGGCAGTGGTGATGCAAGTGGAATACACAGCTTGACTCGTACAAAACACCTTAGTAAGTCATGCGAGTCATTTGACTCCCTGAGTAAAAGTGCTGATTGTACCTCTACCTCCAAAAGCAGTGATGTTAGTTCTGTGCCTCAAACAAAGGGCAAGTTGAAAGAGCACCGTAGGAGAGGCCGTCGAGCTGTCACACTTCACAATTTGGACACAGAGACACTGATGGTAATCCTGGGTTTGCAGTTGCGATATCTGCAGGAAACAAAGGAACTGAAGTCAAAGTCAGAAAAGTCAGAAAGCCAACAAAGTCGCAGAGCAATTACTCCCCAACCAACATTACAGAAGACACATCTACCTCCTAATGTGAGATCTCACACCCCTCAGCCTGCCTCTCATACAACTCCCAATCCACTAAATGTCAGATCTCACACCCCTCAACAATACAAAACACAGCCATCTCTGCTTCATAATGATAATGATTTCTGCACTACTCTGAGACCTACATCCCAGGGGTTGCCACAAAACCAAGAGCTGTTCTACAACACATTCACAGAGAGGGAAGCAACTCCAGACATTCGACAAGAGAGGGACCAGAATTGCCTTTCTGAAACTATTCAGGGTCACAAAACTGCCCCTGCTGTCAGGCAAGGGATTTACAACCCTTACCATTACAATCAACCTCTCCAGTCTGAGGACAACATTCACTACATCACATATTCTGACAATATGCTGAACCACCCCATCCAGCGTCCTAGGTCTCGACCAAAACTTGAGGATGTCTTCTTTCCACCTCAGCCTCCACCTCATCAGGGCAACCATCAACTTCCCCCACAGCCTATCTCCAGACCCAGTTCCAGTAACAAGCAGCTGCCTCCAGAACCACTTCATCGTGGTGGCAAATCAGCATTCCATGCTGTGGAAACACACAAGCTCAAGACCAATCATGGTAGATCCATCTCACCAAAACCTGTTAAGGATTTGATGAACACAATCCACAGACCAAGGGCAGCTGATTATGCTGAGCTTGCAATTCGTGAGAATTTCCGGCTTTATCCTTCTAATGTTATGCTGAAAACAGAGAACCAAGAAATATCAACATCCAAATCTCATGAAGGATGCAAGTCAGATAAACAATCTGTGACCACCTCTGAGGTACCCCCACCCTATGCACCACCTCCATCGTATTCTGATTTTCTGTCATCTTGTAATACATCCATGACATCTTCAGCCTCCTCTAATCCTGAAGAACTTTATAGTCAACCCAATCCAAGGCATAAAGAAACAACAAAATCTGTGTCCCATCCAGGTACAGTGAAGGTAACTACACCTGGTACTATTAGTCACAGATCCGATCCTGGGTGCTCCCACACTGAAACTATTTATAGCAATAATACAAATTGCCCACATCAAGAGCACAGAAAAGTTAAAACTGGCAGACACATGTATCAAAATTATGGCAGAAATTATGTTGCTAAGAAGGAAGAAATCAATAGTGTTTCCAATGAGAATAGAATAAAAGAAAATACGTCAGAAATTTTTTACAGTCAAGTGCAAAAAAGAAAACCACAAATGGGCACTGTACCAGTCTATGCAAATTCTGAACATGTGACTTTAAATCAGCCAATAAGCAGTCATAGACTGGGTAGTGGTAGTAATCCTGAGTATGAAGGTGTGTATGAATACCCAGAAAATGGGGAGATGGACCCTAGTACTTTTGTAAACTGTCACAGAGGGAAAGCTCAGGTTCGGAAAGGCCCACACCAGGACCAGTATGATGTGTCTGTCAGGCCAAGGAACTTAGCTCCCCATTTTGTGCCTCATGTTCTGATTAAAGATGAAGTGGCAGATAAGTCCTCACACCAAGACCAGTATGATATGCCTGTCAGGTCAAGGAACTTGGTTGCTCATAGTGTGCCACAGATCTTGATTACAGATGAGGAAGGGGATGAAGTGTTTGAGTCTCCTACAGTGAGTCAAGGTCATAATCATCATCAGTTACCATCTCAGTCCAAAGTTTCCATAGTAACAGGGTCAATTCAGGGACAAAGTGTACAGGATGATGTAAAAAAAAATCAAACATGGACAGAGAGACAAAAGTTCATGCATGAGTGTCCAAAAGAAACATCTAGACTAATCTTTTTAAAAGATTCCTCAAGTTCTTCTAGGTCAAGTCCTCCTGCGATAATTAGTGATGGATTAGGAGAGAAGTTGAATGCCCCTACTCTTATACCAGAAAAGAACACAAAAGTGGGCCCTTTTGAGAGTATCATTGTGACTCCTGGTGAGGGTCTGGCTGGAGCTCTAATGGAGGGGAGGTTGCAGCAAGCATCAGTTTCAGAGAGTCTTTCTTCCAGTGATTCAGAGTTTGCAGAGACTGGAGTCTAGAACTCGGCCATGTTCAGTAAATGATATTCTCTGTTCAGTATGAAATATTCTGAGAGTTTGCTTTGTTAGACTGTCTCATATTCATTTGAAATACATTTCCACTGAAGAAATGGCAACCAGTTGTAACCTTGACATATTTTGATATAATTTTTTGCCATGGATTGAAAGGATTGACCAGTGTTTTCTTTAGAACTATTATCATTCTCCTTTATTAGATTAGACTATTTAAAAATTTAATTGGGCTACTCTAAATTGTATTCTGGCTACTTGTATTATAATCACTTAATTTTCAGGAATTTAAAAATTCAACATGTTTTAATAATAAGACATCTCAATATGTTATCTGCTCCTTGTAGAAACAGTTGTGGTCAACTTCATTTCCTTACGAAACGTTAAAAAAATACTTGATGAAATGCATTGCACTAAGTGCACATTATTTCATCACATGATGCAGTACATAGCTCTTCCTTCAACTCTTTAGTGTAGTCTTGTCTTGGTGCATACGTTTGGTTGCAGTCATGGGGAGCTAAACCCAGTATCAGGGATTTCAAATTAGAATTCTAAATTTCAGTAATATACTCCTGAAAATTGCATTACCAGTTGATCAAATTTTGTATATTCACCACTAATCCCAATAACCCAGGAAAAATCCATGCACCAAGTTATGAACATGTGCATGAGACGCACATTTCGAAGATGAATGTGCTTTGCTTCATGTCACTTGTGATATTGTGATATAGTCTTAAAATCTGATTGCATTATGAACAAGATGAAGCTGTGAAATATGATTCTAAATGAGATATATGATTTTAACATTCCATTGTCCTAATTTGTGGCTTATATGGAGGATTGCCTTGAAACTATGTACGCACATTAATCACATGGTGTGGTTGGTCCTAAATTAAATAGGTGCAGATCTGACATCCAGTATGGCCACCACAGCAGGCTTAATTAAAATCTTGTTATAATTACTCCTCCTCAATCGATTGTCATATCAAAAGGGTGTTTTCACAAAAAGACCTCTTGTGTGTAATTTGTTTGAAATAAACATGGTGCCAAACTGACATCTAGTGTACTTGCCACAGCAACCATCTTGAAAGTCTTATTGCTACTCTTTCTGATTGGATTGTCATATCAGCATGTGTTTCATATGTGTAGTTAAAAGAAAGAAATGGATCTTATTTTGAATTGCTGGATGAATGGCCCCTGTTTCACTTGGTATTTAGCCCATTTTCTTGGGGGCATCCATGTTAAGTTGACATGTCTAGTTACTAATGGGATAATCTGGCTTGTCAGTCATATGCTATTATATAATGGCATGTTTTTTTTGTTTTTTTTTACTTGAATGTTAAATAATCATTCTTACTTGTAATATATCAGGTTTGATCAAGTTGAAAGTATTTGAACTTGAGCAAAATATAGACAAAGTGGTTCTTGATGTCACTGCCAAGAATAAAACTTATCCTTTATCTGCAATCATTTAAATCTTACTGAAGTGTGAAACCTTTTAGAAGTTATTTAAGAACATTTTTAATGTCCACGATTTCAGGGTAGTATGTTTTAAAGGATACAATGAGCAATGATCCCACGAATGTAACAGAGGAGAACATACTTTTCAGTTGTGTTTGTGAACAAGCCCATAATTTGTAGCTATTGTCCATCCATGAAAACATGCCAGTTTCAAACATTATACAAGCACTTCCTAATTTAAAGGGTAAATGCTATTGTTGTTATAGACAGAGTAATGTATCATGGATTATTTTGTTGGTATTATTTCTTATTTGTGAATGAGAGAAAACCTTTGAGGCTGAAGCAAAATCTGTCTGGGGACACTGTACAGCAGCAAAAGGACACCAAAATATTGTCTCGTGTACCATTTGTAATGCCATAGACTATCTTGCCAATAATTATTATTAAATAGGAATATTTTTAATAGGTTTCTTTTTGAATCTTTTAATTAAAGATATTGGAGATTTTAAGTGAATGAATATACAACAAATGTGTTGTACTTACTAATTATTTTGTTTGAAGAGGCATGTATTTCTGTTTATTATTTATGGACAGAACTCGTTTGCCTATCAGCACCAATAAAAAAAACTGAGCTCAAAAGAGACTACAGTAATATTAAGGACTTGCGTGTAAATGACATAACTTTCTTGTCCTTTGGTTATCCCATGTGGACAAGTTTTTTGATTCCCATGCGTATATGTTTCACAATATTTTGTATTTGATGTGGAAACATGTTACTTTATTTTGTTGACTGGTTGATTAAATATTTTGTCTGCTCCAACAGCCAATATACATCTCTCCATGTAAATGATCTGCTGGGACGGCATTTAACTGGGGAGACTGAAGGCCAGTCTGTACATATCAGGGTACGAGGGTATGCAAAGGCCAGACATATTTCATTCAGAACCTTAACAGGTTGCTATAAGTATATTAACTTGCAGTTATTTCCTGTTTTATACTATTAGATTTTTTTTAAAAATTGAAAGAAAAAGATTATTGCTATTACTATGGGTGTCTTAAAAGTAAAAACAAAAAGAAGTTATTTCTTTGCAAGTGGAGACCTTTGAAAGGAATAATTTAATTGACATGCATTCCTCAGAGTTGTGTTTTTTTTTTTACACTTTAGTATTGAGTGTAGCATATGGGACCAATTTCTTGTCTTTCTGTATTGTTCTTAAAGTATATGTATGTCATGTACCTCCATAAGTTTAAAAATTTTGTCAGTGATATGAATTATGTATATATGTCTCTTTTAAGGACAAGTGTAAAATATTTCATGTAGATCCATTGCCCTAAGAATTGAGGCTACTCTAGGGGAAATAAGAACATGAATTCAAATCTGCTTTTACATTTTTTAAAAGAAATTTTCTGTTGTTTTTCAGATTGTAAATATATTGTCATGTCCAACAAATTTTTTATATATACTTATTTGGTGTATTTATGCCTGGCAGTAAATATGTTTTTTAATGCTTTAGTTTTAGATACAGTCCAGTATCTACCAAAACTTGATTTCTTTTGAGTTAGATCAGTCTCCATTATCTACCAAAATTTGGATATTATTTAGAATTTATTTACAAGTTTTTACTGGTTTTTTTTTGTGTGCTAACCCAGAAAAAGACCAGATGATTTTATGTTATTGCCCTGCATCTGTTGTTATCTGTCAGTCAACACTTGTTTGTAAACACTAGATGATTCATTTCCGATCACATTTTGATCAGACTTCCTATGTAAGTTTATCAAGTCAAGATCTGCGATGCCTTTGATGATAAGTAACATCTGTATATATATATATATATATATATATATATATATATATATATATATATATATATATATATATATATATATATATATATATATATATATATATATATATTGATAAGGGTTTTGTTTGTATGTATGAGGGTGTGAGTGCTCTGAAGACCATATTTCTGATCAGATTTTCATCAGATTTGGTGTTTAAGCTGATCATGAGTGACATCCACCCATATTAAAGAGGTAATTTTAACAGTTTTTAACACTGATTCTGAATCTGATAGCTGAGATTGTGAACTCTGTAAAGGCCATATTTCTTATCCCATATTGATAGATTTTATATGTATGCTTGTATGATCAGAATAAAAAAGCTTGATTATGAGTTGACATTCATGCATGTTATTGAGGTGATCTTGCATGTGATTGGTTGAGCTTGAGAACACTCCAGAGGCCATATTTCTGATGAGATTTGGTATGTAACCTTGTGTCATCAAAATCTTGGATGAGTTTGATTATGACCAACATCCATCCATATTAATGTAGTGAGTTTGCTTATGATTAGCTGGGATTGTGAAGATTCAGTATCGTGACAAACGTCTTCATTTTTGGGGTATGCTGTTTTTTTAACATGTCTACTTGGAGGGTAATGCTTATGACCACTTTGAGGATATGCATGTCCACTTTGGGGGTAAAGCTCCTTAATTGATTTTTGTGATAGATACTCAACAGATTTAATATATGTGTGTGAATTTGCATTCAAAAGCTTACATATATCAACTTCCAGGTGAGTGATACCAAACCCACATAGGCCTCTTGTTATAAGACAAGTCTGTATTCAGGCTGCATATCAGGCACCTAGGATCCAGTCCCACATATGTAATGTATTCAGGCTGCATATCAGACACCTAGGATCCAGTCCCATATATGTAATGTATTCAGGCTGCATATCAGACACCTAGGATCCAGTCTCACATATCTAATGTATTCAGGCTGCATATCAGGCACCTAGGATCCAGTCCCACATATGTAAATGAAAGGGATGAAGTTAGGGTTGGTCTTAAGTTGTTAATTAAATATACAAACAAAATTCCAAGTTATTTGCCTTTTTCTACAATTTGAAATGTGTTCAGTTTTGTACTCTTTAAATTGTCATGTAACATTTATTATTGAGCCTGTAATTTACATATATATTGTTTCCATTATGTCATTGGTGAAGTTAAGATCAGTTTGAATATTACAATCGTATATACATAAGGAAATATTCAGTTAATATTAAACTTCATGAGCATTTAGTTTTTATGTGCCAGCTTTTTGTGGAGCATATTATGCTATGACTATCTCTGTCTCGTGACATTTAGATTTTTATTTTCTGTTTGATTGACATCGGTTCTTCAGCATCTACCATTTCCAAACTTGACTCAAGTGCTTCACAAAGGAAAGAAGCTAATCTGTTATGTGATCTGGAGATCAGCGTCAGTGTGACTTGAAGATGAAAACTGGTTTCTGCACAGTAATATTAGCTATACATAACTGGACCAAACTTTATTGATGGCTGGTACATTGGATAAGAGAACAAAAAACTATTGATTTGGAGATCAGACTTCCTATGTAAGTTTATCAGGTCAATCATCCAATGTGACGGTGATGAAAAGATGAAAATGGTTTCTGCACAGTAACATAAGTGCTACATTGCAGACTTTATGTATAGACTGCACTTGTGGTAAAGAAGAAAAGTCGGCTGATTTGGGTATCGAAATTCAGGTTATTGCGACTAAAAAACAAAAGAAAATTTGTTTCCATACAGCATACATCAGATCAGGACCAAACGTAGTAGACGGCATGTACTTGGGATAAAGAGAATACCTGTTAATTTTGTACGGCATGTACTTGGGATAAAGAGGATACCTGTTAATTTTGGTGTCCAGAGGTCAAATTGCAGAGAGGAAAAAAAAAATGGTTTTGCAGAATAACTTTTCTTCTAGAGCATAAGTAGTTTTATTTTACTAAAATATATAGATGGCTTGCACATTAAATAATAAAGAAATCTATTGATTCTGGGCCTTAAGAAATAATGCTAATGCCAGACAAATGGATTTCTGCACGTACCATATACTGTACTGTCAGTCATCTCCGGATTAAAAGTCCTTGATGCCCTACTGGTACCTACCTAGAGGACTAATATGTATGCCCTACTCGTACCTACATTGAATGATAATAGTTTTGCCTTACTTGTACGTACATAGATGGCTTGTATATTTGCCTACTCGTACGTATATCCGGGACCTATATGTATGCCCTACTGGTATCTACATTGAGTACTAATATTTACGCCCTACTCATACCCATATAGAGGACTAATAGGTATGCCCTACGCATACATACATAGAGGACTTCTGTGTATGTCCTGCCCTACTTGTACGTACATCGATGACTTGGATGTATGCCCTACTTGCACGTATATAGATTTGTATGTATGCCCCAGTCACACATACACAGAGGACTAATAGTTATGCCTTACTCGTACCTACATAGAGGACTAGTATTTATGGAGCTGGCCCATAATGTGATGTTCACAGTAACATTGTTATATTTTATTATTTCATCAAAAGAAAAAGAAACTGATCACTGGAAAGCTTTAATGCCACTAATATAATAAAATGTTTTGTAATATGGCTTAATTGATTATATTTTTGTTTATGTATTATGCTGACATTGTTTAATCTAAAATTGTCTCTTGTGAATCTCTTACTGTTCACTTTTTAACTTCACAAGTACTCTTCACCTCAGATATTTTCTGTCATGCATAAAATGGCATGCATGTTTGTCAGATGTGGGTAGGATGTTCTTTCAAATTAGGTTGCTTATCAATCTATCTCGCTAGCTATAACTAATCTGTTATATTATATAGTAAGTAGTAACGATATAGCTGACTCTGGACGACCCATGTGTGAGAGTAGTGAGAAATGAGACAGCAGTAGCTTGTCTATTGGCAGCAGCACCCGAGTCAGCAGTTTATAAAGTCTTTGATTACAGTTTTCATCTTCATATGTGTTGAACTCCACCTCTCGTATTTGGCATGACTCATTATGAAGACCAGTCTGTAACATTGAGATGAAGGTCAAAGGCAAAGAGTAGTTTGCATTCAAGTTTTGGCTAAAGAATATTCATTTTTATTTCCTAAACCCTTTGATAGATTCATAACGTTATGAAGGTAAGAGGACTCATTCTGAAACATGCACGCTCACCCCTTTGATCCTGTGGTCATTGTCTCGGTCGTATATTAAGGGTTTGATCATGGGAATGACATGCAGGTTGTTGTAGTTGTTGTGGGGTTTAACGCCATTTTTCAGCACACGATAGGCTATGCATGGCGGCCAGTATTAATGGTGGAGGAAGAACCCGGGGAAGAACCACCGACCCAAGCTTTCTCACATACCCACATTGGCCGAATCCTAGACTCGAACCCACGCAGAGGTGAGATAGCAGTGATCCGTAACGGAGAGCGCTTTAGACCACTCAGCCACTCGGGGCCCCTGACATGCAGGTAGTGGCCTTCATGTTACGAATCACCATCTTAATTTAGATTGTGATTGTGGCTGAGTGGTCTAAAGCTCGCCTCTCACTGCCATCTCACAGTTGCCCGCTTCGATTAGAGTCTCGGGCACTGTTAATGTGGGTATGTGAGAAATCTTGCCCAGGGCTGACAAGATGGGGGGACTACCTGGGATATATACCCGAGGCCAGGGGCCGAACAACACTTTAATTTTATAAAAGAATTTTTTTGTTTAAACAAGAACTAGGAGAGGCCCGGATGTTTCTTATCCCAGGGCCCGTGATCGCTCTTTACAGTCCTGATCTTGTCAATAGCTTCCCGTGGGTCATTAATTCTTACCGGGGGTTTCCTGGGTTCTTCCTCCACCATTTATGCTGGACGCCATGTATAACCTATTATTTGCTGAAAAATGGTGTCTAACCCACAACAACTGTTTCATTTGCTATACGTCTTTTACCGCCTTTTATGACTGATCTAGATTGATTGTACTACTACTATTCGGGGTCCGTAGCAATCCTTGAAAACCATTGAATTCCATTGGCATCTTGGAAACCTTGAAGAAGACTGAACTTTTAATATAATCCTGGAATTGAAATGAGAACTGATGCCAAAAAAAAAAAGGTATCGCGATCTCTAATGAGATGTTTTATAATTTTCGGTAACCGGCGGTTTTGCCTGAATGCGGTTTTTCGCCCATACATATGCCCGGAGGCAAAGGTGGCAAGCAAGACAAACTTCCAAGCATCGTGGCTCGAAAATCAAGAACACATAGAATGGCTACAAAAAGTTGCAGACATTTATTCGACTCGTTGCAAATTATGTCTCAAGACATGTAGTGTGATGTCTGTGTTTGAAGTGCTTTGAAATCTCACGTAAAAGGTGCTAAACATCACGCAGCAGTCAAAGCCGTGTGATCGGAAGCAGTGGATGTTACATCATATTTTTTTTTCGCTCACACTACCCAAAGCCAGTATGGATTCTCAAAAGCCTATGGACATAACAAGCTATATTAACTTGAGTCGGTTGATGACATCGTTGGTATCGAATGAAGATTAGCAGGCTGAAGTTATTTGGACTTTGCACGCGGTTTCAAAGCATAACAGTTATTCGTATTACATGGAAATAAAGTCACTGCCAGCATTTTACCAGATAGCAACATCGCTGAAAACTTTTGATGTGGAGATAGAAAAACGTTGTATCTAACCGTGAAAAAGGTTTGAAATTTGTCAAAAGATTATGTTACGGACCCT
This sequence comes from Sinohyriopsis cumingii, assembly GCA_028554795.2. Taxonomy (NCBI): domain Eukaryota; kingdom Metazoa; phylum Mollusca; class Bivalvia; order Unionida; family Unionidae; genus Sinohyriopsis; species Sinohyriopsis cumingii. The sequence goes on along the minus strand of CM068831.1, from coordinate 18,843,307 downwards.
GAATAATGCTGCATCAGCGAGTATTCATTCTGTATGGAATGATATCAATTTGGCTTTGTGCGATTTCTTAACTTCATCACAATAATTTTGGCCAGTATTACCACTTTTACCTCTTTTATCGTGATTACCGGTTTATGACAATTTGAGAAAGAAACAGAAGAAAGAGTTTTAAAGTTTTTATAATGTCAGAAAGAAGAATGTTTGTTCAATAACAAGAGGGAAAAAGAAAGAAAGAATAGGAAACATTTTTACAGTTTGTTAAAAGACATGTTGGTGGATTTTCTGTGTGTGGGCCAAACCGAAGAGAAAGAGATCTTCAGGATTCATGACTTTTAAGCATTATATGACTACATTGATCTTTACCAAAACCACTTTGTCAGCATCAGAAGCAGATAATACTACCAGAGCATGAGTAACTTGGATGTGGAAAACTTTTAAGACAGAGTTACAGTTGATGATGTAAAGTCCCAATGCCCTATTTCGGAAAAGAGCTGCCATTAAATGCTTCCCAAATCAAATAAAAGTCAAATCCCTCCATTATAAAATAAATATGTGCGTATACGCATGTTACCTTATCTGTAATAAAAAATCATATTGAAGGAAAGATACACTTACGAAAATAAGAATCGCGATGAAATTTCATAACATCACAAAAGTCCCATTTGATTCCTTTTCACTGTTATTCTCTTAAAATTCTTCACTGACATGGTTTCATCTTATATTTCTTCTGCTTCTCACGCCTTTTTGAATTTCTTTCCTAAAATTTGATCTCATTTTGTGCTTTCTGCTTCTGAAGAACGTGTCTTATTCCATGTTTAATATTTTCTTAGGACATTATGAAGATCACTGACCTTTCTGTCGACATTGTTAAGAGTTATTACTAATCTCTCTCTCTCTCTCTCTCTCTCTCTCTCTCTCTCTCTCTCTCTCTCTCTCTCAACTTCCGTCTTAGAGGTTCCTTTTGTTTGACGTTGTGGACGTTAAGCCAATGACCTTTTTTTTCTGACCGACATATCGTGATTTTATGTCGAAAGGAGTAGTAAGAAGTCTTGTTAGAAGTGTATTTTCGAATGACTCTCTGTAAATCTTTGAAAAAAGTGCAATCTGTTGTCGATATTCTATCTTCACAGATTGAGAACTCGACGTATTCTCCTAGGTAGAGGGTTCTCAAATCAAACTTAAAATTTGAGTCAAGTTCCCCAGAGAAAGCAACGGTCTACATTACGGAAATAATAGAATCAACCTTATACAAACTGAAACGATAATGCCTAGCTTAAGACCAATATCTGTTGAGACTATCCATCACTCACAACCGTTTGAAGTCGCCTGTGTGGATCGAATTGGGTCCACATGCAGAATTAACTATTTCCAAGTCTTGCGCAAAATTTAATAAGTCCAACAATCCAATGATGAACGTGACATGGCCTGTAGAAAAACACTGTTCATATTACACACGTTTCACCTCACGTTTCAGTGAAAATGTAAAACAACAGAACTTACGGTATTGCAAAATAAATCCTAAATAATCATATATTTACAGACACAAGTCCTAATTATTAAAGTTCTGAATAAATTCTAGTGAAAATCCGAATTATATCCAAGGCTAAAGGTGTTGATGTGCATGTGGTGGCCCGTATAATGCTGATGTACCAACAGCCTTTTCTTGGATCACAATAATAAAATCTAGGAATTAAATCCTTGTTTGAAATTTCAGTATGAATTTAATCTATTTCCAAGAATGTTAATTTTGAAGAGCACTATGCATTTCCAGAGAAGAATCCCTTGAATTAAATGATTTGAAAAAATAAATTCCAGCCTAACTAAATTACTAGACGCAACATAATACAATTGATTCGGCCAAGATCTTATAGCACGAACAAATAATGTTTCCAGTAACCAGATTATATCGTCTTCTACCTGTCCTTAGGTCACAATTAACATTTCTCAACAATACAAAACTTTAAAAAAATAAAACAAAATACCGATCACCTAATGGAATACAACATTCTAGAAAGTTCATAATGTTTATAAGATAAAATCTTAGTTATAATTAGAAGTCTGTTACTAAAATTATTGACCGCTCTAGTGGCCTTAGTGATTAGAAAGAAAATGAACTTGATTTTGGAAAAGCTCAAGTCCAACTTAAAATACCACATTATCAATAGCATATCATATAATGAAATGTAAAAAATAAAAATAATGCATACATACATACATACATACATACATACATACATACATACATACGGTTTTGTAGACATGAATTATATGTTTAATTGGTTTCTTGTTTCTTCGTCTTTAATCTTCACGTATATACTCGGACTTGTGTGTGTATTTACATACACGATTCAACAAATTCATTGAATGAAATAAAAATGGATGGTGATATACTTTCTTACTAATATGGAATGTTCCATTTAAGGATCTAGTACATCGTGTATCAAAACATCAAAAATTCGAAACAGTATGTACAACGTGTTTTAAAAAAATAAATCTACTCCCATAGGTAAATTAAACTTTTCTGTTCCTCTTATTGCTTGCTTGTTTCATAATGCGTCGTTATTTGCATGTATAATGTATGTTTCATAATGTATTGTTATTTGCATGTGTGATGTCTGCTTCGTATTATATTGTTATTTGCGTTTATAATGTATGTGTCATAATGTATTGTTGCTATTCGCGTGTATGATGTCTCTTTCACAAAACAGTGGACACAATATCAGACTGCTCCACTCAAAACATAGGACAGTTTATTACGAATTAAAACGAGGGGACTTTTTAAATGGACCACGGGACCATGCAAGGAACAAAAAGCATCAAGAAGAATGTAAAAGAAAACAGCAGTACAAAACAAAATTACAAAATATTGCTGACGAGCTGTTAGAGGCAATTGGTACGTGTGGGAACAACCGATAGTACAGCGAAAAATACATGACGGAGAAAAAGTGATATGCATCATATTATATACCTACAACCAAATAACATACTTACAACATTTTGATGAAGAACGAAAGTAGTGAATAGGGATACCCTAGCGACAATGGGAATTAGCATTACAGAGACCCCTGGGACACTCTGGCGATAATGGAAAATTAACATGGAGAAAAATCGTGGGACACTCTGGCGACAAGGGAAATTAACATGGAGAAAAAATTGTGGGACTGTTGAGCGACAAGGGGAAATTAACATGGGAATAAATCGTGGGACTGTCTAGCGTCAAGGGAAATTGAATATGGGATTTTTTTTTTTTAAATTTTTTTTTAAACAAAAAGGGGTAGGCAATGGAAAGTCATTCTCTTTTCGAGAAATATGGGTGGCCCTGAAAAGGGCCTTTGGTTTTTCTTCTTCTTCTAATTTCTTCTTTTTCTCCACCAACTTCTTATTTTCTCTCCTACACTCTTTCTCTTCTTTTTTTTCTCCTCCTCTTCTTTCTTCTCCTCCTCTTCTTTCTTCCTCTTCTCATTTTCTTCTTCTTTTTCAATTTTTTCGTTCCATGCTCTTATCCTTATCCTTTCCTCTTCATCCTCCTTCTCCTCCTTTATTTCTTTCATCACACCACTTATCATGTCCTTTACTTTTCTTAAGTTGTTAATCTCCATTTTTACTCTATGCGGACTATAAGAATAGTGGTCTTCATTTAGTCTCACTAGCATTTGTTCCATCATGCCCAAATTGTCAAGGACGTCTTGCAATGTTTGCAATTTATCGAGGTGGTTTAAAGCCATCTTCTCTGTAGAATGGTTTGAACGACGAATACTGTGGGTTGTTATACGAAAAGCGCGGACGTGATGGAAAACATGCCCCTAAGACATAAAAATTGATCTTACCTAGATCATGATCAAACAACGCGCGGACGTGAAGGAAAACATCCCCCTACTTTTTCATTTCATATAATAAAACCCAAACTATACTTTCTTATTTCATATAATAAAACCCAAACTATACTCTCCACATACGCTAAGAAACCCATAATCTACTATTCACACAAACATACGTGAGCTGTTACAAACACAAACACACAAACACACAAACACATACCCTCACACTATGAAAAGAAGAGTCAGTGTTTATATTCACACTACTCTACCTACACACATTGGCAAATTGATGGTTATTTCTTTTCTAGAGTATTGGGTAGCCCTGAAAAGGGCTGTTGGTTTTTTTTTTAACTCCAGATGCACCTATCTAATGATGGCACCTTCCTGGCCTGGCGCCACACACGCATCTTCTTCCCCAGTCTCCTTTCACCTTTCTTCTTGGGAGTGCAGAGGCGGGATATGTGGCTTCAGAATCCCAATTTTCTGTCTCTGGGATTCTGAAATTTCCTCTCTCCTCTTCTTTGTTTCTTCTCTCCTCCTCTTCTTTTCTTCTTCTTTCCTCCTCCTCCTCCTCTTTCATTCTTGCTTCTTCTACAATGGCCTCCGCGGCCAGTTCATTTAGTATGCGCCTGGCATATTCCAGGTGCATCTGGAGTTCTAGCAGTTTCACAATTCTGGTATTCATTGTTTTGTCAACGAATGAACAGGGTAGCTAGATTGTCCAGCGAGTTTCAATTTATAGTAAAAGCGCGGACGTGAAGGAAAACATCCCCCTAAAAACATAAAATTGATCTTACCTAGATCATGACCAAAACAACGCTCGGACTTAAAAGAAACACTCACTCACTTTTTTATGCTACCCATCACTATTCTAAAAAAGTTTTTTTCATTAATCACTTCAATGGACTATTCACATACGCAAAGCAATCCAATCCAACCCACAAATCTACTCTCCCCACACCTCAAACAGCCAAAAACACATCATTTTAAGCTGCTATCCACACCAACGTACCTGAGCACTTACAAACACACAATCTTATACACAAACACATACCTTCACATTTTTAAAAAAAGAGTTAGTGTTTATATTCACACTACTCTACCTACACACATTGGCAAATGGATGGTTATTTCTTTTCTAGAGTATTGGGGTAGCCCTTAAAAGGGCTGTTTTTTTTGTTTGCTATGGCAATCTTTTAGTTTCTAAGAATGCGATGTCCTCTGAGGATAGACTTTCTGGCGATAGGTCTGCTTCTTCGGAAAGAGAAGAAGAACTCTTTGGTGTCGATACGGCAATCGACAAAGCCTCTGTCAGGTTCAGGTTGCTGCTGCTGTTGTTTTTGTTGCTGTTGCTGTTGCTGCTGTTGCTGCTGTCTCTGAAGTCTGTACTTCTCTGTCCATTCTTCTTTCTCCCTGTTCACTTCTTCTCTGAAGAGCTCTTCTATCAGGTCTTCAGTGACTTTTAACATTCTGACATTCTCTATCTCTTCTGGCTTCGGTATCAGACTGTGTCTGATCCTATGCAAATTCACGTAGGCTTCGTTTAGCTTAGCTAGTTTGGAGCACATCTTCGTAGGAGGATGAGTCGACAATGGATGGTTAGACTGGAAACAACCCCGGTTCTTAAAGTCAAAGCGCGGACGTGAAGGAAAACATCCCCCACACGGTTTTCGAGTCGCAACGTTCAATGAGTGTCATGAGAGGGATAGAGAGAAGTCCAAGAGCATCAATCAAACATTCTTATAGCTAAACAAAAGACAAAGGCATTTTTTCAAAACACAACATTTTTTTATTCAAAAATACACTTAACACTAACCAACAACAACTCTAACATTTTTAACAATAATCCAACAATATAACATCAAACATTTTTTTCAAAACACAACATTTTTTCAATTTACAGTCTACTTTAAACAGGGCTGATAACGTTGTGAATGAAATTGTGATTTCCACTGTTGGAAGTCATTAGGCCATTGATGGACACTACGTTTCCTAGCTTGAGACAAAAGATAAGCATAATGGTCACAGAACCATCGATCTACTTTCACATCGTTTCTAGAAGAAGAACGAGGATCAAAATGAGTCACTAAATGTTCTAAGGAATAGCCCAGGCTGCGATGATGCAGAAAATACACACAGTACTGTCCACACACCAAGGAATCTGTGCCTTGTAATTTCACATTATTGAATCGGGTGGTCTGAGCATTTCTTCTCATAAAGTCAATGATATCGTCTTCCAAAGAGGGCAATCCGTACGAATCGAAATATTCCACACATCCTTCTTGAGGAAAGTAAACGGCTACCCAGTGGGTTCCTGGGAGATGACTGTTGTCCGTGTTGATCACATAAGCTAGATGGTCTTGAGGTTTGCGATGAGGGAGTTCATCTTTAGCACAGACGACAGGATTCCAAGAACCCGTATACGAACTGTGGTTCAAAAGGTAATAAAGTTCCCAGGTATCCATTTGTGTGTTGTTTTTTTTCTTCTTCACAGGTATTAATAAGTCGTCAATTCGATCCTGACTTTTTGCTTGAAAATGTCTGACAAATAACCGTTTCTTCGTTTCGTCTCCTCACTTTGATTCAGGAGAGCTTCGATGCGAGCGATCTCTTGAGTGGTTAATGGTGGACAAGAATGTTCACGCAAGTCTTTATACCACTGGTGCAACACGTCTTCGTCCGAGATGAGACTCCAAGCCTCGTCCAGATACTCGTCCAATTTTTCTTCTTGACTCAACATCAGGCATTTGTCGTGTTGAATTTGACTGGGATGATCGTTTTGACATCCATAGCAATCTTTCTTGATCAATTCCGTCATTTTTTCGACCAAGTGTTTGGCAAAACAGCAGACTAAATGGGCTTCTTGTTCTGGCCATCTCGACTTCATCATGATATCTTCTTCGTCTTTGTCTTGGGATTCTTCTTCCACGGTCTCCTCACATTCCATCTCCAAAGTTTCTCCACTAGGTAAAGAGAGATAACAGTCTTCCATGGTTTCTAGTAATCTAGAATGACTTCTCTCAAACTGTTGATTTCTATCGTATTATCGAATTCTGCATACAGAATGACGTTCACCGATTCATCAGGGTCTCGGTCTTTAAACTGAATTTCCACACAAATCTGGCCGGATTTTATAGGGTGGAAATGTCCCTCGTCGCTGCCTTGGTCTGGAGTGAAATCAAAAGCCCACAAAGCGTAGCCTCCTGCATAATCCTCGTACGTAATGCCGTGACTGGTATTGGTTCCTAACTGTCCGGTGGCTTCGTACAAGGACAAGTACGATCTCAAGTAATTCTTCTTGGTAAAGTCAGGTTCGAAAGGTCGGGTACACAAGGTCTTGCCATCGCGACTGACTTCGATTTTGGACACGTCAAAGTGTTGAAAGTAGAAAGGATTTTTAGCGATAGCTCCGTTGAAGGCTTCATTCTCGACGATACCAACGATCAAACGTTTGGGTAGCTGTCCTTGGAACAGATGATCTTCGATCATGGATCGCTGTCCCTTGGGAATGGTGAAGGTTTTCACTTCCACGCGTCGTATGGGATATTTGGCAGTCATTCTGCTCAACGTCTGACTGATGTCGTTTCCTACTTTAGGTAACACTTCCACACGTCGTACGTAGAGTCTGGCTCCTTGGATTTTGGTTTTGTACTCGTCAGTATTAGCCAATAAATGGAAAGCGGTACTGCTCCGATTCAGTCTCAGGCGGACATCCACTCCATTCAGCAAATATTTCTCTTGCAACCACATGTCCAAATGCAAACGATCCATTAGTTCTAAACTTGTGTCGACTCCCGTGATTCTCTTTCTTCGTTCTACAAATCCATCATTGTTGTCTTTCTTTTCATCAGTTTCCAATATTTCAAACTTGGTAGGTTCGTCAGCTTCCCATACCACACAGGCATTGAGATGAGTGTTCTTGGCATCTATTCCGTACGTCAAGAGATTTTCCAGGTAGGCACGATAAGGGTAAGTATCCATGCTGCTACTGACTAGTTTGTTATTCAAGTACAAGTCGACTCCACTGAACAAGGAATGCATGAAATTGTTGACGGGAGCTACTGCTTCATCGTCTATAGGACCTCCAGTCTTATCTAGAACTTTGACTTTCAGGTACAAGTAACTGCTATTCAGATCGATGTAATCTTCGGGCTGTCCTTTGATTTCAAACTCGATGGGAGCGGAATCCGTCAAAGAGGAGACGGGGTGAAATTCCACCCACTGGGATTCTTGCATCGTCATCATGGTGGGGGGCATGGCAAACAGATCCAGTTCCGACTTGGAACAAGCGCAAGACTCTCGGTGCATCATTTTTATGTTCTTTCTCAATAATCGAAAACGTCTAAGTCTCGAACGGTTCTTCTTTTCTTGGCCTTTCTAGCTTGAAGTCTGGTGAAAGGGTGTTTTCTTCGTCGTCTCTTTCTGCCTTGTCCTTGCTGAATGCCTGACTCGGTAGCGTGCAGGGCATTTATAGGTGAGTCTCGTCGGCCTAAAATGTCTTTGCCCGTTTGCAGCAAGACATTTTTCCCTGCCCTCATGAAGGCTGCTTTAGGGTTTTGTTTGTCGATGATGACATTTTGGAGAAATTCTTTGCCTTGCGTCAGTGCCGCATCTTTCAAGGTGTGCAATCCGCGTGTCACCATCGGTTTCAACACCGGGGCCACCGAACGAAAGGCCGATTTTAACATATCTCCTAAACCGTGTCCTCGCTGTCGAGCAACCCCTCGGTACACTGGATACATGACTTAAGAGTCGTGGGAAAACCGTTTTCGAAAATGGAGCTTCACCGTGACTTTTCCTTTGGTGAATGGAATATTTTGTCCCAAATCTCCTTTTATAGTAATGTTGACCGTGTCCAAATACGACTTGCTGACCGGCAAATAGTGAGGATGGACAAATTCGCGGTGGACGTGGTAAGTGTTTCCACCTTCCTCGTCAGCGTTCGTGGCAGAATCCACTTTGAAAGGAATGACACGCAGTAACGGCACGGAGGTGTGTCCCACCACGTTGTACTCCACCACATCGGAATACACGAACATCAAATTCAGTCCTTGATTCAGTTCTACTGGGGTACGAAATAACTTGGTAAAAGACTCGTTGTCGTAAACGATGGGTAATTCGTTTTTCTTCATCATGGCCATTCTCATGTTCATGTCTCCGCCCAACATGTCAAACAATTCAGGACAAAATAAAATGGACATGATTTTACTCCGTTCAAATTTCATCGAGAAGCGACGAGCTGCTTTGTGGTACTCCATGGTGACACTTTTGTTGACATGCTCCAAAGCTTTCAGAAACACGCCATTAAACCTGATGGCTATGGTGCTGACCAAATGTTGACCACTAAAATAATAGCCTGGGGGAATGAACAAGTGATAGGTGGTGTACTTTTGATTTTGTGTACGGGCTTTCTTGTCATATTTGACATTGCTATCCATCCACTGTTGCATTTGCTCGTCATGAACTTCCACATCAAAAAAATTTTGATTGGGAAGGACATTGAGGACTTGGGTCGGGTGAATGATTTCTACTAAAGCCACTTTCCAATGGGCTTCGGGGATGCCCTGCGGTAATTTGGCCGTGTAACAGCACAACGTGTTGTGGGGAAACACCTCTATGGAACTGTCACTGGGTAAGGTTAAGTAAAATTGGTTTTGGTGACTCATAATTCCAGAGTTCTGTGGCTGTCCGAGGGGTTACTGGACGTCAGAGGCGTGTCTCCGCCCAAAATGGGGTTCTGGTTGTTGTTGTTGGAGTGGTGACTGGCACTGGCACTGGACACAAGGTTCCCGTTGGAAGAGAATTTCAGGGAGGGATTAGGAAGCAGGTAACCGATGCAACTGCTCAATAAAATGGTCCACAATTGTTTGTCTCCTTGTTGCAAACTCAAATTGGCAATGGCTGCCCCGATGACACAATACACCACGAAGATTTGGCAGAAAAAGACGATTTGCGTTTTAGGCACACGTTCTCCGCACCACACCCACAAGGGTTGTTTTTGTAAATCTTGCACAGAACGACTAGGTGAACGAGTGGTCGACGTAGCTGCGTCTGTGTGAAAGGGCATGATGGTCACTTCTTTTTATAGTCGATGACTTGCGAAGCGTCGATCCAAGAATCAAAACTGGGTGGATATCCTTTCCAACGTACTTTCACTTCTTTGACACGTCGTTTGCCCACTTTACGGGTTCTGCGATCGAGAATGCTTTCGATGTCGTACACGTCGTCTTCTTTTTTGGTGACACGTTGTAACTCGGGTAAATAAAACGTTCCTTTGAGCACTTCTCCGTTCATGTCTTCCAATTTATAGACGGCAGGATGACGGCCATGCACTCGTCCAGTGACGCGAAACAGTTCGGTCGTCCAGTTAGGTAAGTAACCTTTGTCAAAAGTGCGTTTGGTTTTGCCAATGCGCACCCAATCTCCTACGGCCAACTTTCCACTTTTCTTGGGGACAGCCCTCGTCGGGGACGTACCAAACAGGCGCTCAAACACCAGCACTTCGTTGTCGGGAGTCACGTCTTGGGGGGCACGTCCGATGCTTCGATGGTAAGATTGGTTGTACGCTTGCACCAGGTGCGGTAAGATGTCAATGTACTTCAGAGTGTGGTGATGCGTAAAATATTTCCACATGCGTTCTTTCAAAGTGCGTTGAAAACGTTCCACGATGCTGGCTTTGGTTTCGGGATTCTCGGTGGTAAAAAAATGAATGTCACGTTTCTTTAATTCTTTTTGGAAAGCTTGGTTCAGAAATTCGGTGCCTTTGTCCGTTTGCCATCGAAGAGGGTGACGACCGCTTTGTTTCAACACCCGTTGCAGGGCTCGCACTAACTCGCTGCTCGATTTGGAAGTCAAGGGCACGACCCAGGCAAATTTGGAAAAGACGTCGATGACACAAAACAAATATTTGTAGCCACGATTGTAGCTGGCCAAATGAGAGACATCGGCTAAATCGGCTTGCCATTGATGATCGATGCCTTCCACTCGGGTGCGACTTCTGGCAAACTTGCGTCGAATGGGTTTGTGTAAAGTGTAGGTAGCTTGTTCTTGCAACCATCGTAGCACTTGAGGTAAACGGAGACTTTTCAGTCGCGTTTTGGCAGCACGATACAACTTTTGAACTCCTGCGTAACCTGCAGGATGCGAGGGATCGTAGTAAATGCTGGCTAAGACTTTTTCCATTTTTATTTTTTGTGTTTGTGTGTTAATAAGTCACCCATTCTTCGGTGATGCTACTTTGGGTGGGTCGAAAGGATGGTTTAGAAACGGATTTACGTGTCCGATGGGCTACGGGAGTAGAAGTCGAAGGTAGTGGTGGTGGAGGTGGCAATGGAATGGCTTTGGTTTTCTTTTCTTTTATCACTTCTGGTTTCCCTTCTTTCTTTTTGACTTCTGTCGAAGGAGGAGTGGACATCATCTTTTTAACCCAAGCTTTCATTTCTTCTCGTTGGGGTGTGGGGGATGGGGTCAACAAGGATGCTGCAATCTTACTCGAAATGGGAGCTGCTGACGGTGTTTGAAACACTTCTCGCATCTCTTCTTCCTCAGGTCTTCCTAGGGTAGCATCTCTGGTGACCCCTGGGGATGGTAGTAGTAGTGGTGGTGGTGGTAGTGATGATGGTGCTGGACTTTTCATCAAGGTCTTAATATCTTTCAGAGTGGGTAGAGCTGTTTCGTCTAAAGCTTTCTGGTGAAAGAGTTGCAGTCGTTGCAAGAGTTGACCGTACTTTTGCGATTTTTCTGTTTCGGACAAATCTTGGCGATCCATCAAGGACTGCAATTCGTGTTGTAACTGGGACATCTCGCTCAAATTGGGATTGGGAGGTAAATGCGGGGTGCGTTGTTCTTGCCACCGATGGTATTCCATCCATCGTTTGTAAGGCACTAAAGCTAGTTTTCGTCCTTCCATGGAGTTGTCAGGGGTCGATTCTGAGATCTTGGGACTTCCGAAGGCCTTTTTATCTTGCTCCCACCAGTCCTCCCAACATGGTTCCCAAGACTCCTTTCAGTCTGGGGCTTAACAAGGGAGGTAAAATGCCTCCACGTTGGACCAACATCTTCTTCTTTTGACGAATGGGAATTTTCTTTCGAACCATTTGGCGAAGAACGTGACGATGTTTGCTTAAGCATTGTTTCTGGTGTTTGGACAAAGGGATCGTGCCTTTCAAGACGTTCAAACAACATTCGCACACGGTATCGATGACCTCTTTGGAGGCCGATTGAATGAGTTTTTTTCGTAGAGGTGGAGAAGCTTTGGACAGGACAGATAACATGTCCCCATGTTTGACTAAACGTGGTGGTAGTCCTTTTCTTTTCTTTCCTTGGGGTTTTCTGGAGGGTGACATCTTTGAGTCTTCAGGAGCACCAAAAAACAATGATACCCTACTTGGTCACAGGCCTTTTTTATACTGGAACGCGTCGCCACTGATTGTCTTTACGTCGTATTAGTTTGAGGACAGGCATGACACGTCGTGCAGGGGTACGTAACGGACTAAATCGAGCCAGTTCTTGCTTGGACAAATCCAGTAAACTTTGTAACATGCCCGATCTTTCTTGGACTTTGATTTTGGGAGAAGGTACTTTGTGAGCAGCAGCCACTGCCGCTAAATTGGAGGGTCCTGCCACTGGGGAAGTTCTTTTTGGGGTCATCAACGGAGAAGTTCTTGGTGTAATCAACGTCTCCAAGTACTCTTCAGTTCCTGGTGTCATCAACGGAGAAGTGGATGAACGTGAGGATGCCGGAGACGCAGTCACTGGTTTGCGAGTGTAAGGTTGCGTCCTGGCCGAAGTGCCTCTCTTGCGACTAGTTTTCTTCTGTGGACTTTTTTTTCTGTTTCTTTTTCTGGGGGCTTCTTTTCTTTTTCCGGGGTGGTGTCTGGTAAGAGGAGGGTCCTGCCACTGGAGAAGTTCTCCTTGGGGACCTGGTCTTTTTCTTCTTCTTGGGGATTCGTTGGACTTTTTTCTTGGGGATACCTTTCGGGGCATTAGGATCCCATCTTAAGAGAGAGCGAATGATGACCCCTCCTAGAGTACCGCTCCCTCCAGGTTTCAAAATGATTTGTTTTTTGGTTTGAGTGTCGATGCGGGGATCGGCCAGTTGGACCAAAGCGACTTTTTTTCGATCGAAAAAGCGTTTGGTTTGATGAGGAATCTGAATGATTCCTTGGAGTATTTGACGTGCCGTCACCGTGAACCATCGTAAGACTTCTTTGAGACTAGCTTCTAAGACAAGGGCTCGTGTTTGTGGATTTTTTTCTCGACTGATGCCATACAAGGCACGAATCAGTTTGACGGGAAGATGCGACTGAAGGGACGTCATGTTCACACTGTGTGAGACAGACGAAAAAAGGTCTGAGGTTTTTATAGATTTTTTATGTGGAGTGAAATGAAGTCGAGGACGGAGACGTGTACAGGACAGGCCCTCCGTCTTGGCACCAGTAGTGAAATAAGTGGGTACGAAATCGCAAATCCTCGGGAGTCGTAGGTTTCAAATCGACGAGTAAATAGGCGTGTGGCGTTTGAGTGGTATCGTCGTACGCCTGAGTCAGCCAAGGCGTTCCTAACTGTTTGGCTAAGACTTGCACTTGCGATTTATCTCGAGGGCTTTTAAACAAGACCACGTAATGCGCATTGAGACTGATGGTGCGATGGGCTTTACTTTGTTGAAACAAATTTTGGGTGATGTAAACGACACTGGCATTACGGTGATGCCCTTTGCGCGTGAACCACAATTTAATTTCTTCTTCGTCTTCTCCTAACATGTCGTCGAAAATGACCAAATGGGTTTGACGGGAGTCAGAGACGATGCTGTCGTCTTCTTTAGGAATGCCTTCCACAAACACGATGGAATCGCCTTGACTTTCTCGCAAGAGGTTGTACGCCTATTGCCACTCTTTGTAACACCACACGATCCGTTGAGGTGGCCGATCGATCAAATGATGTTTATGTTCGACCAAACGTTTGACGAATTCGGTTTTGCCAGAACCGCTAGGTCCAGCAATGAGCATGTTAAAGGGATGGCGAAGATACAAAGCCTCCCAACTGGCACGATCTAAGTGTTCGTCGATGACTTTGACAGTAGAGGAAGAGGGAGCAGAGACAGCAGAGGTAGCCATAGTGTCTGGAATGTCACTTGTGACACGAAAACAAACAAGACAAGAGTTTATATACTTTTTTCAGAACACGTTTATTGAATGTTTTCAAACATGAATACGAAAGACAAAAATACATAAAAGCCAAAGGCATAAGTACAACGATAAAAGGCACATGATAACCATTAACGTGGAATAAACACAAGTGTCTGTACAACAACATGTTTTGGGTAATGTTCTATCCAGTTCTATAGTAGGGGGTAAGGTCACACAAGTGTCCTCCCGAAAGGGTCTTTCAGGCCTGTCCACGACAGTCCCGTCCTGGGTTCTTCTGGCACCGTCACTACCACAGGTTGAAAAGTAACTTTTTTCCTTGAACAACTCTCGTGCATACTGGGCCACTTCTTGGGTCCAAGCCTCAAAATCCCATTCTTTCCAGGCACGGACATCTGTCCAATCGGGGTGTAAGTCACAAGCTACACACACATCGTCATACACGTCTTGGGTAGCTAAAAGTTGACGAATCTTTTTTTCCCATAGAGGTCGAGAAGTATCCAGATGAAACCGCAAGGCTTTGAGCATAATCCGTGGCATGGCAACTTGATTTTATATTGTCTTTGTTTCGGAAGCAATAAAGGTAATTTCTAACTAGACATGTTCGTTCTCCAGTAGGGAATTTAAATGTTACATACTGTAACTGAAACGTCAGAGTTTGTCTAGATGTTTCGTCTTTCTCTAAGCAGATTCCATGTAACAAATGTTGGTAATCCTTTAACTCGTCTTCCTCAATACGTTGCAGTAAGTGAATCTCGAAGTAACCAAAATTACGAACGTCTAGTTCATCATCATTCACAAACTGAAAATGTTCAACAAGGTCTGACCACTGAAAAAATTTCTGACGAATCAGTCCTCTTATACCATTCAGGTACCAGTGGTTAAAGATCTGGTGACGTAACGGATGCAATTGTTCTTTACGTTTCACTTGTATTTTGACCAGTTCTCGGTAAATCCTTTCTCTCAACTCCTCAGGCAAGCCCAAAATGTTCTCTTGTAAAGTATCCATAAGTATATACACTGTTTTTGGAATCCTTGGGTGGTGGCCAATAGCCTCGTTTAACTTTGTGCCTAATGTAATATCCACTCATAATCAGTCTTCTTGTACTTTGGAACAGAGCATAATTTAAAAACGGTTGAATAACTTTGCGTTTGCGTTTCACTTGTATTTTGATCAGTTCTCGGTAAATGCGTTCTCTCAACTCCACAGGCAAGGCACGAATGTTCTCTAGCAAAGTATCCATGAATAGGTCATACTGAATCCTCTTTGGTCTGACACAAGAAATGTACTCTTTGCACAAACATGGTTTTACTTCAGTGTCGAATTTAAATCGTTTAGTCACTAATCTACACATTACAATTCGTTCAGAAGTTTCCTCTTTCACTAAGTTGACATTGTGTTCAAGATGTTGGTAATTCGTTAACTCTTCCTCTGGAATTCGATGCAGTAAGTTTACAATGATGTAGTAGATAGAATCGTCCATAATAAACCAATCCTTTTTAAAACTAGGGGATCGTTGATCAATGTCTGTCCAATGGAACACTTTCAATTGAATCAGTCCTTGTATAGCCTTCAGGTACCAGTGGTACAAACACCGGTGACGTAACGGATGCAATTGTTCTTTACGTTTCACTTGTATTTTGACCAGTTCTCGGTAAATGCGTTCTCTCAACTCCACAGGCAAAGCACGAATGTTCTCTTGTAAAGTATCCATGAACAGATTATGGTAAGTTACTTCAATGTGTCGGTCCCACTAAGGGTAAGTAATGGCAATTCGGTGACCATCGAACATGTTCTACGTAGGCCGAATCTTGCGGTTCCCAGTGGTGAAGTGACACACCGCAACTGAAGCACTTGACTTTATCTCCTTCGCCCAAGTAGAAAAATCCAGCTCTGGCTAATTCTTCGGGGGTCGGTCCTCCTAGATACTTAGGCCATTTTCCTTTGAACGATTGAAGACGATTTTCAAAGTCGCAGTATTCCGACAAACGCACAGGAAACGAATATTCGTCTTTCACAGGTTCGTTTCGATGAGGGTTGGGTGACATGAACAGGAGTTTGCTCAGGGCTGGATGACATCCGTAGGGGGGTAGACGTGAAGGTGAACATTCCCCTTTAAAACGAAACCCAGTAAAATGTCCAAGAGGACGAGCGGCATCACTTTCGCATCCCACAGGTTTGACACGCACAGCATCACTTTCCATGATAGGGGTAGTGACACTAAAGCTCCCATGATGCTTTACGGCATCGCTAAGGTCACAACGTACAGCATCGTATCCATCGCAAGGCTCACAATCGCATTCCACTTCCGAAGCCTCACACTTGAATTGTGCCTTTCTAAACAACTTGTTTTGTGTTTCTCTGAAAGTATTCATCTTGTTCGCTCGGTCTTGGTAGTCCCAATGAACTATCGATCTTGACCATAGCCCCTTTTTATACTAGTCGCAATGCAGTCTCCAGCTTGTACATCTTTCCTTTTTTATGTTTTTTATGTCTTGTTCTGGAAGGTACCGTCTCTAAGGTACCGTCAACATTGTACCGTAGTGTGATGGGTGGAAAGGCCATAGAAAGGTAAGGGCAGTGCGGAGACCATCGAGTATGTTCCAGAATAGCTGAATCTTTATAGATACATAGATCCATTCGTAACTTCAGTCCGCAAGCGAAACACTGTACCTCGTATCCCAATCCTGACTCAGGTCCCAAGTAGACAAATCCTGTTCTAGCTAAAACATGCGAAGAAGGTAATCCTTCCCTATCCGTAGCCCATTTCTGAAACGTGTCCAATCGACGGGCACAATCACAATAGTCAGGTAAGAAGACTGGAAAATGGTAGGGTTTGAACTTGGAGTTCTCATCGGGTTTCTCACTCGATTCTTGCTGTGGCGAAGTCATCCTTCTAGCGGGTGACTATCCTCTTACAACCAATGTTTTATACCAACGTGTCCATACGGTAAGGTGAAATGATTGGGAAGTCGAACTCGCTTCTGGTACACGATTTGATAGACTTTTTCCAAGGGCTGACTGACGATGTGGTGAGTGGGTAAACGTACAATCTTGTTCGGTTGATAGGTGGTTACTTTAAAGTTTCCATCCTCTCCCGATTGCAAGGCTTCTTTCAATACCCCAAAGTTGACCACTCGACTGGTACGATAATTCAGAGTCAGTCCTTTCACTTTGCACGTCGTGTGCACTTCTCCTTGTTTGTCCCGGTATTCGTAGCCGTAATTTTTGGGACCGCCACTGACGAAACTTAGAATCTTGTCGTCGGGATGCTCGTCTGTCCAGGCTCCTAAACGGTCTCCTTCGATGTCAGGGTGCTGTTGACTCAGGTGATGGATGTAAATGCAACTGTCCGTGTCAAAGTACAGGACGCGTTCTCCTAACAGTTCTAAAGCTTCGTACAATTTTAGGCGAGCATGAGCTGTCACGTAAGCCGCAATGATGACATTTCCAAAAGGGTCGTCTTGTACAAAGTCCAGATCTTCTTCGTAATTGACCAAGATCAAATCCTCTCGAACGACGTCCACGTGTTTCATGTATTTGGTTTTGTCGTGAATCATCTGGAAGTAGCGGGAAGGTTCTGTCAAATATTCCGTCTTGGGTAAACACGGTCGTTGTGCCATTTTACCCCACAAGCAATTAACATCACTTTGGCAAACGATCGCCTGCCTTCGTTTTTCTCGATGTGGTCTAAAGAGATGCCTTCTTGTTCATAGTATTTCTCTTTGAATTGTATTTGGTCTTCGGGAGTGTGACACCAGGACGGATAGCCGCTGGCTTCTTGCTTCAGTTTCAAAAAGGCATCCACGTAGTCGGCGAAAATGCCTTTCTGACTGGGGTCACCCTTGTGGTATTGTTGTGTCTTGGGAAAGTGGCAAATTTCGTACACTTCTAACAGTTGGTATCCCATGTCCAGAGCTTTGAACAATTCTATGCTGACCCAGGTTCCCGTCAAGGCACGTTCTTCCTGGGTGTGATGGCAAGGCTGGTCTTGGTTGCACGTTTCGGCACAAGTACGGCACAATGGAAACATCAGTTTGCCTTGACAATGGTGAGGTAAGACGGGATGGTATAAGTTCGTGGGAGGCAAAACTTTACACTTGATCAAGCCTTCGTATTGTCGAATGTTTTTCAGGTCGATGTGTTCCGTCAGCAATTGTGGGTGCCCTACAGGAAATCGACAATATTTGCACACGTAGGGATACAGCGAACACACGTCCAAGTATTTGATTTCTTCTCCTTTCTCTTCGTCGGCTTGGTACAGCAAACAGGTGGCATTGGTCCTTCCTCCGTACAAACTATCCCTCGGGTTCAGGGGGTCCATGAACTGGTAACTTTCCACGAGGCGTTTAAACTCGGGATCGGTTTCATACGGTGATCGTACTCGTGTTCCCACATTTCCACCACTTGGTATCCTTGCTGTTCCAACTTTAGGCGTCGCTGACAAGTGTCCTGGTACAAGTCTTCCATGGTTCGTTGTAAAAACTGATTTTTAGTGCTACGGTCAGGGTAACAGACGGGACATCCGTGAAATAAGCAACCGTTAAACTCGTGCACGATCTTGGGGTTTTCTAAGTCCCAGCCATCGACCGAATACGTTCCGATGGTCTTTTCGCCCCCTCCGTTGCGGGCATGCTGAATCCACTTGTCTTCCTTGTCGCACAAGTAATGTAACCAGCGTAGGGCTTTGACCGAGTATTGACGTTTGACATAGTGGGTCGTTTGAGGGCTGATGACAGCCACGGTGTTTTGAGGCATGAATCGTTGTCGATATCCTAAGGAACACGCTTTGGCAATGGTGCAAGCTTCTTTCAAAGGATCGACCCCTCCGTGTTCCATGAACAGTTCTCGAAATTTTCCACAGCAACGTCGTAAAATGTCCACGTCGAAACGACAACACTTTAGCATTTCTTCCTGAAAGTCGAAAGGGTCCGAGGCGTGAGCCTGGTACCAAGCGTAGAAAGCTTCTCGTTGTTCGGTACGCATGTTGTCGGGGTCGTAATGGTGAGCCTCAGGCAAATGGGGTAGAACGGCGTGTTGATTGGCTTGCGTATTGAAAAAGTGTGGAAAGTACCCTTTAGCCATTTCTGTCATTCCAAACGTTTTAGGCATTCGACTCAAAGGCATGGCCAAGTAACTCATCGAATCTTTAAACTGTACTTGTCCCACTTGCATGAAAATGATTTTGGCTCCGTTCAAAGTTACTTTAGGACGCTCAGTGCCATGTTCCGTATAGTATCTCAAAAGAAACTGTCCATCGTATCCGGAAAAATTGTGAGCCATCACCGTGGCATGACGATGACAATCTCCGTAACGTTCGATGTCCTCTTGGCTCCACGTCTTGTCGATGGGATCTAACACCCATTGGGCAAAATCGGCTAACGTGTTCGGTCCCCGAAAGATTTTTTCACGCCCTCCGGGAATCTTGCTGCAGTGAGGGCAATGACTGAAGATAGGTTCTTGAATGCACTTTTCGCACGCTCGATGAGCCACGCAGAAATTAGGAATGTGAATTCCGGTCTCTTGCATGCATTCGAAATCAAAAAAGATGAAATTGCCTTTCTTCTTGTGACCGTCCTCTTTCTCTGGTAGGGGTTGGTATTTTTGCACGTAGCATTGGTGTTCCAAGTCCACGATGTGGTGAGAAATGTGACATTTTTTCTTTCCTCGACATACGTGTGCCTTGGCAGCATTGGTACATATGCCTTGTCCACACGTAGGGCACAATCTCAGGAGTTGACAAGCACATTTCTTCTGTGAACCTTGCGTCTTCAGATGTTGTTGGTAACAGGTAGGGCTGACAAACGTGCGCAGACAAGTTGAAGAAGGCACTGGTCCTTCACTCAGACAGGGTGAAGAGGCCAAACATCCTGAGCATTTCCATCCACAATGATTGTTTTGCTCTCGATTATTATAACCATAGTCACATTTCTCACAGTAATAACCGTATCTCAGGAATGCAGTGATACTGGTAATGGTATCGAAATGGTCATCGTGATAATAGACATGAATGTATTTTCCGTCCTTAAAATCTTGGCCTCGAAACAACAGAGGTCCGCGCATTTCTTGAGGGTACACTTTCAAGGTGTATCGTGGAGCTAGGGCATCTTGCAATTTTTGCATCTCAGGAATGCCACAGGGTGTGTCTTTGGACAGTCCGGCTTGTTGTAACAGGAGTTCTGCTTCATTTCGTTGTTTGGCTCGATCGGATCGTTGAATAGTTTTCCAGGTTCTTTTCCATTCTACAGTGTCGTTCTTGTTGGCATAGGTTCGTCCCACCACGATGGCACGGGCTAAACACATCTGGTCTTGAGGGTTGTTAATTCGGACGAGACTTGTTTTGGTGTTGCGAAGGTCGTCCACCAATAACATCTTTTTGCATCCAGTCCCTTGAGGAGGAGAAACGTGGGTCATGTCCAATGTGGCTTTTCCATCGGTGATGTCAAACTGGTCATTAGATTGTTGCACGTGTTGAATCTTGTCCATGACTTTGGAAGCGGTCAATTCTGCAGGGGTGCTAAACTCGATCCAAACAGGGATTTCAAACCGTCGTGTTGTATGGAAAGTCTCAAGCGATCGTCTTCTTTGGGTTGACATTGTCGCTTGAGTGCGGTGAGCAAAGAATCCCACACCCCAGTGATGAACACTTCTGCTTTCTCTAACGGTACTTCAGCCTTGAAATCTTTAAACTTCACTGTGTATTTGTAAGCCGTGGTTCTAAATTTTCTAGAGGAGCGCTTTTCCGTCTCTCGAATGGAATAGTATTTTTCAGGGTTGACTAAGGGTGGTGAACTTGGTTTAGAGGGTTCGGATTCTGGTTCACTCATGTCCTCTTCAAAATCACTGGCATGAATTTGTGCCAAGATTTCAGCCCTGGTACGAGGCGATAGATCACGTTTCTGCCTCTTACTTTCTTCATCTTTCTTCTCGAATGAATAGGATCGTTTCATTTTGAGTGAAAAACGTCAAATGACTCAAGTTTAATCACCATAGACTAATTTATAGTCATGGCAGACCAGCGTATATAAAAGGGTGTGTGTCTTGTCCTTTCACTATTCATTTCACTCTCAAGCTGAGCACAACGATGGAAGAGACTAGCCAAATCGAACGTTTCGTCAGAGCTTTGCGAGGGGTCATTAGAAAATTCTCTTCAGACCAGCCCACGGACTACTCTCCTTCCTTTCGAGATAAAAGTCAAGATACTTGCTATATCTGTCAGAAGAAAGGGCATTGGTCTTCAGAGTGTCCAGACCGTCAAAAAAGAAAAAAAACAGGGACTAAAAAAGACAAAAGTCAAGATACCTGTTATTATTGTCAAGAAAAAGGACATTGGTCTCCAGATTGACCAAAAAAGAAACAAGAGGAGTCGGAAGAAAAGAGGAATTCTTCAGAAGAAGAGAGGGATTCTTCAGAGGAAGAGAGGGATTCTTCAGAGGAAGAAAGCAGACAGGTGAAGAAAGATAAACAGGAGAAGAAAAGAAGAAGGGAAGAAAGCGAGGAGGAAGAAGAAGAGGAAAAGAGTGTGACGGTGAAGAAATTCAAAAAACAGAGAGACTAAACAAGGAGAGAGAAGAAGTCATTGAACTTTTTATTAAAGTGTTGTGAATTGTGAATTGGATTGTAATAATGGATAAAAGAATAAATTAATTATATAAGGTAAGTGTCTTTGAGTTTTGATTTTAAAATAAGAACGTACACTCACGCACTCATACAAAGACACGTACTATAGGGGGTAAAATGGGTTGGTTTTTTTTGTTGTTTTTTTGAGTTATTGGCAAATTGAAAGGCTATCTCTTTTCGAGAGACGTGGGTAGCCCTGAAAAGGGCCTTTTTATTTTGGTGCAGGGGTGAGTTCAAGCAATCAACTTTAACTGCCTTAAGCCTTTGCCACGGCCAAGGCCTATTTCTGGACTGCGTAATGTTGATGACGATTGGGTTGAAATCACTAAGGGTGGTACGGTAGGCTTAGTCACAGGGTTAACGTGTTTAGCTCGGGAAGGTCGTATTCTCTTCGGTCGTAATAAAGAAGTCTGATACATTTGTTTCAGACTTCTTAACTCCGCTAAAATGTCCAACAGTACCGTGACCGTTTGATTTTCACCCTCTTGTTTCTTTGCTGCTACTTCTTCTTGCTGTTGTTGCTGTTGTTTTTTTCTTACCTCTTCTTCTTGCTGCTGCTGTAGGAGAAAAGCTTGTTCCGCTTCCTTTTGTCGTTGTATAAATTTCTCCAATTCTTTTTTCTGTCTCTGTCTAAAATTCTCCACTTGCGGTAAAGAAGAAGGTAACGAAGGTTCCGGAACAAATTCTTGCGAGGTAAGAAAATCCACAAAATCCCAATTCACCTCTTCTGAAAGTAAGCCCGGGTTCTCTTGGGCAGTCTCCCTTGCTGGTGCACCCCAATGGATCGTTTTCTGAGTTTCCTTCATGTTGAATCACTGTCGCATAGATTGACTGCACACAAGCGCTAGCGAATCTATATAGACACGTGACGTCACAGACTGCTCTCTTCGGATTGGATGCGGGCTGACTGAATTTTGTAACGCGTGTTCGGATTGGTGAATGAACTCAATCCGTTTCAATCCTTCCTCTACCTATAAATAAGCGCAGTTCACTGCATTGATTCACCTGTTCTCGTCGCTTCAAGATGTGGACCACAGTCGAATCATCCACCCTTGTATCTTCAATGATATTTAGGACGGACATGCTCATGTATGTCCGGTCCAAGTGGACCGTTGTCGACAAGTCAGACACCAGTCTGTGGATACGAAGAGTGTACGTAGAAAGACAAGGTTGCCTCAAGAGGACACTGATTTATGGCCCTCGAGTAAGACGCAGCTTGAGGACAAGAAGATGCCACAGATGCCCTTTATGTTAATGGATACATTAACATAAACCCAAAGGCCCTTTTCAGGGCCATCCATATTTCTCGAAAAGAGAATGACTTTCCATTGCCTACCCCTTTTTTTTTAAAAAAAAATTAAAAAAAAAAAAATCCCATATTCAATTTCCCTTGACGCTAGACAGTCCCACGATTTATTCCCATGTTAATTTCCCCTTGTCGCTCAACAGTCCCACAATTTTTTCTCCATGTTGATTTCCCTTGTCGCCAGAGTGTCCCACGATTTTTCTCCATGTTAATTTTCCATTGTCGCCAGAGTGTCCCAGGGGTCTCTGTAATGCTAATTCCCATTGTCGCTAGGGTATCCCTATTCACTACTAACGAACAAACAAAACAAGGGACAACAATTGGAATTGACCAGACTTTTAATTTGGGAAGACTTCATCTCACAACAGCAGTATACAAAAACCAGCGTATCGTATAGAAAGAAACCAATGAACATCTCTTTTTATTTCGGCTCCATGCTTTTGCACAAAGACTCAAATTAGAGAA
This sequence comes from Sinohyriopsis cumingii, assembly GCA_028554795.2. NCBI lineage: Eukaryota > Metazoa > Mollusca > Bivalvia > Unionida > Unionidae > Sinohyriopsis > Sinohyriopsis cumingii. The sequence continues at coordinate 18,819,952 of CM068831.1, read as the reverse complement.
CATTTCCATCCCATATTGCAGCCAAACTCGAGAACAACATCAGATGTATCGACAAAAGACAACACAAGTGCGTGTCATTTGGTACATATGAAGAAATTGCCCTGACCAGAGCTGAGATGTCCTTATCGAATGTAACTCGGGTACTATGTGCAAAGCCCATGAAAGATACTGTTAAATTCCATCTCCAAGGTAAAGACCAACCTCTCTTCATTAAATATCATGACAGTCACGTAAAAGAGAAATTGCGTCGCTATGTGAATGAACGAAGAAGAAAAAATCTCAGTGAGAACTTATGCACAAACAATAATGCCGAATCACTGAACAACATACTGGGAAAAAACGACATTGGCTGGAAGCCAAGGCATACTCCTGAGCTGGTTAAACTATTATTTAAAACAGTGGACCTCCAGATTTCAGATGTGCTCTACATGGCGAACGTAATTACCGTTTGCACGTAAATTATGCGGCATATTGCGTCAACAGCGTAACATGGCGTTGCAAAACTGAGGAGAAACGCAAAGACATTTTCATGAAATTCCTTGAGAATTCGAAAAACAAAAAGCGTGACATAACATAAATAGTTTCAAATAGTGCTAAGAACATTCATCGAAAACCAAACTAACGGAGAAAAAAAAACATAGAAGTGAAAAAGCAAAAGCAATTTGAATGAATTTGACTAATAAATTTAATGTATCTTTCTTCTGGAATATGTTCCTTAATTTGATTTTTTAAGCTTTTTGCAATGCTGAACTTCAACATTTGAAAAAAAAGAGGGGGGTGTCTACTGCCATGTGTGTTTATATGTATATAAAAGATGTTTTAATAATATTTTTCCTCAGTTGAGTGTCGGTCAGTAGTTGTAGCTCCTCCTTAAATCATTCACAATGATTCATTCGTTATCATTGATTATATTAGTTTAAATAATTATTTTTTGTTTATAAGTTTATAGAAAAGCAGAGTTTTTATGTGTGTTGTGCGTGAGGATCCACTTTTACATGTAACATCTCTGGTTTTTACATCAAATAACAATATAACATACACCTTTTGTTGTCTCCTTCTGGGCAGATGATCTGAAATGGTAAATTGAGATGACCGATTCAAGGATTTAGCTCCCTTCGAACATTTCCCAAGTAGTATACAACTAGACAAGAAGGCTAAACTGAAAACCATTTTAAAAAAAAAATTAAAAATAGATTTTGTATTAAACTTGCTTCTAACTGGTCTGTTCATATGGTGTAATTTGTTGATGTCTATCATATGATGAAATCTATCCAATATCGCGGTCTCAAAAGCTTTATGCAGAATTAATTTGTCCATATGATTTAAATTTCATTACTAAATTTCAAGGGGAGTGGGCGGCTTTTCTTGTTAAAAATTCTTAAAATTTACATTGCATCTGTTAAAAACGGGAAGTAATATATGTTGTCAATTGCTGTGTAAATAACCCCTTCTTACTGTACATGTCAGCGACGTATGAAATTGTTAGGAAAAATTATATTATGTAAAAGTAACAAAAACAAAAAGCACCAAATATATATTTTCACAAAGATGATTTAGATGGATCATCAGGAAAATGAATTTTTTGGGTGAATGAAAAAAATTTTAACAACTATGAAAAAATAAATGTCCATCTAGTTAATAAATAGTACAAATATTAGTACCCCAACTTCGTGGATGTTCAGGCTACGACATCGTTGCTAGTTACTAAAACGCATTCATATGTACTCAAATACACTTAAATATACGATACTCAGATATAGTCAAATAAAGTTACTTATAACAATTATTTATTGTTGTATATACATTTTAAGACTATATCTGAGTGCCAGAAATACAATATTGTGTCATTTAAGGCATATATGGTATATGAAATTTGTTTGAGAACAATATTTGAACAGAATAGGAAGTTTGCAGGTAATAACGTTATTATGAACTTAATAATTATGAAACAAGAAATGCACATATCCTAACAACACTTTACAGCTGCATATCGGACTCCGTGTAAAAATTAACAGTCTCATTTAAAAATATTTTCACCTGTTATATGATAAGTTTCACACTTCGTTCACGTAAAACATATTTTCACAGTTAACTTAGTGTAATATCGCATTTTAAATGTAGTCTGCGGTAGGTTTGTCGCGGTTTTCGGTGGTTTGCGGTAAATGCATGAACCCGTGATGAACTAGGCCTGCTATGAATTTTTTATGTACTGCCATTAACTTCTTAGGTCAAGTGAACATTATTCTTATGCTTTGTTTTAATATTGCTATCCAAAAATATTGACCTTTTTGACGTCACTTGTTTATTTTACTTTTTTTTTTATTTTTTATATTAGGCAGGTTAATGCGGCATTAAATTTGTGCATAAAAATTATCCCTTGCACCCCGATGACACTCATTTGGTCTGACATAATACAATCGGAAAGTTTCGGACTTTTTGTTAACGTCAAGAAAGGAGCCTCGGCTGTAATTTGTCGCCTCAGAGAACTATATTCTGAACTATATTCGTTCATACAGAAAAGTATTGCGGCGAAAAAGGATAAAGGCCTTTCGGCCTCTGCTGTCAGAACATATGTGGTGCAGTCCACTAGAGGCGAATTGTCCAACACATCAAAATTGATGTGTATTCCTACAACCACTTATTTTTTCTTTTTACGGGAATAGCCGAGCGTTGTTCAGAACAAGAGAAATAGGAAAGGAGTTCCGAATGTGCACAGCCAAATCATCAATATCGAATCCACTTCCGCTTTCCGGCTTTGTGCGGGCTGACTATACACGTATTGAGTACCGTAAAAGAAACTAACAATGGGGGCATTCATGGACTTCGGTTTTCTGGATGATGTCCGACGAATGAACAAGAGACAGGTACATTTAAAGATGTCATTACCGGAGTAATGTCCATGAAAACCATGCACTGCCATGGTTTTCTTGAGGGACACTACTACTGGGCATACCATATGGCCAGTTGAATCAACACGTTTCATATTCTAATGCTATTTTATCAGACTTCGTTATAGCGTTGTATTCGTGCCATTTATGTGCCAGGCGAAACCCTTGTGCTTACAATAATAATATGAAATAGTCAAATCATGAAAGGAGCGCAGCTTACAAAAGCAGCAAGCCAACATCTTGCAAAGTCTTAGTACTACACTGTAAGACTATCACACGTTATTTATGGTTTAGTGCTACGTCTTACTGTCCAAATATAACGGCATTATGTAGCGTGTTTCGCTGTTGACTGATAACGGAACGAGAGACCAAATTTTCAAGAATATCTCAAACTTTGCAACACATATTGAAACTTTTCTACAAATTGAAGTCATGTTGATTTAGACGGACTTGACGTTGATGGACCTGTTTTCAGGTTACGTTGACCAGCATTTTAGTTGGTTGAAATGCGATGGAAGCCATGAATCTCGAAATTGGTTAAAAGGATGTTCAGTATCTTGAATGATACAAAGCCATCCTCAATATTAGTACATTTTTATTTAGTCCTAGTTTCCTCTGACCCTTGCCACCCCATTTTTGATATTTGGACATTTATGTTGGTGTGTAGGGACAGAGTCCATTCCCTATAGAAAAGTTGGAATTCGCTGACACCATTTGGTGTTGGCATGGGGTAGCTGCGTACTAGCTGTCCCAGCAAACTTTAATGACCTTTCATCAAGACATATCTGCATGAAATCGATAGGAATATGATTTATTTTCTCAGAAATTGTGATCATAACATTCGTTATGTCTTTAATCCGCTGACAGACGAGTCAAAAGTACATTGTTGCTGAAATTTTCCATTTGCCGAGTATGTTTTCATAACAGTCGATGCATCAGGGGTAATGCTTCCTTTGAAATTTCTGCAAACTGTTTTATTTGTGTTAGTAGCATAATGCTGCCTTTCATACATGCGTAAGAAATTTAACAAAGCGGTGTTCTGAAGGATTTAATTCTGACTGAAAAGAAGAGGAAATTTACTTATCATCCACTTACAAATGTCAGTCTTTGTAAATAAATTAATTGCAAGCAAGCTGCCAAAAATCTGACGAAAAAGATAGATTACGAGATAATGCCTTGTCCGGTTGATCTCCGTTAACAGAAATATCAACAACAAAAAAGAGGATATCTCACAACATAATGCACTCATGCTAGATGTCAAGATAAGCGGAATATAATATAACAATGCACTGTTTAGATGGTTTGTCAATATGGACATATAATTTTTTATGTAACAATATATAAATTTCAGTGCATTTATATTGTTTGTGGCTTCTTTTCATAGGGCCTCTGAATTTCTCCACTCCAAACCAGTGGTTGTATATACTAGTTTTAAATGGCCAACAATGTTGCCAATGAAAAAATCGCTAGATCATATATTTTGCCGCTAATGAGGAAAACAAATCCCTGTTTGCGACATTGGCAAAGCCCTACACGATCCCAGAATAAACTTTTTAGATGTTATTTTTGGACTTTTAAGAAGAAAAAACTACTTTTTTGTGTATGAGAAAAATACATATAAAATTGCAAGAGCCACACCATGATTGTCTTGTATTATTCAAGCGCGATCTCCTCCCCAAAATGTTATTAAACTTTTAAAATTTTTTTGTTTACTTTTAAGAGATTTTATTTCGTATATGAGAAAAATTCATCAGAGGTCTCGCTAGGATTTTAAAACTAGGAGTCCAGGACTCCCATTTTGGTAAAAATAGGAGTCCCACCATCAAAAGTTGCAGTCCCTTCTTTCCTGTAGAATCAACACAGATGTGAGTGCATCTATTTTTAGAGGGAGAGGTTTTCGTAATGTAATCACTTACTTTAATATAACTTCATAAGTTCATTACAACAGTCCATTGACAGGATTGCAGATTTATGGTTATTTATTTGTCTGCGTCCTTGTAGTAATTTTAAGCAATGGTTAAATAATATCTGATTTGCTTTTTTCCCCCCGTCTTTTCGCAAATACGTGTCAGGTCGGAAAACATCTTAGACGGTAAAGCTCATCTTGCGAATTCCACAAAATAGCATTGCCCCATACATTTTCTGACCTACATAAATTGCATTTTAAAGTTAAATCTTTAATAAAATAATACCATGGCTTTGCTTTCAATGATCTGTAAATTTTTCTGAAAATATTTGCCCGATGATGTACGAAAACAGACAATCTAATAAACTGGTACATCCCAGACTTGGCGAAGTCCGCCATTATTTCCCGTTACGTCTACTGGTTCACTTAGAGTTTCAAACTAATTTTATGACAAAATAGTGTACAAGAGGCAGTTAATATGTATCCACATCACCAATTCTGATCTTAAAACACATGTTTGTATGTTTTATCATCAAAGGATATCATGCAGGAAATTGATAGTTGCTACCTTACTCAGAAATGGGTTAATGGTCAGTCAGCTATCAAAACATATGCTTGTGAATGGGCAAGAGTTTGTTTGTCAACATAAGTGATATCAAAACTAGGCCTAGCTGCTGATGTCTTGATGTATACATTTCGCTTCAATGCTAGTACTAACCGGGCTAAGGCGAGGGGCATTTTAAAAAAAGTATGGTCAGTCAATGTACCTCTTAAATAGCTCTTGTTCGTCCATCAGAGTGATACTAAATTTTGTCAACCCAAGTAAGGACTTATTCCAAACACTAAGCTAGGCATCACACACTTTCTTACACTTAGCTACTGTCCTATCCGAACTATCAATTCTAGCAGCTTTAGCATCTTCTTAATCTCGTTACAATCTTCGTAAGTTTGCCGTTTAACCCCAGAATACTTATGCAAATTTAAGAATGGTATTTTGTCTAAGTTTCAACATGTCTTGATTCTCGTGCACTACTTATTCCGATACATTCGGAAATGAACACAATAACGAAAGCTAAAGTTGTTTATTTGATGTACTTTTATAAATGACCACATGTACATCTCTGGGTCTTTCTGACTCTGAATTCAATCACTGTAAATATAATTACATTTTCACATCCGGTCGCCAGTCATAGCCTTTGAAGTTGCCGCCCAGCTATTGCATCATGTTCTTTTTTATATACTCTTATAATGGCAACATGTATGTACATAAGGGATCTTTTAGTCACAGAATTCTGTCATTGTAAATATCAGCACAGCTAATAATTGATCAACACATTTTCCCACAAAGCAGGTGGCTGAAGCAGGACTGTCATTGTAAATATCAGCACAGCTAATTGATCAACACATTTTCCCACAAAGCAGGTGGCTGAAGCAGGACTGGCAAGTCTTTGAATTTTGCCACACACCTATTACATGCGTACGGAGGACTCCCGCCTCAGTGATTTTTTGCATCCCAGATAAAAAAATTGGCATCCAAATATGCGTAATTAAGCGTTTCTGAGATCTCTGTTCATGTATATGAAATTTTGGAGCTACACCACAATCATGTTACATCCAAATTCATGTTATAGTGGAGTCACGCTGTATGCCTAGCATAGGGACATTATGCTGCAGACATGTAGCATCGTGTCTGACAAAGTCGCATCATCCTGACACCAGGCTGATCAGTCTTAGTACTAACCTAATGCTGAATGCCAAGCAAGGCAGCTGCAAGTACCCTTTTTATAAGTCTTTGGTATGACTCGGTCAGGGATCGAACCCATGATCTCCTGCATCTGAGGCAGATGTTAGGACGAATTAGGCAACAGGAGTGGTCATTGTTCACTTAAACAAACTGCTTCCATATTTAGCATTTCTGATGTTTGACGATGTTATTGGCATTGTCTATTAAAACAGCTGTCATGCGTCAACTTTTTTTTAACATTAATCCCACAGCTCCTTTGTGCCCATAACAGAAAAGACATCGACACTTATGACATTAAAGGTAATGAGTTGCAGAAATTAGTATACAGTGGTCCCCCTCTTATCCGGCCACCCCTTTTGCACTGGGAAAGTGACCGTATAATTGGTGGCCTTTCCAGAGGAGGACTAAATTTTTTGTGAGATGTATGCATTTAATATCTTCGTTCAAAAGTAACATTAATTATTAAAAGGTTCTTCTTGTTATAAAAATAGACTTATTTCAATTGAATATACATTATAGTTATTGTTCTTGGCGTAGGCATGATATGTGAGTGTGTATTGTTGTCATGCACGTTGCAAAGCTATTCAAAAATGTCATTTAAAACTTGGTATGTACATAATTCTTTTTCCAATTGCTCCATTTTCCCACTGCTGATGATTAAAATTGTTTTATTTGAGTCTTTTCTACTTAAAATTGTTCGGCACGTCTACGCTCCCCACCTCACCCGATATCATTGAGTAGAAAAACTGACTTTCATCTAAAATAATGTCTCCATTTACATGATGACATGTTAATGTTTGGTAATGATTTATGCAGACAAAACTTTTGTTGAGTGGAGAAAATGCCTTCTTCATAAAGGAAGCGATAAATGATTTTTTGGTCTTTGTCTGGTACCCTGTTTTGTTCAAGGTTACATTCTCTGTGTGTGTGTTAATGCACAAAATCTATTTTTAGCCTATGCTGACCCTGTTATGATCATGACAGTTATGTCCGGTTGTAGGCCTAATAATCAAAGTGCGACAGATGTGTGAAACCCAAGACTCTATCATAACATTGTTGAGCCCATTTCCTGTAAATGTTGGCTTTTATAGACAATCATATAATATTAATCCTAATGTTACATGTACTTTTAGTCAGCACTTCTTTCAGTAACGGAAACTTGACATTGGTAGACAAATTTTGATGATATAGATAATCTGATTACTTACCTTACGTCACGGTATGAATTAATTATTGGTTCTGGATACATTTGGAGAAAAAAGTGGCTGCTTGTGAGGGGAAATTTTTCCATTTTTATACTAATATGCTGGTTGCGTTAGGGGAGTGACCATTCTTGAGGGGTACTTTTGAATACAAACTTGTAGCTGCCAAGGGATTCTGGATGTAAGAAGTGGGTAGCCGCTGGTTGGGGGGGGGAGGCCGTTCAAGAGGAGGACTACTGTATTTTGCAGAGTAGACTAACAAGTAATCTTTGCTTTTCTTCCTGACATTTCTGGTAGTGGAGACCAACTGTACTGGGCAAACTTTGGAAAATGGATCTTTCTGCCAAAATAATTTTGGACTATCAGCCACTCACTAGTAATTAATAAATATTTTCCGAGCTCGATTATGTGGTAGGTGAAAATCTTCCTACAAGCACATGTCTCATACTAGAATACAATTACATCCTATAAATGTCAATGACAAATATAAATAAAACCTGGATATTTATTTATTTCTTTTAATTTTTTTACTAAACCGCTCCGGTGGCCTAGTGGTTAGAGCATTTACCTTGGATGCAGGAGGTCTTGGGTTTGATCCCTGGCCAAGTCACACCAAAGACTTACACGAATGGTACTAACAGCTGCCTTGCTTTGCACTCAGCATTAAGAGATTAGTTTTAGGACTGGTCGGCCTGGTGTCAGGATAATGTGACTGGGTGGGACATCATGCTTCATGTTTGTGGCATGATGCCCCAGTGCTTGACATCACTATAAACTGTCACACTGCAAACATCGTAGTGATATGACTGAAAAATTATTAAAGCTACATTAAAAATCCAAATCACACAGACACACATAGACACACATACTGTATTTACATGTAAATGAGGATTGGTATTTCTTTTTTACAGAAATCAGAGTTTGATTTAACCTTCAAAAATCACAGATGGTTTAGATAAACAGATGGAAGTTGCACAAAATGTATAATTTATTAATATATGTATTTCTTAAAATATATAATTAATAAGTAGTTGTCTATGGTTATTTGTTTTCAATTTTTGCTTTGAAATTTTATTTTATCCTTTGTCCATAGTTCATTCTCAGAAGACATTGAACAGCAATTATCTTTTTTTAATATGGAATGCATGATCAACTGGCTATATTTTTAAATTATGTTAATTTTTAGCATCAGTTACCATGATGCTGGCAATTCACATTAAAGCCCCAAAGGGTATTTTTCTGGCTAAAATTGCATGTCTCAGCATTTCGGTGCCATTTCTTCACATGACATGATGTCAGCATGTGTATATGAAGTCAACAAAAATAAAATTATCTGTGAACTCAGGTATTTTTTTTACATATACAACAATGCGCAGGGGAACTTTCTTTTCCAAGATATTATGCACATTTTAATTCTTGTCTTAGGGCCCTGCATCTGTCTGTCTGGCCATCACCAGTTGCTTTTTACACTCTGCTGCAAATATATCTGATCTGATTACAGTCAAACTTGGAATGTTGGCTTATATCATGTATTGACCTACTTTCAGCTGTACTACCAGGTGCTCAATTTTGGGATGATCGTCTCTTCAGCTCTCATGATATGGAAAGGCTTGATGGTGGTGACGGGCAGCGAAAGTCCCATTGTGGTAGTTCTGAGGTTTGTACTTTTCAGCCTTGATATGGGGGCATCTGGCTCACGGGTTTTCTATTTGTGGTGGAGGGGTTATGTGTGTGGGTATGAAAATCGACAACTTTGCTAGGAGTTTTTTTTTAGTACCTCTGCAACCCTTTATTTGATGCACCTTATAATTGCATATAACATCACATGATTCCCTTGATACCACTCCTGCTCTTTGGTTCTGCCATTAGATGGGACCATGAGGTACAGAATTAAAATAGAGTAATGATTTAGTTCAAGTATTTTGTTCAAGTTCATGGTCACAAGGCTGTGGCCTTGCTGCCATTGTGTGTTGTCCATCATATGATCACATGAGATCAGCATTGCATATTTCCACAATGGAGTTTTTATTTCTGAATCAACTTTTGGTCACACTTGGAACATCTGGTTATATCGTTATTATATCCAGAGTCTAAACAATTTTAAAGTCTGGCAATCAGAGCCATTCTAAATCTAAATTGGGTCCTTCCCATGTTCTGTTTGAGTTGCCAATTAGGCCTGTCACCCCAAAAAGTATTTTCTACATTTACTTGAAAGAAGCCTTGAAAATGCAAATGGCATTTGGCATTGGCATTTTATACTTTCTTTAAAAGAACAGGTACATTATTAATACTCATTCTCCTGCTGGGGTTTCATTTGTAGGTCCCTACATCTTATGATGATCATCTGTAAAATTTTGTTGGTTACTTATAATTAGCATTCACTTATCTTGCAAGAATCTCAGTCAGCTGTCCCTTGTTCGATCTGACTTGGTAATGCATCACTGGCTAAGCATATGATTGTTTGAAAATTAAGATAAGCTTGGGGTTAGTGACTGTTAGAAGCATCCATTATAATGATTTTTACCCAGAAAGAACTGAGATTGTTACACTGTATTGTAATCCATTTAGTTCAAAGAATTTGTGGCCACTGATTCTATTGATACAGAAGGAGTGTAAATAGTACTCTCAGATCTTGCTAATACCTCAGGAATGACTATAACAATAAACACTTTGGGGACTCCATCCTTAGAACTGGATATCTGTATTGCAAAATGCAGTTTCAGGAGACTATTTTGAAAGTTTTACACCTCTTTGACCCTATTGTAGACAACTTATCCACGTTCTGGCTAGAGAGAGGTAATTTCGACAATATTATTGGCATCCATCTTGGACCCTAATTGACTACGAGCAAATGTACTTAAAAGCAATTCAAGCGGAATGGAATATTGTAAACATTCTGGCATGCAAAATTTACTAATGCTCATTTGGGATATTTCAAAAAGATATTCTGGAGCTGCCCTAATAAAAATTTCAGTAGAAAAACTGTAATTAGAAATCTGGGATATTTCAAAAAGATATTCTGGGGCTGCCCTAATAAAAATTTCAGTAGCAAAACTGTAATTAGAAATCAGGGATATTTCAAAAAGATATTCTGGGGCTGCCAAGCAGCCCTAATAAATATAGCAGAAACAAAACTGTAATTAGAAATCTTCCAAATACTCGGTCAATTTTCATTGTATTAGGGTAATACTGTGGGTGTCCTTCACAACAGCTGCATTAAATATACAGTCCATAGTCAGATCTACAGTATCCAGTCCATAGTCAGATTTACAGTATCGAGTCCATAGTCAGATTTACAATATACAGTCCATAGTCAGATTAATAGTATCCAGTCCATAGTCAGATTTACTATATACGGTCAGTCAGATTTACAATATATAGTCCAGTCGGATTTACAATATACAGTCCATAGTCAGATTTACAATATACAGTCATAGTCAGATTTACAATATACAGTCCAGTCAGATTTATAATATACAGTCCATAGTCAGATTTACAATATCCAGTCCATAGTCAGATTTACAATATCCAGTCCATAGTCAGATTTACAATATATAGTCCATAGTCAGATTTACAATATATAGTCCATAGTAAGATTTACAATATCCAGTCCATAGTAAGATTTACAATATACAGTCCATAGTCAAATTTACAATATACAGTCATAGTCAGATTTACAAGATACAGTCAATAGTCAGATTTACAATATATAGTCCATAGTCAGATTTACAATATACCATCCATAGATTTAACTGAAGAAGGCTTCTAGGGAACTAATTTATTGGTAGTGGAATTTTAAAGAATAATCCAGAGTTATATAATTTTTAAGAACCTTTTGTCCAAATTTAAAACAACCCTTGCCTAAACCAGCATGTGCAGTTAGCATAGTAAAATTAAACTTTGTTTTAATTCAAAATTAAAATATGAATTGTGGTAGTTGCACTTGTTTCTTGTGATACATTCTGTGATTTGGCACATGGTCATGTGTCTCATTCTGAGTGTAAAAATAGAAATGTGTTTTGATTGTAAAAATGCAGAATTTCTAAATAAAATTTTTTTAAAAAAATTATGTTTGGTAAGTATCATGGAAAAAAATCCATTTTTTTATCCAGGATTTTATTTTAAACAAGTGTGTGAATCCTGAGTACTGTCATGTTGTATCAATCTTGAAACTACTATTTTTACTGCTTGATTTTTAAAAAAAGACTAATGACTAATGCCACTGTGACTTAATTTCTGTTTTCAACTTAAATTGAGAAAACTACTTCAAGGAAACCAGATACTGGTATATGTTAACCTGAAGGCTAAATCAGAAATTACAATAGCAGAGTTTTATGCCACAATTATTAAACATGTCACACCTGAGCATGCATGAATTGTGGAAATTGGACATGATTTTTCTCTGTTTTAAAGCAGAATTCTGCTTTTCTCCTGACTTGAATCAGATTTTTCTTGATATAGTCCATTTTTTGTATCATCTCCTGTCCAGTTCTTTTTGCAATGACCCTTGTAAATTATTTGTTCCAGATATTAGTTAGCACACAACTCTTGTAAAGAGTATTCTGATTGGTCAAAAGTTTAAATTCATCTAATGAATCTTCGTGTAATGGAAACTGATGGCAATGGAAAAAAAGAAGCATGCTTTAAAACATGGATTCCTGAGTTGTTGAGAGAGACCATGACACAAAATGGTTAGGTAAAGGTTTGAAAAACATATGGAAATGGGAATGGCTGGAGCGAAAAGTTGACGGAAATTTAGTTGGTCAGCTTATAAGAAAAAAACGTTAGAAAACTGGCATTTTATGACTTGTGTAAGAAAGCTCTGAATTATGATAAACACAGTTGGAAGAGTTTAAAACACCACCTACAAAAGAAGCTGCATGCTGAAAAATTGAAGCTAAGAAAGCATCTGGAAAAAGTGCAATTAATTACTATAAGAAGAAAGATTTCTTGCATGAGAGAACAGATGTTGAGAGAACAGATGTGGCCCTCTGTAAGAATATGCACACTGCATGTTGCCAATACAAGCACCAGCTTGAAAGGAAAAAGGCTCTCATTGAGAAGGAAAAGAATCGATTGCACATTGAGACAAAAAGGAAGGCTAAAGAAATCTTTGCAAAAGCTGCAAAAAGAGTTCAACTGGCATATCAACAGATTGTGTCCAGTGGAGAAAAAGACAAGTGAATGTATGGGATTATTTGTATATAGTTGATGTACTTTTTATTGTTTATTTTACAGATTTATTATGAAAAGAGAGAAGTATAATATATTTGCTGCAAAAATTGACAAATTATTGTGATTTAATTACGATGTAAAGACTGACTTGCACATGAAATGACTTCAGCATCAATAGTATTGGAGAACAAATTCCTGTGACTATAAATATTGTGAAATTATTAAAGTAAAGTTGAACATTTTTGGTAAGTTTATTAGTTTTTCAAATGATTTTGGTTTATTTTATGATCATAATTAAGTTGTACCAGGAGCAGTTTTTTATGAGTGTAATGGCAAGTTGCCTTTGGCCTACTCGAGACCCCATTGGGGGAGGACCCCCAAACCCCTCCCCCTTAAAAAAGTTTCAGCTTTTTTTTTATGGAACACTGAATTCAAGTTAATTATGAGTCCTTCTATGGCAGAATATAAACAATGCTTCAGTCAGCAGTTGGTTTTATTCAATAGCTTGCAGGTCTGTTCACCACTTGGTCATGAAGCCCGGAGTTTGGATTTGTATTCCTCCAGGTGGGGATTTCAGCTTGGACTCAGACTAAGATGTGTCTCCTTGTCAAGGCTCTTGACATGTTGGACAGAAGGCATGGACATTCTCAGATGTGCCTTGCTGTTTTATCCCTCTTTTGCAAGATGGTGACTTGACTAAGTGTTCTTTCCGATCAGGAGAAGTTGCATCACATCTGTTCTCAGAATTTTGTTATGTGGGGATGAGTTTTGTGATCCGGCAAACAAAAGTAAAATTTCCTCTTGATAGAATCTCATGAATACCTGATTTCTTGGAGAGACTGGATGAGATGTCATTCACAGTGGACTTATTTTCATCATGAAGGCTTCATGTGGAACCTCTTCATCATCTTAGCTGGTGGAAAAATTGGGGCAGGATTTTGACTGGAATGATCTGGAACCTTGCTCCTTTCTCACTAGTGCCTGAAATTCAGACTGGGGGACATTCCTCAAGACTGAAGGAGTAATGATCTTGGAAATTTTTTTAGCTGTACATTAGCATTTTTGGAATGTGGGATTTTTTTCTTGCACATAAAGTGTGTATCAGCCTCATGGGATCAGGGTTGTAGCACATCTCTGAGACCAAGGGGACACTCATGTTCCTAATATCTGCTTGTAAGTTTGGATCCTCCTCCATTGGACAGCTTCAGAGATGACACTCAAAGAATCCACCACTTTCCAGGCAAGAGGAATGTTCTGGCAGATAGCTTGTCTGGGCAGGGATGAGCAGACCTTTTGATTTGATAACTACACTGGTTGGTAACCAAGACACTTTTTCATCTGTGGGGAAGGCCAGTGGTAGAATTGTTTGCAACAAAGCTGAACAAGAAGCTACCTCTTTATGTCTCTCCAGTGCCAGACCAGGGAGCATGGGCAGTGAATGCCTTCAGTCTGAGATGAGATCAGCTCTACATCTATGCCTTTCAGAATAATGCCCCAGGTTCTTCAGTGAGTCAAGACTTCCAGGTCATGGCTCATCCCGATAGCTCCACTGTGGTTCATTGACCTCCTCAACCTGTTGGTCATTGATCACAGGAAATTACTAATGAAAAGGGATCTACTGTCACATCACAGAGGTTACAGACCTCCTGAAATCCTTTACCTTCATGGTAGCCTTGTATTGAATAATGTGTTATGACTCTGTGGTCCTTTGTTATGTAACAGAAAGGAATTGAAACCAACAGTTTGATTAAAATTCTAGAGGAAATAACAGTATTGTGAATTAAATCCCAAATAATCTTAAATGTCCATTTGGAAGTCCAAAAATATAGCCTGTTCAGTATGAATTCCAATAGTCCTGAATGTGTTGATGTACTATCAGAATGGTATAATCCTTAGAGTCTTTGACTGAGTACTCAATAATCCCTAAGTAGTGTTTTAGTCCAAAAGGTCAATGAGCCTTTGTAATTCAATGACTAATTTAAATAAATAATTCTTCTACAGCTATAGCTGAACATAACTATAAGTGATTCCACAGAGGAATGAATAAATTTTCTCCAAAAGTCTTTCTATAGAGACTGTCACCAGACCTATGGTGCAACAGAATGGTCTAGAAAACTAATCATTTCTAATGGGGAAAAAATTCACCTGTAAACAAAGTCAGGTAGACAAAACCCTGAGTCATGACAAAAATCAGGTACACAGTATAAGTTAAATGTACCGGTACACAACCCTACCAAGATCCATTTCTGAACAAGGTTGTGAATTGCAGACTAGTAGGCAATTGATATGCAAGGTTTACAATGCCAAGTAGAGAACTTTCTGTATTTGTGCAGTAGTAAATGTGTTGATCCTTGCTGCCTTCCTGTTAACTGCAGTTGTAAATTTTCTTTTTTTTTTCTGCTGAAGGAAAGAGATTGTTAAGTATCCGTCATCAATAGCTATAGAGCAGCCCTCTCTCTAACACTCTTGAGTTATTTCTTTTTTGGCTTCACTATTGGCTCAGACCTTTTTATTGAAAAACTGATCAGGAATTTTGAGCTCCTGAGATCAGCTCATGCTCATAAATATTGAATTGGAACCTCATGTGTTTCTGTAGTTGCTGTCTATGTCTAAGAAAATCTTGCCATTAAAATAAACCCTCTTCTCACACAGCAAGAATAAGGAGTGCACATGCTTTAGCATTGGAAATAATAAATTGAATAAAGTGTTTTTTTTGTCAGACAGGACAAATTTACAGAATGATTGGGCTTAGAATAAAGAGAGCTGGTGCCATATATATTCCTTTATAAGTTAGATCCAAGTGCAAGTTAACTAGAAATTGACCTGCTGTCTGTGGTGACAGATCTTGGTCTATGTTGTTGTTCTACTGTTTTTTTTAATTAGTTCAAACTGTATAGACTATGATATGCCACATTATGATTTTATTATGTTGTTTGAAGTTGGATCTAGCTGTATAGACAATGTTATGCCACATTATGATTTTATTGTCTATGTTGTTTGAAGTTGGACCTAACTGTATAGCTGTATAGACTATGATATGCCATATTATGATTTTATTGTTTATGTTGTTTGAAGTTGGATCTAGCTGTGTAGACTGCTATGCCACATTATCATTTTATTGTTTATGTTGTTTGAAGTTGGACCTAACTGTATAGCTGTATAGACTATGCTATGCCACATTATGATTTTATTGTTTATGTTGTTTGAAGTTGGATCTAGCTGTATAGACTGCTATGCCACATTATCATTTTATTGTTTATGTTGTTTGAAGTTGAATCCAGCTAATATATGCATGTGTATATGGTAATTGCAGTTTTTACTTTCATATTTGCAGTGGCAGCATGGAGCCCGCCTTCTTTCGGGGAGATCTCTTGTTTCTCACAAACTACCAGGAGGAACCCATCCGTGTTGGAGAGATTGTTGTCTTTAAAATTGAGGGCCGAGATATTCCTATTGTACATAGGGTTATAAAGGTTCATGAAAAGTAAGATAAATGTGTCAATCATGAGCTGTTCAGCTCATTTCTGTTCGTCTTTCTTACTATGTTTACTTAACACACTGTATCATATTGTTGTTCACTTCTGTTCAGATATGAGGCCCCAGGTGGTGAAGTGTTCTGATGTGCTCACCTTTTTATGGGTTTGATATCGTGATTTGGCCAGCATGGGTATGTGAGAAAGCTTGATACTAGCTTCCCATGAATTGGTGGTTCTTCCTCCACCAAAACATACTGGCTGCCATGTATGTGCCAAAATTAAACCATGATATCATTCTAATCATGATCTAGTTTGTAAAACAATTCATTTAATATCCAGTTTTATCTTTTTCTTTTACAATCTTCATTGCTAATTATACTTTTCTGTATATACACTTACATGCTGCTGCTGAAGTAATGTATTATGGATAATTTTCAAGAGTAATTTTTAGGGCTTATGTTTAGAAACTCTGAAAATTAATTTGGCTGAACTATTGATAGTGGCATTCTTGTCAATTTTCAAAATATTTGGCTGATTTAATTTTCTGGACACTATATTCGGGACATATTTCAGGTTAATAATTATTACCATGCCCATATGGATATCAGTATTAAACATTTGTATCATTGCAGGGAAAATGGAACAGTGAAATTTCTAACCAAGGGAGATAACAATTCCGTGGACGACCGAGGGTTATATGCCCCTGGACAACTCTGGTTGGAAAAGAAGGATGTAGTGGGCAGAGCTCGGGGGTAAGGTTCCATTTGGTTTAGAATTTAATTTTCACAACAAATTCTCACCTTACTAATCTTTTTGAGATGGTTCTTCCTTTGGCACACCTTGAAGTATGAGAAATGTTCAGTAGAGATTTTAATGCTTAGTTTCTTAAGGTAATAGCGTAATGTATTGAGTTACTGCTTTTTCCCACCCTTATAGTTTGGTTTTGTAGCTGACAAGTAGTGAGTTACTGAAGGGAATCGTTTACAGTAATACCTTGAACATTCACGAGGTTAGGTTCCAGAACCAGTCGCGATCAGGAGGAATCACAAATGTTTGGTACGAGTCACTAAAAATGCTAATAAATGCTTATTTCTAGGGTTTAAACCCTAAATATGACCCAAATCATGCTCCCAAAGCACTTTAATTTCATTTAAAAGTTAGCTTAATACATTACCCTTAAAAAGAGAAATAAATGGTTGATGTAAAAATAGATTACAGTATCGCCTAATGGGTATTTGCCACACTAGCGCATTTCCAGTATAGTACATGTATACTAATATTACCCCTATGCTAATTCATTGGCTGCCGTTTTCTTTTGCACTCACAGTAAGGTAAAACCAAGTAATGAATGGGACTGTAAACTTAATGACTGACGTTTTCTTTGTCATTGTCAGGAAGGTAAACTAGGTAAACTTCATATGTCACAGAAGTCATATAACGAAGGTACAATTCAATAAAATAAAGAAAACATGTACGTAGAGGGTACTAATGAAAATTTCGCGAATCCGTGAATTCGCGATTCCAGAAACGCGAATGCACGAGGTATTACTGTATTATATGGAGATTCTTCATCATTGCATATTTTCCAGAGTAGTTTTTAGGGCTTTTATATTTTGCAATATCTGTATTGTCAGCATTAGAACAACGTGCACAATCATGTAGACAGTACAGAATTTGATCATGATACTAATTGCTTGAAATTTAACATTACAAGGTAAATTACAATGAATTATTTTAAGTTCTGTCCTTTTTTATGTGCTAAGTACTGTCAGTTCCTTCGGGGGTCTCTTGTTTTAAATTTTGTAAACTTGTGATTTTTATTTTACATTCCTTCTTAGTAGAAGCGCGGCATGTCATTTCACTTGGGTGTCTGTGCATGTATGTCACTATGTCCTTTCATACGCAAAATTAACCCAAGTGTTCCAGTTTGTGTGTCCCTAATGCTTGCAGTGAGACATCTTGATTCATTTGTGTCTGACCATCTGTCCCTAGAGGCTTGAAAGCCAGATTGCACAGAAAGCACTCATTGTGAACAAGTGAAATGTGACTAGTGTATTTGCATGTAACTAATTGGATTTTGAGGCAATTATAGTAATTTGTTACATTTTTGTGTAATCTTTTAGACTTTTTTAACAAAAGCTTGTTTGCGTGGTTAAGCAAGATCTTCCTGAGATAGAAGTTGGTAATCACATTTGTCTTTATATGCAGATGATCTGATTAAATTCAGGTTATTACAACAATTTTTATATTATGATTTTATACATCTATCTTTCTGTTACCCCTGTTGTTTCTGAACAATAACTCTAGCTGTCCACCATCCACAGTTACCAATCTTTGTGAATATCTTGGATTTTGGGGTAAGGAAGAACCCAATCAATTTTTCAGGCTCAAAAGGTCAAAGGTCAAGGTCAGTAAGACTGAAAGAGGAAAAATGGTTTCCACACAATGACCTAAAATCTCCATCATCAGTAGTACTGTACTTGGAGATGGCATGCATTTAGAGTAAGGAAGAACCATGTCAGTTTTGGTCTCCAGGGGTCAACATCACATTAAATGACAGAAGAGAAATAGTTTCTAAACAATAACTTTAGTTTTCCAAAATCTAGTCCCCAAATTTTGTGAATGTTTTGCACCTAGTTTCATTAATGTATTATTGAGTTTAAAGATCAAAGATTAAGGTGACCGTGGCAGAAAGAATAAGAATTGTGTCTGCACAAAACACATGTCTCACCCAGATGCAGATGGCTTGCACATCAACTGAGGAAGGAGGCAGCTGATTTTGAGGTTTAAAAATCTAGGTCACTGACTGAAAGAAGAAAAGTGGTTTCTGTTCAGAGGTTTTAATAATCTATGGAGGTTTAGGATGGGCATACCTTTCATGGCACTCTTGTCCAATTTCTTTTGTGTTTTTTCTTGCATTTTAGTCAGAAACCACTTAAGATCAGTAAATTAAAAAATTGGTTGGAATATTTATCCGAAAATGACTCAGTTGGATTTTAAGACCCCATGTTTGACTTTTATCTTTGCTCTACACTTGCATCTTATTAGCAGTTGCATCTGTGTCCCATTGGACTTGGACTTTTTGGTCTGCAAGTCTGCTGTGGGGTCATGTGTTTTTCAACACTAATCTGGTTTACTTTTTATTTCAATATAGTTTATACAACGTTCTTCAGATTTGTAATATACCTTCAGTATGTGGTTACCATTACCTTGTTTCATCAGATTAATGGGTCCTTTCTTGGGTGAAGTTTTTTTTTTACAATGATGGCACATTAGGCTCCAGATTCAAGTTTTTTACTTTACATATACTTCATAAATGTGATCATTTTCTCAAGTAGAGCTGGCCACTTCACCAAAGTTGGTCCCTGTGACCTACATTTCATGCATCACTAACTGGTTAATTTTACTGCTGTCACTTATCTGCTCTTGATTAAGAAATCATGCAGCTTAGTTTGTGGATGCATCTTGGTGAGTTAAAATATAAAATTGCCAAAATTAAGTTGTTTTGACCTTGACTATAAGCTTCATTAACTTTATGTTATGATTTTTCTGGGCACAGATGGCCACAGAGTCATGGAAATTGATATGTTGATGTCTATTTTTGGGTACAACACCTTTCCACCCATGTTACCATGCAGTTTTGAGGAATTCAATACCAGCCTTCTAAATGTGGGTCACTTTGACATATTCAGGCCTGAGCAACCTAGAGTAACCAAGGATTTGGAATTTAGCTTATTGGCAGACTGCATGTGCTAGCTATGGCCATCTTTTTCAGATTGAAAAGCTAAGACAGAAAAGCTTGCTGTATACATCACTCCCTTGATAACTCGCAAACCCACTTATAACATGGGGTCAGGTGTGGATCCCATTTTTTTAACCAGAAAATACCCAAACAAATTATTCCTATTTTTTGAACTTGAATAAAATTGCATTCAAAATTGGTAATGGAAACTTTGATATATGGCTCTTTTTATCGTCAGAAACAGTAGATAGGACCTGGAAATTTTAATCAACATTATGAAATATCAAATTTAAAAATAGGTCAAACAAATTATTTATATTTTCTTTCCAAATGACATTCCTAGTACACTGCAATTAATGATATGTAAGGAAATTTCGATCAATAAAAATGTCACCCAGTGGAGGCAGTACTTTAATAAATAAATACAAATTAAATTTTTTTATTATTAATTGAAATTTGTGTTCTAGCTCTGTCTTTTAGTTCCTTTTAAGTGTAATCATCGTAAATGCAATGTGTCCTCTTGTGATTAAACATAAAATGTGTCAGTCTACCGTAACAGCTATGTCCACGAGCGTTTCTCAGAGAACGCTAATTAAGTGCCAACCATGTTTTGATAACTGACTTGTGGAAGTATTTGTTGAATTGTTGCACTGAATTAAAAGCTGGGCTTCTTTGTATTATCATGTCAGTTATGTCTTTTGAATGAAATAAAGGAGGTGGAATGAAAAAAAAAGTTAAAAGGCATGAAAATCCTACAAACTTAAAATCTAGTGGCCCTGGTCATATGTCAGGTGAACTCACTTCATTTGATTAATCAAACACTGTTATAAATGTTATTATGTATATCACATAAACTACCTTAAATTAACTCTTTCATAACTGATTAAATATAACAAGGGAACCAAGCAAAATGAATACTTCGTAAAATATAGAGCTTGATTTCACAGATACAGACCATTGTGGGCAAGCGAGTTTCAGAGAATTCTTGAACTGGCACTTAGAGATATCCTCAAGGATGATCAGAAGTTTCATTATTACTTCCAATGAAATCATGACATCAATATTGTACTAATTGAACCATATAAAAAATCGAGTTTTTAAGTAGAAACAAATGTCATGTGTTTTTAAAAAAAGGAATCTTGTTTGGTGGTGTGTCAACAGTTGGTCTAGTTCCCTGCACTTTTGACACCTGATTTGGCAGGATAGTATTAAACACCACTATGGGAACCAGACCCATCAAGAAAACAAAAAGCAGTGATGTAATACACAGATTTTTTTGCGTACACTTGATGGTTATTGAATCCAGTTGGAACAGTGTTCACATGTTGGACATTTTGAAAATGTTTTTAAACAGAATAACAAACTTCATTAGAAAAAGTGCATTATGAAAAATTATTATCGGCGTGATTGCAAAATGAGGATTCATTCATTAAACATCCCATTTCCCTACCACCGCCCCACCCCTTGTTTTCTCTCTGTCTAAGCAAATTTTTGAGGTCTCTTGGTAATTTGCTTCCTCGCTTATAGTGCGGTCTATGTTTGTGGACCCTGTTGAGGGACAGGTGTATCTGTTTTTATTGTTAAAATGTGAATTACCTTTTAGTCATTAATTCTTGTTCATTATTACTAATTGCTGCTTCAGAAAAAGTCTAAAAGGATAACAGTTGTGGTGATTGAAAGCCCTTATTTGTTATTATACATGGTTGATGGTGGATAATACAGATTTATCATAGCAATTTTTGGTTGACTAGTCCAGTTGAAATATGATGGGTGATTGAAAGTATATCCTAATCCTGCTCTCCCTCCACGATCACCCCGATCTCAATTTCTGAAACAAGCATAGATCTCCGTTAAAGTGTTGCTGTCTTTAACAAATTTCTCTCTGATCATTTCTCATTTTGAAATATTACATCGATTCTATTAATATTCTGTGATTATGTTTTTTCCATCAGCAAGACATAAAGTCCAGTATTTCTATTTAAAATTCTTTTATTGGGGTGTAGAATCTCCAGCAAGATCATAACTATACCATGTGACTTACATTTATAATTGGGGTGTCAGTCAGTGCAATTGTGACTGGCAATGCACAGCTGGGTCAAACAAAATGTTGGATCACCACCACTTAAAATGTTTTAAAACAGTTTATGATCCAAATATCTGAAATTATTTTATTATGTATAGTAATGAGCTACCGTTTGGTGTTTGGCACTAGGAAGGTTATTGCTGCAGCTATAGCTAACAATGTCAGCTGATCTGATATTCTTTCAGCAGATAAGTTGATGTAAGGTTTATGAGGTAATAAATTACTAATATGCATGGAACATTATGACCATCTTTAACAATTTACACCCTTTGCCACTGGCTCCGGGTGTTCAGGATGGTCATAACATTTCATTCACACCAGTAAGCTCACATGTAATTAATATTACGCTTTATTAATACTTTAATTATGTCAATCTTATTTTTCAGATTTGTCCCTTATGTTGGAATAGTTACTATATTAATGAATGACTATCCAAAATTTAAGGTATCCATCATTCTTTATCTTTCTTTTCCTGTCATCATATTTATATCTCTCTCTGTCTTCCCTGAAAAAATGGTTAAACATACCTGTTACTTTTCTTGATTTACTTGGGATCATCCCAAATTATTGATTAAAAATGCAGAAATTCTGTTTTCAATTTTTTACCCGAAATTCCTGCATTTTAAAAATGCACCAAATATTTTTAAAAATACCGTTTCCTGGCTGTGCAGAGAGAGCAAAAATTCTGCAAGGAATACACTATTGTCATACTGTGACAATCTGTTCTTTTCCCATAGTCATCTTTTATAATGATAGAATCAACACTAAATATCAATGAAAATGGGAAAATGATAGATTTTCATGGCATGACTGCAGAGAATCTCAGAAGCACTTAATCATGCATATTTGGATGCAATTTTATTTTATCTGGGATGCAGAAAATCACTTATGCAGGAGTCCACTGTTAGCACAAAATAGCTGGGCGGCAAATTCAAAGGCTTGCCAGTCCTTGCTCAACCACCCACTGAGTGGGAAAATGTGTCATTATAAGAGTACATCAAAGAACATGATGCAGTAGCTGGGCGGAAAGTTCAAGTACTTCAACTAGCTGGTGAGTGGTGGGAAAATGTTTCATTTATACTCTTTATTTAGTTAGTTCGAAGTGAAAATAGTGCTTATCTGAAGATTACTGCCATGGTGGCCATATAGAAGATTACTGCCATGGTGGCCATATTGAAGATTACTGCCATGGTGGGCCATATAGAAGATTACTGCCATGGTGGCCATATAGAAGATTACTGCCATGGTGGTCATATTGAAGATTACTGCCATGGTGACCATATTGAAGATTACTGGCATGGTGGTCATATTGAAGATTACTGCCATGGTGGCCATATAGAAGATTATTGCCATGGTGGCCATATTGAAAATTACTACCATGGTGGCCATATTGAAGATTACTGCCATGGTGGGCCATATAGAAGATTACTGCCATGGTGGCCATATAGAAGATTACTGCCATGGTGGCCATATAGAAGATTACTGCCATGGTGGCCATATAGAAGATTACTGCCATGGTGGTCATATTGAAGATTACTGCCATGGTGGCCATATAGAAGATTATTGCCATGGTGGCCATATTGAAAATTACTACCATGGTGGCCATATTGAAGATTACTACCATGGTGGCCATATAGAAGATTATGTTATTGCTACTTCTCCTGAATGAAACTTTGTATCAGCATAAATTTTCTTTTACACATCTTGTTATGTAGTTGGTTTCAAATGAGAACGGTTCAGAACTGATCTCAAAATGCCTGCTATGGTAACCATCTTAGAAAAATTAGACATGAGGTTTTCACTAAAACACTTGTAAAACATAGCTTCTCTTAAAAGAAAATTGAACCAATCTGAACTACAAAATGGCAACCATAAAGGCATTGGTGAAAGATGATATTGTCACTACTCCTCGTGAATAGGGGGTTGAAGCTATAACAGCAAGAAGAGTACCTCTTTCTGTTTGTATGACAATTTTCTGTGCTGTCCCTCATTTACTTCTGCTCCTGCCAAAGTCCTCAGAGGCAATGTGAGAGTATAGTACAGGAACATGTCCACAATCATTCTAATTTATTTAACCCTTTAGACAACATGTGATGCTCATTAATACAACAAATATTGCTACCAGGGTTGCCATCATGAATATCAGAGATGGTTTCATCACTTAGTTAATAAAAAGAAACAGCCTTTTCCTAGAATCATGGAAATTCTTTTTGACCAGTAGTGTGTCGATCTCTTCCATTTATCTTTAATGGTTTGTGGGCATGATAATACAAACAAACATGAATGGAATTTGTTATGAAACAAATTTCTGGATATATCTGAAGAACACCTTTAATAATGTGTGTTCAGTGTCATATCTTTGTTGTATTTTTTAAAACTTGAATCACCTTATTTATTCAATTGTTATAATAGATTTTAATCCAACTTTGCAAATGGCTATATCTTTATGGTGTATGGGACAAGTTCAATGCTGTTCCTACCATGACATCAGCTTTAAGGTCAGAGGTCATGGCTGATTGTTACACTGCACTTGTGAAAATATTTAAAAAATGTAATACCATATTTGGTATGAGTTTTTAAGAAACATTTGAGACGTTTTCAATGCTTGGCAGTTTAAAGGAGGGAGTTAACATACTTATGATGGTTTGATGCATTTTATTTTTTTGACCAGTAGATCATCGGTCCATCAATGGACTCTTGTTTTTATTTGAAATTCTGTTGTTTTTATATGAAATTCTGGAAACATAAACATTATTGATTTATTAATAGTAGACCGCTTCAGTGGCCTAGTGGTTAGAGTGTCTGCCTTGGATGCGGGAGGTTGTGGGTTTGATCCCTGGCCGAGTCATACCAAAGACTTATAAAAATGGCGCTCAGCATTAAGCGGTTAGTGTTGGGACTGGTCGACCTGGTGTCAGGATAATGTGACTGGGTGGAACATCATGCTAAATGTCTGCAACATGGTGTCCCAGTGCTAGACGTCACTATAAACTGTCACACTGTAGACATCGTAGCGATATGACTGAAAAATTGTAAAAGCTACATTAAAAATCCAAGTTACACATTAATAGTATGCTAACTTGCTGTCTGTCAACTTGTCTGTCTGGTTATATTGTTGTTTGAGGTCCTCTGATGTCATGATACTGTAAAGCTGGATGTAACTCATTTTAGTTTTTCAGTTTCACTATTTTCACATCAAGTTAACCTACCATCTCCTAATTTTATAAAGATTGCCAGACTTTTATTACAAAGTAAAAACAAATCATTTTATTGATTATAAATCAAACTTTCGTGGCAAAATATCTAGCGAAAGTATGAAACAATATTTCACACAATAGTGTGTCAATTTCTTGCCTTATCCTTTGTTAGTTACCAACAGTAATCACTTTTCAAGGCATATAGGCTTTGAAGATATCCATTTTTCTAAATGATTTTTAATATATATGATCAAAATATATATACTTGGGAAGCTTGATGATTCATTTTGTTTTTCAGTATTTGATTTTGGCATGCCTTGGAGCGTTCGTCTTAATCCATCGAGAATAATGTGTAGCTGCAGAGATGGACAGTATAAACTTTTGATATCATTTTCGTGGAGATAATCTGGTTGCTGGGACTACCTGCCGCATCATTTTATACCATGAAGGAATATTAAGATGGAAATTCTAGTTTGGAAAAATAAATTATAAGAAAAAAGAGCATGAAATGCATTAATGTGAAGCTTTTTGTACTATATTATATTTATGAAAAATGCAGTGTCTGTTTTGAATATATTTATGTTGTCAATAATTATTCACATTGAAATAATGGCCCTTGACAAGGATTGCGTTACTAGGTAGAGATTATCAGTTTAATGTCTTATGATGTCCATAACAGCGGTTGTAAAAAGTTGTATGTTCCCAATTTATCCATATACCTGACAAGAACAAGTATGGGTATAAAGTGTTTACATTTTATGTTTTTGTTTATTTCTTGAATTCAGCAAAAATAAATTCAAAGGGGGGAGGGAAAACTAGTCTTGTTTCTTTCAATATTATGTATAAATTTTATAGTAATGCATCCTAGTCATCTTATTACAAAGTTCTTGATATTATTGGCACCAATCAAAAAGTCTTTAAAGGAGATATTTACCTGGACTGCCCTTCACGTTGTTACAGTACAGGGGAATTCAAAACTGGAGTGGGTGGGGTTGGGGTCATCTTTTCAGAATTCATGCACGTATGTCTTTTCATGGTTTAAAAATGTCATTGACCATTTTCTTTAATTCCTCCATTTATCTTGGATGATATTTTGTTATATATTTTAAAAAAAGGAGTCATGATAGTACAGTACAAGCACAAAATGAATTTTGCATGTCAAATAAAATGTGACTGTTTTCAGTTGTTTTTCATTATTTTGAAAAGTTTCGTTTAGAGTTTAAATCATTCTTACCTACGTGTAATACACAACTGTATAAAAAAAGCAATTTTTGTTCTGAGAGTACTACTGTAGGATTTTTTATTGTAATAGTGATTCCTATGTATGCATTTACTTTGAAGAGTGAATGGGAAGGAATTCATAAATGAAGATTTTAGTATCCTTTGATACTATAGTTTAATGTTGAGGAGCTAATGGGAAAGGGAATTAATTAATGAAGGTTCTAGGTGCCCATGATGCTATACTGTTGAAGAACTTACTAGTATTCTTTTTTGTACGTATTCAAACATGTTTTTATTTTGGTTGACATTTTGTCAGGTTACCGTTTTGAAAATGTACACTAGGAGCCAACTTTTTGGGAATTTTTTTTGCAAGAATAACTGCATACATGGACATGTAATTGCATTATTAAAATTGAAGGCAGGCAGAAATTTGTCCCATGCTTGAAAAATAAGGTTCTAAATGCAGTAATTAAAAATTTCCAAGGATCATCCAAGTAAGAGATGATTCGGGTAATGTATTTTGAAGCATCACTTTATAATTTTATGAAAGTAAAGTTAACAGTCTTGACGAGTGCTTGACTTTTGATGGTTCTTTTGAAAAGGGCTTGCATGTCAGTGGTTCTCTTGAAATGTGCATGAATCTGATGTGGGATCCATATTGTGCTGGAAAAGTGCTTGAAATGATAAGTAATCATTGAAAATTGATTGACTTTTAAAACAAATGTATTTCATTGGAAAATATTTATTGATACCAATATCAAGAAAAATATAGATTAATTAAAAGGTCAGCAACTTTTTCAGCCTGGAATTGTATTTCCACATTGACCTGCTAAGATATATCATAAGAATTCTGATTGGGTCATTTTTGTGCTCGTTAGTACTCAGCCTCATATAAGATTGTAACCAGTGCATGACATTAATGACAGCATGCTATGTTGAATGGGCCAGACTCATTTTAGGATTGTAACCAACTAAGGATGTTTAAATGACTGCATGTTGTGATGACTGGGCCATTAGGACTCAGCCTCATTTAGGAATGTAACCAACTGATGACATTAATGACTGCATGTTGTGATGACTGGGCCATTAGAACTCAGCCTCCTTTAGGATTGTAACCAACTGATGACATTAATGACTGCATGCTGTGTTGAATGGGCCATTAGAACTCAGCTTTGTTTAGGATTGTAACCAACTCATGACTTTAATGACTGCATGCTGTGTTGAATGAGCCATTAGAACTGAGCTTCATTTAGGATTGTAACCAACTCATGACTTTAATGACTGCATGCTGTATTGAATGGGCCATTAGAACTGAGCTTCATTTAGGATTTTAACCAACTCATGACATTAATGACTGCATGCTGTGTTGAATGGACCATTAGAACTGAGCCTCATTTAGGATTGTAACCAACTCATGACTTTAATGACTGCATGCTGTATTGAATGGGCCATTAGAACTGAGCTTCATTTAGGATTGTAACCAACTCATGACTTTAATGACTGCATGCTGTGTTGAATGGGCCATTAGAACTGAGCTTCATTTAGGATTTTAACCAACTCATGACTTTAATGACTGCATGCTGTGTTGAATGGGCCATTAGAACTGAGCTTCATTTAGGATTGTAACCAACTCATGACTTTAATGACTGCATGCTGTGTTGAATGGGCCACTAGAACTGAGCCTCATTTAGGATTGTAACCAACTCATGACTTTAATGACTGCATGCTGTATTGAATGGGCCATTAGAACTCAGCTTCATTTAGGATTGTAACCAACTCATGACTTTAATGACTGCATGCTGTGTTGAATGGGCTATTAGAACTGAGCCTCATTTAGGATTGTAACCAACTCATGACTTTAATGACTGCATGCTGTATTGAATGGGCCATTAGAACTGAACTTCATTTAGGATTGTAACCAACTGATGACTTTAATGACTGCATGCTGTGTTGAATGGGCCATTAGAACTGAGCTTCATTTAGGATTGTAACCAACTCATGACTTTAATGACTGCATGCTGTATTGAATGGGCCATTAGAACTGAGCTTCGTTTAGGATTTTAACAAACTCATGACATTAATGACTGCATGCTGTGTTGAATGGGCCATTAGAACTGAGCTTCATTTAGGATTGTAACCAACTCATGACTTTAATGACTGCATGCTTTGTTGAATGGGCCATTAGAACTCAGCTTCATTTAGGATTGTAACCATCTCATGATGTTTAAATGACTGCATGCTATATTGAATGGGCCATTAAAACTCAACCTCATCAAATAAGACCACATTACTTAAAAAAACCAAAAAAACTTTGCACTTTTTCTCCAAATTGGATAAGAACAAATATAGCTTCCTGATATCATTGTTTCCAAAGCTGACATAAATAATGCGAGTCAGCTATCTGCTACAATAATGCCAGTCATCCATCTGCTACAATAATAGCAATCATCCATCTGTTATTCATGCAGTTACTATAAACATAGACAAATCTCAAAACAGCTTATGAAAATCACACAAATTTACCAAATTTGAGATAAATTACTTGCTTCAGTGCCTTTCAATTTGGAGAAATGATACCAATATGCCATAATAATTATGGGTGCTGTAAAATGACTAAAACCAAAATAATAATGATGATTTATTCTTCTAACAAAACACTCATCAGATTAGGTCTACATGGACACAAAATATCCCACTAACCTCAAGTACCTGTCACTCTGCTAACTTGTACTGCATTTTTAATTAACAAATATCCAGTGAACAGTATGGGTCTACTTGGATCTCTTGTTATGTTTAAACTTAAGAATGATCATGTTTCCAATTCCTGTTATCATAGTGATTTCTTGGCAGCAATCCTTTGCGTTCTTATACTAGAATTAAAATTGTTTAATTTTTAAGTACATGTGTGTTTAAATGCATTGTCAAGGTCTGGATTTTTAATGTATATCAAACCTAAGCAACATTATCTAGTCTCATGCATCTAAATGTTATTATAAAGAGTGTTCTAACAAGAGATAGAAACCAGTCTGGTTTCATTGCTAAAATAATGACATCATCACACTGGACATTATGAAATACCAGTGCATGTACCTTTTGACATGGTTTAGATCTGTCATTTATATACATGTCAAGCTCAATTAATTGTTTACATACATGTTGAGTGCTTGTTTGAGTGACAACATTGGTTGAAAGAAAGTTTTTTTTCTTCTTCACCCTTCACAGCCAACATCAACAGCGAGTGATGCTTTCATGTATCCTTTTAAAAAAAAATTTTCATAATAAAAAGATAACAGGTGCATTTTGTTTGCTTGTTTATTTTAAAACTTAAAACCCCATTTCTCACCCTCCCATCCCCCCCCCAAATAAAGGGGAAAAAACCCCAACATATGTAACTTTTCTGGTTTTCAGACACAAGTTTGACACTAATCAATGAGCCAGCATGGTATCGAGACACAAGTGTGACACTAATCAATTAGCCAGCATGGTATTGAGACAAAAATTTGACACTAATCAATGAACCAGCATGGTATCCAGACACAAGTTTGACACTAATCAATGAGCCAGCATGGTATCCAGACACAAGTTTGACACTAATCAATGAGCCAGCATGGTATCCAGACACAAGTTTGATGCTAATCAATGAATCAGCATGGTATCCACGCACAAGTTTGACACTAACCAATGAGTCAGCATGGTATCCAGACACAAGTTTGACACTAATCAATGAGCCAGCATGGTATCCAGGCACAAGTATCTCATAGGTTAATAAAATCTAAAACAATAGAGCTTCTCACCAAGTAGACACCATATATTATGATAACATACAGAACTTCCTCACGACAAGATCCTTTATGTTAATATGGTTCCTGTTACAAGGCAGGTATGTTCATGGATCCCATTATAAGACCCTTCATTTTAATACTGTCATAAGGCAGCTTTGGTCATGTTTCCATAATGGCCTCTATCCCAGTTGATGTGCTTTTCTTACTACTTTCCAAAACCTCAGTAATATTCAATCTCCCTCATCAATTATGCTATGCTATGTACTAGTAACAATTTTGGCTGGCAAAGGCCATTTGCTATCAGCTACTAAGTTGTGACTCTTGTTCTTTCCAGGAATGATCGGCTTAGCAAATTCATTTGATTGTCTTCCAAGCTGACTTCCAGTTTCAACTCTACATGGAGCTTTTGACATTGTGAAGTAACCTTTTCATGTTCTTTGCTCACTTTGTTTTCATCTTGCTTTTAGTATTCTGTATCTTTTAACTGACAAAAAATGGAAAATTAAATAAGCATATTTTCCATTTAGAAAGGAAAAGTATAAGATTTGTACATGCTCTTACCAGTAGTGAACAATAATTTGAAGTGTAATAAGTTACATAAAAGGATAGGGTCGGTGGTTCTTTCCAGGGTTTTCCGGGTTCTTCCTCCACCATTAATACTGGCCACCATGTATAGCCTATCGTGCTGAAAAATGGCGTTAAACCCCACAACAACAACAACAACATAAAAGGATACAAGAATGGATAAAAACATGATGAAAGAAATATATAACTGACCTTTACAGAGATTAGCAGCTACTATAAACCATGATGAAAACAATAAATAAATTAAAATAGAGAGCATCTAAAAGAATGCGAAAAATTGGTATACAAAAAGCAGTGAAAAAGGAGAGCATAAGGAAATTAAAATTATACTGAAATGAAACAGAGATAACTGAAAGTTGTACCAGAAAAAATACAAGACAAAGACACCAGAATGATGATAATTTAAGCAAAATTAATTAAAAAAATATAATTTGATCAGGAATGAGAAAAACATGAAATTCGACATAACATTAAAGATATTTGATGTAGCATCAATTTATTGTTTATGACAATAATGACTAAACGTTACTATACCTGAATCTTTTAGTATTTATGACTTTCATTTTGATGCTGTTGTTCCATTTTCATCCCTTGACATTTCTAGTCATAGGCAACAAGGAAGCACTCACATTGGAAATAGATTAATAATGACCAGTGAAAATGGGTATGAAACATAAAAATGTCATCAAGGAAAGAAATAAATAAAACGAATAGCTGAATAATTCATCACTGAGGAAATTTTCAACTGTATTTTCCATGTTAGACAAGACTCTTATAATGGTAGCTATTGTGACAAGTGTGGTTAATGTGGTGGTTCACAACCTTTTTTGGCCATGACTCTTAAAAAATAATTTATTTCATCTTCATGACCCTATTTCCACATTTTGTTAAGTTTTACCACCCTAAAAAAAACTGGCAACCTTCCAGAACCTCATGATCCTGATTTGGTTCACTACCTGGGGGTTTGGAAACACTCTGTTACTGGAACAATTGCATGAGCAATAAAGCAACCAGTACACATTTATAAAACATTCTTTCTATAATTTGCTCTGAACATTCTTAGAAATATTTATTCTTATATTCAGTTGATCTTCTGAAAACTTGACCGAAACTTACACTCAAAGCAGATGGAGGCAAACATGGTTCAAATGACAAAAATCAGGTTAAGTATCTAGTTTGGTTTGATACTAATTAGTTGTCATTTAGTTTGTAAATTGCTCAAGATGTCAATTGGTAGAATGTTGCTAATTATCAATATCATGGAGTTAAGTATGGCATCAACAATGTCCTGGAATTTGCAGCAGTTCTTGCATTTATAAAATTTTATACGTCTTTCTGGTTTATAACTCGTCCATTCTTCCTGCACTTTGTCAGTCAAGTTTTAACCAGTCACCTCTTGACATTTGCTAAACCTATATTCAATTCCTGTTTGTACTCTATGATTTTTTAGTTGTAGAAATGGGGTTGATGTGGTTGTTTTTATTTTTGTCAATTTATTGCATATTTCAATACCCCACCCCCATATCTGCTGCTGGTGAATATATTGAACTGAAAGTGTATGAAAGATGAAAATAACGACTATGAATGTAATGACTGTTAATTATTTGAAAACATTAAAATATAATTGGATGAACCTGACCTATCAACAGAAGGCACATAGCTCCTGAACAATCCAAACCCCATCAAGGAGATAATTTTGTTATTTCTAACTATTAGTGTTATTACTAAAATATGCTCAGACTTGGTGATGGTATTTAATGGAAGGTATGGGTCAATAAATTGACCTATTACTATGACAAGTGTCTTTTAGGCACGAGCTCAATGTTAAATGGTACCAGAGATTAAAGATTTGTTTTAGAATCAAGTAATGATGAATTGTTTATTTAAAAAAATGTACGTATAAAATTTAAATCATTTATTAACTTTTCAGATGAAGGTGATGTGTTTCCAACATTGCATGAGGCTATACAGTAGCAAAGTGTTTGATTCAGAACTTCCCAACGGCAGTACCAAAGAGAGATGGGATCACATCAGAGAGACTATACAGGACAGTCACACGGCTATTTGGTATGAAGCAGTCAAAGAACAATGAATATTTTGAGGCTAACTCCGTCACACTCATGTCATCCATACAAGAGCGCCGCAGTGCTCACCTGGAATACAAACGATCCTCCTGCTAGAAGACAATACAGGTCTACCAGAAACAAAGTGTAGAGGTTAGCATGACAGTGTGACAATGAATACTAGCTTCAGCTCTGTCAGAGCATCTAGTCAGCAGCAGATATCGGAAACATCAGAGGCATGTACGATGGCATAAAAAAGCAATGGGTCCCACGAAGAAAGTGACAGCACCACTGAAGTCTGCAGCAGGCGATACCAACCACAACAAGGGCAAGCAGATGGAGCATTGGGTGGAGTACTACTCTGAACTGTACTCCAGAGAGAATCACGTGACCAACGATGCCCTCAACGCCATTTAAAACCTCCCTCTCATGGCCGAACTGGACGAGAAACCTGCTGTAGCCGAACTAAAGAAGACCTTAGAGAAACTGTCCTTAGATAAAGCCCCAGGGGAGGATGGCATCCCAGCAGAAGTCATCAAGTGCGGCTGCAGCGTGCTGCTCACACACCTGCACGACCTCCTCTGCCAGTGCTGGGATGAGGGTGCAGTGTCTCAGGACATGAGAGACGCCAACATCGTAACCATGTACAAGAACAAGGGCGTCAGAAGCGACAGCAACATCTACATAAGCATATCCCTTCTCAGCATCGTGGGTAAAGTCTTTGCACGCGTCGTCCTTAACAGACTGCAGACGCTTGCTAACAGAGTTTATCCAGAGTCGCAGTGCGTGGTTCCATGTAGAGAGGTCCACAATCGACATGATCTTCTCCATCAGGCAACTGCAGGAGAAATGCAGAGAACAACACATACCCCTCTTCCTGGCCTTTATAGACCTCACCAAGGCGTTCGATCTGGTCAAATAGAGACGGACTCTTCACAATCCTGACGAAGAATGGATGCCCTCCAAAGCTACTAAGCATGATCCAGTCCTTCCATGATGACATGAAAGGCACAGTGCAGTACGATGGCTCAACGTCCGACCCCTTTGACATCCGCAGTGCCCTTGACCCCACGCTCTTCAGCATTTTCTTCGCTGTCCTGCCCTAGCACACCTTTGGGATGTCCACAGAAGGGATCCACCTGCACACGCGATCAGACAGCAGACTTTTCAACCTGGCACGACTTAAGGCAAAGAGCAAAGTGCGTGAAGCAACTATCAAGGACATGATCTTCGCAGGCGATGCTGCTCTAGCCACTCACACAGAAGTTGAGCTACAGCGCCTAATGAACCGCTTTGCTGAATCATGCGATAAGTTTTGGCTGACCATCAGCCTATAGAAAACAAACGTGATGGCTCAGGACGCGGACCCCCCCCAAGCATCATCATCAACAATTATGAACTTGAGGTAGTCAAGTTCACGTACCTCGGCTTACCATCACCAACAACCTCTCGCTCGATGCTGAGCTCGACAAGAAGATTGGAAAGGCATCAACAGCACTCTCCAGGTTGTCGTAGAGAGTGTGGAACAACATCATGCTGACCCTGAACATTAAGATATCCGTGTACCGTGCCTGCGTGCTAAGCACTCTCCTGTGCGCCAGTGAAACCTGGACTCTGTATGTCTCACAAGAGAAAAGACTGAGCACCTTTCACATGTGATGCCTCCAACGCATACTCGGGATCACCTGGAGCGATCGAGTAACAAACAACGAGGTACTTCAACGTGCCGATATTCCCAGCATAGTCACACTCCTCCGCCAACGTAGCATCAGTTGGCTGGGCCACGTGCGTCGGATGGATGACGGTCAGATCCCCAAATAACTTCTTTATTCGAAACTTGCCTCTGGCAAAAGTTGATCGGGCGGCCACATCTCCGCTTCAAAGATGTCTGCAAGCGCGACATGAAAGCCCTTGGCATCGATGTCAACACCTGGGTAGAGCTTGCTCTAGACAGGTTCAGCTGGCAACATGCTCTGATCACTGATATGAAAGCCGGTGAGGACAAGCTAAGCTTGCTAGCTGATGAAAAGCGATCGCAGAGGAAGAAGATGCTCCAGCCCACACGAGACTCAACCTTCAAGTACAGCAATGACTGCCACTCCCGTGTTGGGCTACATAGCCACATCAGACGCTTCACAACCACCAACCGGGATATCTCTCATGGGATACAACATCAGTATCGCAAATGATAGAAGAACCAATGCCAGCACCAATCAATCTTTATCAAGTAGATATTTCTGGATCATCCTTCTGTCTTCTGCGTCTTCTTTTGTCTCTTTTCCTCAATCTTTCTACTCTCCATTCTTCTTCTCTCTCGTTGAGTGTTATGGTCTATGACTTCCTCCTTTCCATTTGTGGTGCTGTTCTTGTTACTTATTTTCTAGCGGTTTCGATGTATCTTTGCTGTTTTTGTTTATCTTGGATTTTCTTGATGCTGGCATTGTTTCTTCTATCATTTGCGATACTGATGTTGTGTTAGATTCCTCTCTCGTTTGTGGTGATGTCATTGTTGTTGTTGTTGGTGGCGGTGCTTTATTTATATATTGCTCAATTTCCGGTAATTTTGGTGTTGTTATGACCTCTTTAATTGATTCTAGTACCTTTTGCATTCCTGTTTTTTTCTTCTTGTATATTTGTTTGTTTTGTTGTTGAGCTTGTTGCTTCATTATGTTCCTTTTTGTTAGATTTTATCCCACTTGTTCCCTTCTCAGGCCGAGTGGTCTAAAGCGCTCATCGTTACGGATCACTGCCATCTCACCTGTCTGCGTGAGTTCGAGTCTCGAATTCGGCTAATGTGAGTAGCGAAGTGGGTCACTTTAGCCTCAATGGAAATTAGCATTACAGAGACCCCTGGGTCGTTTTAGCCTCAATGGAAATTTAACATGGAGAAAAATTGTGGGTCGTTTTAGCCTCAAGGGGAATTTAACATGGGGAATAGAGTTTGGGCTTGTCTAGGGACAAGGGGAATTGAACATGGGATTTTTAAAAAAAAAAAAATTAAATTTAAATTTAAATTTAAAAAAAGGGGTAGGCAATTGAAAGGCTCTTTTCGAGAAATATGGGTGGCCCTGAAAAGGGCCTTTGGGTTTATGTTAATGTATTCATTAACATAAAGGGCACCGCATTGGTCTTCTTCTTGTCCTTAGGCTGCGTCTCACTGTTGGCCCGTAAATCAGCACTCTTTTCAGGCATCCTTGTCTTTCAAAGTAGATCCTACGTATCCACAGGCTGGTGTTTGTCCTGTGGACAACGGTCCACTTGGACCGGACATACATGAGCATGTCCGTCCTAAATATCATGGAAGACACAAGGGTGGATGATTCAACTGTGGTCCACGTCTTGAAGCGACGAGAACAGGTGAATCAATGCAGTCAACTGCGCTTATTTATAGGTAGAGGAAGGATTGAAACGGATTGAGTTCATTCACCAATCCGAACACGCGTTACAAAATTCAGTCAGCCCACATCCAATCCGAAGAGAGCAGTCTGTGACGTCACGTGGTCTATATAGATTCGCTAGTGCTTGTGTACAGTCAATCTATGCGACAGTGATTCAACATGACGGAAATTCAGAAAACGATCCATTGGGGTGCATCAGCAGGGGAGACTGCCCAAGGGAACCCGGACTTACTTTCAGAAGAGGTGAATTGGGATTTTGTGGATTTTCTCTCCTCGCAAGAATTTGTTCCGGAACCTTCGTTACCTTCTTCATTACCGCAAGTGGAGAATTTTAGACAGAGACAGAAAGAAGAATTGGAGAAATTTATACAACGACAAAAGGAAGCGGAACAAGCTTTTCTCCTACAGCAACAGCAGCAAGAAGAAGAGGTAAGAAAAAAACAACAGCAACAACAGCAAGAAGAAGTAGCAGCAAAGAAACAAGAGGGTGAAAATCAAACGGTCACGGTACTGTTGGACATTTTAGCGGAGTTAAGGAGTCTGAAACAAATGTATCAGACTTCTTTATTACGACCGAAGAGAATACATCCTTCCCGAGCTAAACACGTTAACCCTGTGACTAAGCCTACCGTACCACCCTTAGTGATTTCAACCCAATCATCATCATCAACATTACGCAGTCCAGAAGTAGGCCTTGGCCGTGGCAAAGGCTTAAGGCAGTTAAAGTTGATTGCTTAAACTCACCCCTACACCAAAATAAAAAGGCCCTTTTCAGGGCCACCCACATTTCTCGAAAAGAAATACAATTTCAATTTGCCAATAACTAAAAGATAATAAACAGCCCATTTTACCCCCTATAGTACGTTTCTGTATATGAGTGCGTGAGTGTACGTTCTTATTTTAAAATCACAACTCAAAGACACTTACCTTGTATCATTAATTTATTCTTTTATCCATTGTTACAATCCAATTCACAATTAACAACAGAACACTTTAATTAAAAGTTCATTGACTTCTTCTGTCTCCTTGTTTAGTCTCTCTGTTTTTTGAATTTTTTCACCGTCATACTCTTTTCTTCTTCCTCACTTCCTTCACTTTCTTCCCTTCTTCTTTTCTTCTCCTGTTTCTTTTTCTTCACCTGTCTTCTTTCTTCCTCAGAATAATCCCTCTCTTCCTCTGAAGAATCCCTCTCTTCCTCTGAAGAATCCCTCTCTTCTTCTGAAGAATTCCTCTTTTCTTCCGACTCCTCTTGTTTCTTTTTTGGGCAATCTGGAGACCAATGTCCTTTTTCTTTACAATAATAACAGGTATCTTTACTTTTGTCTTTTTTAGCCCCTGTTTTTTTTTTCTTTTTTGACGGTCTGGACACTCTGAAGACCAATGCCCTTTCTTCTGACAGATACAGCAAGTATCTTGACTTTTATCTCGAAAGGAAGGAGAGTAGTCCGTGGGCTGGTCTGAAGAGAATTTTCTAATGACCCCTCGCAAAGCTCTGACGAAACGTTCGATTTGGTTAGTCTCTTCCATCGTTGTGCTCGGCTTGAGAGTGAAATGAATAGTGAAAGGACAAGACACACACCCTTTTATATACGCTGGTCTGCATGACTATAAATTAGTCTATGGTGTTTAAACTTGAGTCATTTGACGTTTTTCACTCAAGATGAAACGATCCTATTCATTCGAGAAGAAAGATGAAGAAGAAAGTAAGAGGCAGAAACGTGATCTATCGCCTCGTACCAGGGCTGAAATCTTGGCACAAATTCATGCCAGTGATTTTGAAGAGGACATGAGTGAACCAGAATTTGAAACCTCTAAACCAAGTTCACCACCCTTAGTCAACCCTGAAAAATACTATTCCATTCGAGAGACGGAAAAGCGCTCCTCTAGAAAATTTAGAACCACGGCTTACAAATACACGGTGAAGTTTAAAGATTTCAAGGCTGAAGTGCCGTTAGAGAAAGCAGAAGTGTTTATCACTGGGGTGTGGGATTCTTTGCTCACTGCACTCAAGCGACAATGTCAACCCAAAGAAGACGATCGCTTGAGACTTTCCATACAACATGATGGTTTGAAATCCCCTGTTTGGATCGAGTTTAGCACCCCTGCAGAATTGACCGCTTCCAAAGTCATGGACAAGATTCAACACGTACAACAATCTAATGACCAGTTTGACATCACCGATGGAAAAGCCACACTGGACATGACCCACGTCTCTCCTCCTCAAGGGACTGGACGCAAAAAGATGTTATTGGTGGACGACCTTCGCAGCACCAAAAAGAGTCTCGTCCGAATTAACAACCCTCAGGACCAGATGTGTTTAGCTCGAGCCATCGTGGTGGGACGAACCTATGCCAACAAGAACGACACGGCAGAATGGAAAAGAGCCTGGAAAACTATTCGACAATCGGACCGAGCCAAACAACGAAACGAAGCAGAACTCCTGTTGCAACAAGCTGGCCTGTCCAAAGACACACCCTGTGGCATTCCTGAAATGCAAAAATTGCAAGATGTCCTAGCTCCACGCTACACCTTGAAAGTGCACCCTCAAGAAGTGCGCGGGCCTCTGTTGTTTCGAGGCCAAGATTTTAAGGACGGAAAATACATTCATGTTTATTATCACGATGACCATTTCGATACCATTACCACTATCACCGGATTCCTGGGATATATTTATTACTGTGAGAAATGTGATCATGGTTATAACAATCGAGAGCAACACAAGCATTGTGGAATGAAATGCCCAGGATGTTTGGCCTCTCCACCCTGTCTGAGCGAACAACCAGTGCCTTGTTCAACTTGTCTGCGCACGTTTGTCAGCCCTACCTGTTACCAACAACATTTGAAAACACAAGGTTCACAGAAGAAATGCGCTTGTCAACTCCTGAGATTGTGCCCTACCTGTGGACAAGGCATATTTACAAATAATGCCAAGGCACACGTATGTCGAGGAAAGAAAAAATGTCACATTTGTCACCACATCGTGGACTTGGAACACCAATGCTACGTGCAAAAATACCAACCCCCACCAGAGAAAGAGGACGGTCACAAGAAGAAAGGCAATTTCATCTTTTTCGATTTCGAATGCATGCAAGAGACTGGCATTCATATTCCTAATTTCTATGTGGCTCATCGAGCGTGCGAGAAGTGCATTCAAGAACCTATTTTCAGTCATTGCCCTCACTGCAGCAAAATTCCTGGAGGGCGTGAAAAAATCTTTCGGGGACCGAACACGTTAGCCGACTTTGCACAATGGGTCTTAGACCCCATCGACAAGACGTGGAGCCAAGAGGACATCGAACGTTACGGAGATTGTCATCGTCATGCCACGGTGATGGCTCACAATTTCTCCGGATACGATGGACAGTTTCTTTTGAGATACTATACGGAACAAGGCACCGAGCGTCCTAAAGTGACTTTGAACGGAGCCAAAATCATTTTCATGCAAGTGGGACAAGTACAGTTTAAAGATTCGATGAGCTACTTGGCCATGCCTTTGAGTCGAATGCCTAAAACGTTTGGAATGACAGAAATGGCTAAAGGGTACTTTCCACACTTTTTCAATACGGAAGCCAATCAACACGCCGTTCTACCCCATTTGCCCGAGGCTCACTATTACGACCCCGACAACATGCGTACCGAACAACGAGAAGCTTTCTACGCTTGGTACCAGGCTCACGCCTCGGACCCTTTCGACTTTCAGGAAGAAATGCTAAAGTGTTGTCGTTCCGACGCGGACATTTTACGGCGTTGCTGTGGAAAATTTCGAGAACTGTTCATGGAACACGGAGGGGTCGATCCTTTGAAAGAAGCTTGCACCATTGCCAAAGCGTGTTCCTTAGTGTATCGACAACGATTCATGCCTGAAAACACCGTGGCTGTCATCAGCCCTCAAACGGCCCACTATGTCAAACGTCAATACTCGGTCAAAGCCCTACGTTGGTTACATTACTTGTGCGACAAGGAAGACAAGTGGATTCAGCATGCCCGCAACAGAGGGGGCGAAAAGACCATCGGAACGTATTCGGTAGATGGCTGGGACTTAGAAAACCCCAAGATCGTGTACGAGTTTAACGGTTGCTTATTTCACGGATGTCCCGTTTGTTACCCTGATCGTAGCACTAAAAATCAGTTTTTGCAACGAACCATGGAAGACTTGTACCAGGACACTTGTCAGCGACGCCTAAAGTTGGAACAGCCAGGATACCAAGTGGTGGAAATGTGGGAACACGAGTACGATCACCGTATGAAAACCGATCCCGAATTTAAACGTCTCGTGGGAAGTTATCAGTTCATGGACACGCTGAACCCGAGGGATAGTTTGTACGGAGAAGGACCAATGCCACCTGTTTGCTGTACCAAGCCGACGAAGAGAAAGGAGAAGAAATCAAATACTTGGACGTGTGTTCGCTGTATCCCTACGTGTGCAAATATTGTCGCTTTCCTGTAGGGCACCCGCAATTGCCGACGGAACACATCGACCTGAAAAACATTTGACAATACGAAGGCTTGATCAAGTGTAAAGTTTTGCCTCCCACGGACTTGTACCATCCCGTCTTACCTCACCATTGTCAAGGCAAACTGATGTTTCCATTGTGCCGTACTTGTGCCGAAACGTGCAACCAAGACCAACCTTGTCAGCACACCCAGGAAGAACGTGCCTTGAGGGGAACCTGGGTCAGCGTAGAATTGTTCAAAGCTCTGGACATGGGATACCAACTGTTAGAAGTGTACGAAATTTGCCACTTTCCTAAGACACAACAATACCACAAAGGTGATCTCAGTCAGAAAGGCATTTTCGCCGACTACGTGGATGCCTTTTTGAAACTGAAACAAGAAGCCAGCGGCTATCCTTCCTGGTGTCACACTCCCGAAGACCAAATACAATTCAAAGAGAAATACTATGAACAAGAAGGCATCTCTTTAGACCACATCGAGAAAAAACGAAGGCAGGCGATCGTTTGCCAAAGTGATGTTAAATTGCTTGTGGGGTAAAATGGCACAACGACCGTGTTTACCCAAGACGGAATATTTGACAGAACCTTCCCGCTATTTCCAGATGATTCACGACAAAACCAAATGCATGAAACACGTGGACGTCGTTCGAGAGAATTTGATCTTGGTCATTTACGAAGAAGATTTGGACTTTGTACAAGACGACCCTTTTGGAAATGTCATCATTGCGGCTTACGTGACAGCTCATGCTCGCTTAAAATTGTACGAAGCTTTAGAACTGTTAGGGGAACGCGTCCTGTACTTTGACACGGACAGTTGCATTTACATCCATCACCCGTGTCAACAGCACCCTAACATCGAAGGAGACCGTTTAGGAGCCTGGACAGACGAGCATCCCGACGACAAGATTCTAAGTTTCGTCAGTGGTGGTCCCAAAATTTACGGTTACGAATACCGGGACAAACAAGGAGAAGTGCACACGACGTGCAAAGTGAAAGGACTGACTCTGAATTATCGTACCAGTCGAGTGGTTAATTTTGGGGTATTGAAAGAAGCCTTGCAATCGGGAGAGGATGGAAACTTTAAAGTGACCACCTATCAACCGAACAAGATTGTACGTTTACCCACTCATCACATCGTCAGTCGGCCCTTGGAAAAAGTCTATCAAATCGTGTACCAGAAGCGAGTGCGACTTCCCAATCATTTCACCTTACCGTATGGACACGTTGGTATAAAACATTGGTTGTAAGAGAATAGTTACCCCACCAGAAAGATGACTTCGCCACAGCAAGAATCGACTGAGAAACCCGATGAGAACTCCAAGTTCAAACCCTACCATTTTCCAGTCTTCTTACCTGACTATTGTAATTGTGCCCGTCGATTGGACACGTTTCAGAAATGGCCTACGGATAGGGA
Source organism: Sinohyriopsis cumingii (assembly GCA_028554795.2). NCBI lineage: Eukaryota > Metazoa > Mollusca > Bivalvia > Unionida > Unionidae > Sinohyriopsis > Sinohyriopsis cumingii. The sequence goes on along the minus strand of CM068831.1, from coordinate 18,777,622 downwards.
AGGATTACGTTCTTCGCATGTTTTAGCTTGAACAGGATTTGTCTACTTGGGACCTGAGTCAGGATTGGGATACGAGGTACAGTGTTTCGCTTGCGGACTGAAGTTACGAATGGATCTATGTATCTATAAAGATTCAGCTATTCTGGAACATACTCGATGGTCTCCGCACTGCCCTTACCTTTCTATGGCCTTTCCACCCATCACACTACGGTACAATGTTGACGGTACCTTAGAGACGGTACCTTCCAGAACAGGACATAAAAAACGTAAAAAAGGAAAGATGTACAAGCTGGAGACTGCATTGCGACTAGTATAAAAAGGGGGCTATGGTCAAGATCGATAGTTCATTGTGACTACCAAGACCGAGCGAACAAGATTAATACTTTCAGAGAAACACAGAACAAGTTGTTTAGAAAGGCACAATTCAAGTGTGAGGCTTCTGAAGTGGAATGCGATTGTGAGCCTTGCGATGGGTACGATGCTGTACGCTGTGACCTTAGCGATGCCGTAAAGCATCATGGGAACTTTAGTGTCACTACCCCTATAATGGAAAGTGATGCTGTGCGTGTCAAACCTGTGGGATGCGAAAGTGATGCCGCTCGTCCTCTTGGACACTTTACTGGGTTTAAAGGGGAATGTTCACCTTCACGTCTGCCCCCCTACGGATGTCATCCAGCCATGAGCAAACTCCTGCCCATGTCACTCAACCCTCATCGAAACGAACCTGTGAAAGACGAATATTCGTTCCCTGTGCGTTTGTCGGAATACTGCGACTTTGAAAGTCGTCTTCAATCGTTCAAAGGAAAATGGCCTAAGTATCTGGGAGGACCGACCCCCGGATTTTTCTACTTGGGCGAAGGAGATAAAGTCAAGTGCTTCAGTTGCGGTGTGTCACTTCACCACTGGGAACCACAAGATTCGGCCTACGTTGAACATGCTCGATGGTCACCGAATTGTCATTACTTACCCTTAGTGTGACCGAGACATTGAAGTAACTTACTATAATCTGTTCATGGATACTTTACAAGAGAACATTCGTGCTTTGCCTGTGGAGTTGAGAGAACGCATTTACCGAGAGCTGGTCAAAATACAAGTGAAACGTAAAGAACAATTGCATCCGTTACGTCACCGGTGTTTGAACCACTGGTACCTGAAGGCTATACAAGGATTGATTCAATTGAAAGTGTTCCATCGGACAGACATTGATGAACGATCCTCTAGTTTTAAAAAGGATTGGTTTGTTATGGACGATTCTACCTACATCATTGTAAACTTACTGCATCGAATTCCAGAGGAAGAGTTAACGAATTACCAACATCTTGAACACAATGTCAACTTAGTGAAAGAGGAAACTTCTGAACGAATTGTAATGTGCAAATTAGTGACTAAAGGATTTAAATTCGACACTGAAGTAAAACCATGTTTGTGCAAACAGTACATTTCTTGTGTCAGACCAAAGAGGATTCAGTATGACCTATTCATGGATACTTTGCTAGAGAACATTCGTGCTTTGCCTGTGGAGTTGAGAGAACGCATTTACCGAGAACTGATCCAAATACAAGTGAAACGCAAACTCAAAGTTATTCATCCGTTTTTAAATTATGCTCTGTTCCAAAGTACAAGAAGACTGATTATGAGTGGATATTACATCAGGCACAAAGTTAAACGAGGCTATTGGCCACCACCCAACGATTCCAAAAACAGTGTATATACTTATGGATACTTTACAAGAGAACATTTTGGGCTTGCCTGAGGAGTTGAGAGAAAGGATTTACCGAGAGCTGGTGAAAATACAAGTGAAACGTAAAGAACAGTTGCATCCGTTACGTCACCAGATCTTTAACCACTGGTACCTGAATGGTATAAGAGGACTGATTCGTCAGAAATTTTTTCAGTGGTCAGACCTTGTTGAACACTTTCAGTTTGGGAATGATGATGGACTAGACGTTCGTAATTTTGGTTACTTCGAGATTCACTTACTGCAACGTATTGAGGAAGACGAGTTAAAGGATTACCAACATTTGTTACATGGAATCTGCTTAGAAAAAGACGAAACATCTAGACAAACTCTGACGTTTCAGTTACAGTATGTAACATTTAAATTCCCTACTGGAGAACGAACATGTTTGGTTAGAAATTACCTTTATTGCTTCCGAAACAAAGACACTATAAAATCAAGTTGCCATGCCACGGATTATGTCACATATTATTGAACAGATTCCGTGGAAGGAACTCAATGACCATATTCAAACCGTGGATCATTACCATCGATTATTACAAGAACTGTATCCATTCAATTTGGGACGACAAGTGGTGTGTGTCTTAGTGACTTGTTTTCTGGGATTTCGTTTACCAGCCGATTCTTTGTGGACTCTTTACGATCAGTACTTACCACCTCAGTGGCCTTAAATGGTCACGAAAAACTCCTTTTGCTCAAAGCATTGCGTTTTCATCTGGATACTTCTCGACCTCAACAGGAAAAAAAGATTCGTCAACTTTTAGCTACCCAAGATGTGTATGATGATGTGTGTGTAGCTTGTGACTTACATCCCCATTGGACAGATGTCCGTGCCTGGAAAGAATGGGGTTTTGAGGCTTGGACCCAAGAAGTGGCCCAGTATGCACGAGAGTTGTTCAAGGAAGAAAGTTACTTTTCAACCCGTGTTAGTGACGGTGCCAGAAGAACCCGTCACCCAGGACGGGACTGTCGTGGACAGGCCTGAAAGACCCTTTCGGGAGGACACTTGTGTGACCTTACCCCCTACTATAGAACTGGTTAGAACATTACCCAAAACATGTTGTTGCTGTACAGACACTTGTGTTTATTCCACGTTAATGGTTATCATGTGCCTTTTATTCTTATACTTAAGCCTTTGGCTTTTATGTATTTTTGTCTTTCGTATTCATGTTTGAAAAAAAAAAACATTCAATAAACGTGTTCTGAAAAAGTATATAAACTCTTGTCTTGTTTGTTTTCGTGTCACAAGTGACATTTCTCACACAATGGCTACCTCTGCTGTCTCTGCTCCCTCTTCCTCTACTGTCAAAGTCATCGACGAACACTTAGATCGTGCCAGTTGGGAGGCTTTGTATCTTCGCCATCCCTTTAACATGCCCATTGCTGGACCTAGCGGTTCTGGCAAAACCGAATTCGTCAAACGTTTGGTCGAACATAAACATCATTTGATCGATCGGCCACCTCAACGGATCGTGTGGTGTTACAAAGAGTGGCAATAGGCGTACAACCTCTTGCGAGAAAGTCAAGGCGATTCCATGGTGTTTGTGGAAGGCATTCCTAAAGAAGACGACAGCATCGTCTCTGAGTCCCGTCAAACCCATTTGGTCATTTTTGACGACATGTTAGGAGAAGACAAAGAAGAAATTAAACTGTGGTTCACGCGCAAAGGGCATCACCGTAATGCCAGTGTCGTTTACATCACCCAAAATTTGTTTCAACAAAGTAAAGCCCATCGCACCGTCAGTCTCAATGCGCATTACGTGGTCTTGTTTAAAAGCCCTCGAGATAAATCGCAAGTGCAAGTCTTAGCCAAACAGTTAGGAACGCCTTGGCTGACTCAAGCGTACGACGATGCCACTCAAACGCCACACGCCTATTTACTCGTCGATTTGAAACCTACGACTCCCGAGGATTTGCGATTTCGTACCCACTTATTTCACCACTGGTGCCAAGACGGAGGGCCTGTCCTGTACACGTCTCCGTCCTCGCCTTCATTTCACTCCACATAAAAAAAATCTATAAAAGCCTCAGACCTTTTTTCGTCTGTCTCACACAGTGTGAACATGACGTCCCTTCAGTCGCATCTTCCCGTCAAACTGATTCGTGCCTTGTATGGCATCAGTCGAGAAAAAAATCCACAAACACGAGCCCGTGTCTTAGAAGCTAGTCTCAAAGAAGTCTTACGATGGTTCACGGTGACGGCACGTCAAATACTCCAAGGAATCATTCAGATTCCTTATCAAACCAAACGCTTTTTCGATCGAAAAAAAGTCGCTTTGGTCCAACTGGCCGATCCCCGCATCGACACTCAAACCAAAAAACAAATCATTTTGAAACCTGGAGGGAGCGGTACTCTAGGAGGGGTCATCATTCGCTCTCTCTTAAGATGGGATCCTAATGCCCCCAAAGTTATCCCCAAGAAAAAAGTCCAACGAATCCCCAAGAAGAAGAAAAAGACCAGGTCCCCAAGGAGAACTTCTCCAGTGGCAGGACCCTCCTCTTACCAGACACCACCCCGGAAAAAGAAAAGAAGCCCCCAGAAAAAGAAACAGAAAAAAAGTCCCCAGAAAAAGAAAAGTTCACAGAAGAAAACTAGTCGCAAGAGAGGCACTTCGGCCAGGACGCAACCTTACAGTCGCAAACCACGACCTGCCACAGCGGTGACTGCGTCTCCGGCAGCCTCACGTTTATCCACTTCTCCGTTAATGACACCCAGAACTGAAGAGTACTTGGAGACGTTGATCACACCAAGAACTTCTACGTTGATGACCCCCAAAAGAACTTCCCCAGTGGCAGGACCCTCCCATTTAGTAGCAGTGGCTGCTGCTCACAAAGTACCTTCTCCCAAAATCAAAGTCCAAGAAAGATCGGGCATGTTACAAAGTTTACTGGATTTGTCCAAGCAAGAACTGGCTCGATTTAGTCCGTTACGCACCCCTGCACGACGTGTCATGCCTGTCCTCAAACTAATACGACGTAAAGACAATCACTGGCGACGCGTTCCAGTATAAAAAAGGCCTGTGACCAAGTAGGGTATCAGTGTTTTTTGGTGCTCCTGAAGACGCAAAGATGTCACCCTCCAGAAAACCCCAAGGAAAGAAAAGAAAAGGACTACCACCACGTTTAGTCAAACATGGGGACATGTTATCTGTCCTGTCCAAAGCTTCTCCACCTCTACGAAAAAAACTCATTCAATCGGCCTCCAAAGAGGTCATCGATACCGTGTGCGAATGTTGTTTGAACGTCTTGAAAGGCACGATCCCTTTGTCCAAACACCAGAAACAATGCTTAAGCAAACATCGTCACGTTCTTCGCCAAATGGTTCGAAAGAAAATTCCCATTCGTCAAAAGAAGAAGATGTTGGTCCAACGTGGAGGCATTTTACCTCTCTTGTTAGGCCCCAGACTGAAAGGAGTCTTGGGAACCATGTTGGGAGGACTGGTGGGAGCAAGATAAAAAGGTCTTCGGAAGTCCCAAGATCTCAGAATCGACCCCTGACAACTCCATGGAAGGACGAAAACTAGCTTTAGTGCCTTACAAACGATGGATGGAATACCATCGGTGGCAAGAACAACGCACCCCGCATTTACCTCCCAATCCCAATTTGAGCGAGATGTCCCAGTTACAACACGAATTGCAGTCCTTGATGGATCGCCAAGATTTGTCCGAAACAGAAAAATCGCAAAAGTACGGTCAACTCTTGCAACGACTGCAACTCTTTCACCAGAAAGCTTTAGACGAAACAGCTCTACCCACTCTGAAAGATTTTAAGACCTTGATGAAAAGTCCAGCACCATCACCAGTACCAGTACCAGTACCACCACTACCCGTGACCAAGACAGAAAAAGGAGAAGAAGAACAAGGGTTTCAAACTCCACCAGAAAAAGTACGCAAGTTAACAACACCACCTACCTCCAGAATTGGATGGATTAAAAAGATGATGGCCACCCCTTCTTCATCACAAGAGAAAAAGAAAGTGAAGACAGAAGTGAAACAAGAACCGATATCCCCCGCTCAGATATCCTCCTCTTCAACACCTATTGCCGGTCGCACACGCAAAGCATTGCAATCCAAGAAAGTACCCCAAGAGAAAAAGAGTAGCATCTTCCAAGAGTGGGTGCCTTATTAACACACCAACCAACACAAAAAAATGGAAAAAGTCTTAGCCAGCATTTACTACGATCTCTCTCATCCTGCAGGTTACGCAGGAGTTCAAAAATTGTATCGTGCTGCCAAAACTCGACTGAAAAGTCTCCGTTTACCTCAAGTGCAACGATGGTTACAAGAACAAGCTACCTACACTTTACACAAACCCATTCGACGCAAGTTTTCCAGACGTCGCACCCGAGTGGAAGGCATCGATCATCAATGGCAAGCCGATTTAGCCGATGTCTCTCATTTGGCCAGCAATAATCGTGGCTACAAATATTTGTTTTGTGTCATCGACGTCTTTTCCAAATTTGCCTGGGTCGTGCCCTTGACTTCCAAATAGAGCAGCGAGTTAGTGCGAGCCCTGCAACGGGTGTTGAAACAAAGCGGTCGTCACCCTCTTCGATGGCAAACGGACAAAGGCACCGAATTTCTGAACCAAGCTTTCCAAAAAGAATTAAAGAAACGTGACATTCATTTTTTTTACCACCGAGAATCCCGAAACCAAAGCCAGCATCGTGGAACGTTTTCAACGCACTTTGAAAGAACGCATGTGGAAATATTTTACGCATAACCACACTCTGAAGTACATCGACATCTTACCGCACCTGGTGCAAGCGTACAACCAATTTTACCATCGAAGCATCGGACGTGCCCCGCAAGACGTGACTCCCGACAACGAAGTGTTGGTGTTTGAGCGCCTGTTTGGTACGTCCCCGACGAGGGCTGTCCCCAAGAAAAGTGGAGTGTTAGCCGTAGGAGATTGGGTGCGCATTGGCAAAACCAAACGCACTTTCGACAAAGGTTACTTACCTAACTGGACGACCGAATTGTTTCGCGTCACTGCACGAGTGCATGGCCGTCATCCTGCCGTCTATAAATTGGAAGACATGAACGGAGAAGTGCTCAAAGGAACGTTTTATTTACCCGAGTTACAACGTGTCACTAAAAAAGAAGACGACGTGTACGACATCGAAAGCATTCTCGAACGCAGAACCCATAAAGTGGGCAAACGACGTGTCAAAGAAGTCAAAGTACGTTGGAAAGGATATCCACCCAGTTTTGATTCTTGGATCGACGCTTCGCAAGTCATCGACTATAAAAAGAAGTGACCATCATGCCCTTTCACACAGCAGACGCAGCTACGTCGACCACTCCTCCTTCACCTAGTTCTTCAGTTCAAGATTTACAAAAACAACCCTTGTGAGTGTGGTGTTTAGAACGTGTGCCTAAAACGCAAATCGTCTTTTTCTGCCAAATCTTCGTGGTGTATTGTGTCATCGGGGCAGCCATTGCCAATTTGAGTTTGCAACAAGGAGACAAACAATTGTGGACCATTTTATTGAGCAGTTGCATCGGTTACCTGCTTCCCAATCCCTCCCTGAAATTCTCTTCCAACGGGAACCTTGTGTCCAGTGCCAGTGTCAGTCACCACTCCAACCACAACCGCAATCAAAACCCCATTTTAGACGGAGACACGCCTCTGACGTCCAGTAACCCCTCGGAGAGCCACAGAACTCTGGAATTATGAGTCACCAAAACCAATTTTAATTAACCTTACCCAGTGACAGTTCCATGGAGGTGTTTCCCAATAACACGTTGTGCTGTTACACGGCCAAATTACCTCAGGCCATCCCCTTAGATCACGAAGCCCATTGGGAAGTGGCTTTAGTAGAAATGATTCACCCGACCCAAGTCCTCAATGTCCTTCCCAATCAAAATAAATTTGATGTGGAAGTTTATGACGAACAAGTGCAACAGTGGATGGATACCCATAGCAAATATGACAAGAAAACCCCTCCCACAAAAACTCAAAAGTACACCACCTATCACTTGTTCATTCCCCCAGGCTATTATTTTAGTGGTCAACATTTGGTCAGCACCATAGCCACCAGATTTAATGGCGTGTTTCTGAAAGCTTTGGAGGAAGCCAAAAGAGGTATCGTCACCCTGGAGTACCACAAAACAGCTCGTCGCTTTCTGATGAAATTTCCTGAGGGGAGTAAAATGATGTCTTTCTTATTTTGTCCTGAATTGTTTGACATGTTGGGTGGTGACATGGAGTTGAGGAAGAAAGTAGAACAAAAACCCGAATTACCAATCATTGCCGACAACGAGACTTTTGTCAAGTATTTTCGTACCCCGGTAGAACTGAATCAAGGACTGAACTTGATGTTCGTGTGTTCTGATGTGGTGGAGTACAACGTGGTGGGACACCTCCGTGCCGTTACTGCGTGTCATTCCTTTCAAAGTGGATTGTGCCGCAAACGCTGACGAGGAAGGTGGAAACACTTACCACGTTCACCGCGAATTTGTCCATCCTCACTATTTGCCGGTCAGCAAGTCGTATTTGGACACGGTCAACATTACTATAAAAGGAGATTTGGGACAAAATATTCCATTCACCAAAGGAAAAGTCACGGTGAAACTCCATTTTCGAAAACGGTTCTCTCACGATTAGTAAGTCATGTATCCAGTGTACCGAGGGGTTGCTCGACAGCGAGGACACGGTTTAGGAGATATGCTGAAATCGGCCTTTCGTTCGGTGGCCCCAGTCTTGAAACCGATGGTGACACGCTTTTTGCACGCCATGAAAGATGCGGCACTGACGCAAGGCAAAGAATTTCTCCAAAATGTCATCATCGACAAACAAAACCCTAAAGAAGCCTTCATGAGGGCAGGCAAAAATGTCTTGCTGCAAACGGGCAAAGACATTTTAGGCCGACGAGACACACCTATAAATGCCCTGCACGCTACCGAGTCAGGCATTCAGCAAGGACAAGGCAGAAAGAGACGACGAAGAAGAAAACACCCTTTCACCAGACTTCAAGCTAGAAAGGCCAAGAAAAGAAGAACCGTTCGAGACTTAGACGTTTTCGATTATTGAGACACAGCAACAAAAAAAAATGATGCACCGAGAGTCTTGCGCTTGTTCCAAGTCGGAACTGGATCTGTTTGCCATGCCCCCCACCATGATGACGATGCAAGAATCCCAATGGGTGGAATTTCACCCCGTCTCCTCATTGACAGCCTCAGCTCCCATCGAGTTTGAAATCAAAGGACAGCCTGAAGATTACATCGATCTCAATAGCAGTTACTTGTACTTGAAAGTCAAAGTTGTCAATGAGGACAATTCGACCCTAGATGGTGATGAGGGAATAGCTCCCGTCAACAATTTCATGCATTCCTTGTTTAGCGGAGTGGACTTGTACTTGAACAACAAACTGGTCAGTAGCAGCATGGATACTTACCCTTATCGAGCGTACCTGGAAAATCTCTTGACGTACGGAATAGACGCCAAGAATACTCATCTCAATGCTTGTGTGCTGTGGGAACGTGACGAAGCGGGCAAGTTTGACCTACTAGATAAAGACAATGACGGCTATGAGGAAAGACGAAACAAAATCAAAAATGGACAAAGTTTAGAACTGATGGATCGTTTACATCTGGACATGTGGTTGCAAGAGAAATATTTGCTAAACGGGGTGAATGTTCGCCTGAGACTGAATCGTAGCAGTGCCGCTTTCCATTTGATAGGTAGTACCCCTTGCAAAACTGTCATCGAGGAAGCCAGGCTCTACGTACGACGCGTGGAAGTGTTACCTAAAGTAGGAAACGACATCAGTCAGACGTTGAGCAGAACGACCGCCAAGTATCCGATCCGTCGCGTGGAAGTGAAAACCTTCACCATTCCCAAGGGACAGCGATCCATGATCGAAGATCGTCTGTTCCAAGGACAGCTACCCAAACGTTTGATCCTTGGTATCGTCGAGAATACAGCCTTCAACGGAGATTTGGGTAAAAATCCTTTCCACTTTCAACACTTTGGCGTGTCCAAGATCGAAGTCAGTCGCGATGGCAAAACCTTGTATACCCGACCTTTCGAACCTGACTTTACCAAGAAGAATTACTTGAGATCGTACTTGTCCCTGTACGAAACCACCGGTCAGTTAGGAACCAACACCAGTCACGGTATTACGTACGACGATTACGCAGGAGGCTACGCTTTGTGGGCTTTCGATTTCACTCCAGACCAAGGCAGCGACGAGGGACATTTCCACCCTATAAAATCCGGCCAGATTCGTGTGGAAATTCAGTTTGCAAACCGAGACCCTGATGTAACGGTGAACGTCATCCTGTATGCAGAATTCGATAATACCATAGAAATCAACAGTTTGAGAGAAGTCATTCTAGATTACTAGAAACCATGGAAGACTGTTATCCCTCTTTACCTAGTGGAGAAACTTTGGACATGAAATGTGAGGAGACTGTGGAAGAAGAAGAAGTGATCATGATGAAGTCAAGATGGCCAGAACAAGAAGCCCATTTAGTCTCCTGTTTTGCTAAACACTTGGTCGAAAAAATGACGGAATTGATCAAGAAAGATTGCTGTGGATGTCAAAACGATCATCCCAGTCAAATTCAACACGATAAATGCCTGATGTTAAGTCAAGAAGAAAAATTGGACGAGTATCTGGACGAAGCTTGGAGTCTCATCTCGGACGAAGACGTGTTGCACCAGTGGTATAAAGACTTGCGTGAACATTCTTGTCCACCATTAACCACTCAAGAGATCCATCGTATCGAAGCTCTCCTGAATCAGAGTGAGGAGACGAAACGAAGAAAGGGTTACTTGTCAGACATTTTCAAGCAAAAAGTCAGGATCGAATTGACGACTTATTATTACCTGTGAAGAAAAAAAAACACACAAATGGATACCTGGGAACTTTATTATCTTTTGAACCACAGTTCGTATACGGCTTCTTGGAATCCTGTCGTCTGTGCTAAAGATGAACTCCCTCATCGCAAACCTAAAGACCATCAAGCTTACGTGATCAACACGGACGACAGTCATCTCCCAGGAACCCACTGGGTAGCCGTTTACTTTCCTCAAGAAGGATGTGTGGAATATTTCGATTCGTACGGATTGCCCCCTTTGGAAGACGATATCATCGACTTTATGAGAAGAAATGCTCAAACCACCCGATTCAATAATATGAAATTACAAGGCACAGATTCCTTGGTGTGTGGACAGTACTGTGTGTATTTTCTGCATCATCGCAGCCTGGGCTATTCCTTAGAACATTTAGTGACTCATTTTGATCCTCGTTCTTCTACTAGAAACGATGTGAAAGTAGATCGATGGTTTTGTGACCATTATGCTTATATTTTGTCTCAAGCTAGGAAACGTAGTGTCCATCAATGGCCTAATGACTTCCAACAGTGGAAATCACAATTTCATTCACAACGTTGTCAGCCCTGTTTAAAGTAGACTGTCAATTGAGAAAAAAATGTTTGTCATTTTTTTTTAAAAATGTTTGATGTTATATTGTTGGATTATTGTTAAAATGTTAGAGTTGTTGTTGTTTAGTGTTAAGTGATTTTTGAATAAAAAATGTTGTCTTTTGAAACAAATGCCTTTGTCTTTTGTTTAGCTATAAGAATGTTGGATTCATGCTCTTTGATTTCTTACTATCGCTCTCATAACACTCACTGAACGTTGCGGCTCGAAAACCGTGTGGGGGATGTTTTCCTTCACGTCCGCGCTTTGACTTTAAGAACCGGGGTTGTTTCCAGTCTAACCATCCATTGTCGACTCATCCTCCTAAGAAGATGTGCTCCAAACTAGCTAAGCTCAACGAAGCCTACGTGAATTTGCATAGGGTCAGACACAGTCTGATACCGAACCCAGAAGAAATAGAGAATGTGAGAATGTTAAAAGTCACTGAAGACCTGATAGAAGAGCTCTTCAGAGAAGAAATGAACCGGGAGAAAGAAGAATGGACAGAGAAGTACAGACTTCAGAGACAGCAGCAACAGCAGCAACAGCAGCAACAACAACAACAGCAGCAGCAGCAACAACCTGAAGCTGACAGAGGCTTTGTCGATTGTCGTACCGACACCAAAGAGTTCTTCTTCTCTTTCCGAAGAAGCAGACCTATCGCCAGAAAGTCTATCCTCAGAGGACATCGCATTCTTAGAAACTAAAAAAGAATGCCATAGCAAACAAAAAAACAGCCCTTTTCAGGGCTACCCAATACTCTAGAAAAGAAATAACGATCCATTTGCCAATGTGTGTAGGTAGAGTAGTGTAAATATAAACACTAACTCTTTCTTAAAAATGTGAGGGTATGTGTTTGTGTATAAGATTGTGTGTTTGTAAGTGCTCACGTACGCTGGTGTGGATAGTAGATTAAAATAATGTTTTTTTGGTGTTTGAGGTGTAGATTTGGGGTTAGATTGGATTGATTTGCGTATGTGAATAGTCTATTGAAGTGATTTATAAAAAATTTTAAAATAGTGATGGGTAGCATAAAAAGGTGAGTGAGTGTTTCTTTTAGGTCAGCGCGTTGTTTGGTCATGATCTAGGTATGATCAATTTTATCTTTTTAGGGGATGTTTTTCTTCACGTCCGCGCTTTCACTATAAATTGAAACTCGCTGGACAGTCTAGCTACCGTTGTTGATTGTTCAACAGTAAAAAAGGAGTAGAATGAGCAGCAGACTGACTAAATTGATGGAACTTCAGATGCATCTGGAGTATGCCAGATACCTACTGAACGAGCTGACTGCGGAGGCCCTTGTGAAAGAAGTGAGAATAGAACAGGAGGAGGAGGAGAGAAAAATGAAAGAAGAGAATGAAAGAAAGAGAGAGATCAGGTGTCACCCTATGATGAACCCTGTGTGCAAGGTGACACCTGAGGCAAGGACATCTCGCCAGCCTGTAGCTGAACCACAATCACAACGAAGACAAAGACAAAGAAGACAGAGGGAAGAAGAAGAAGCGTTCACTATTCCGCAAACGGAGGAGTGGGATAGTGAAGCCACTCACCCCCCGTCTGCTCTTCAAACGAGTCATGTGAATTGGACTAATGATTGGAGTAGACGTTGTGTCTGTGGTGCCAGACCCGGAAGGTGCCACCATTAACCAGTGGCCTCTGAAGTTAAAAACAAACAGCCCTTTTCAGGGCTACCCCAATACTCTAGAAAAGAAATAACGATCAATTTGCCAATGTGTGTAGGTAGAGTAGTGTGAATATAAACACTGACTCTTTTTTCATAGTGTGAGTGTATGTGTGTTTGTGTTTGTAACTGCTCACGTAAGTTTGTGTGAATAGTAGATTATGGGTTTATTTATTGTTTCTTAGCGTATGTGGAGAGTATGGTTTTGGTTTTATTATATGAAATGAGAAAGTAGGGGATGTTTTCCTTCACGTCCGCGCGTTGTTTGGTCATGATCTAGGTAAGATCAATTTTATGTTTTAGGGGGATGTTTTCCTTCACGTCCGCGCTTTTCGTATAAGAACCCACAGTATTCGTCGTTCAAACCATTCTACAGAGAAGATGGCTTCGAACCACCTAGATAAATTTCAAACATTGCAAGACGTCCTTGACAATTTGGGCATGATAGAACAAATGCTCGTACGACTCAATGAAGACCACTATTCTTATAGTCCGCATAGAGTAAAAATGGAGTTTAACAACTTAAAAAAAGCAAAGGACATGATCAGTGGTGGGATGAAGGAAATAAAGGAGGAGAAGGAGGATGAAGAGGAAAGGATACGAATACGAAAATGGAACGAAAAAATTGAAATAGAAGAAGAAAATGAGAAGAGGAAGAAAGAAGAGGAGGAAGAGAAGAAAGAAGAGGAGGAGAAAAAAAAGAAAGAAAAGAAGAGAAAGAGTGTAGGAGAGAAAATAAGAAGTTGGTTGAGAAAAAGAAGAAATTAGAAGCAGAAGAAGAACCAAAGGCCCTTTTCAGGGCCCCCATATTTCTCGAAAAGAGAATGACTTTTCAATTGCCTACCCTTTTTAAAAAATTTTTTTTTTTAAAATCCCATGTTCAATTCCCTTTGTCCCTAGACAAGCCCAAACTCTATTCCCCATGTTAAATTCCCCTTGAGGCTAAAACGACCCACATTTTTTCTCCATGTTAAATTCCCCTTGAGGCTAAAACGACCCACGATTTTTCTCCATGTTAAATTTCCATTGAGGCTAAAACGACCCAGGGGTCTCTGTAATGCTAATTTCCATTGAGGCTAAAGTGACCCACTTTACTACTAATGTGGTTATGTGAGAAAGCTTGCCAGTAGCTTCTCGCGGGTCGGTGGTTCTTTCTGGGGGTTTTCCGGGTTCTTCCTCCACCATTTATACTGGCCGCCATGTATAGCCGATCTTGTGCTGAAAAATGGCGTTAAACCCTACAACAATTCTGGTCGGATATTATGTTGCTCTTCCTGCTGTTTTTCCTGTAGTTGTTGTTTTTGTTTTTGCTGATCCCGTTGTCTTTGATTTGGATACTTTGTCTTTCCAGAACCTTCTTTCCTCTTCTCTTCTTTGTTGGTTGGGCAGTTGTGTGGTGTGTGACCTGTATTTCCACATCTGTTACATTTCCTATGGTATATGCAGCCTTTATACCATGACTTAGTTAGGAATCCATGTAAGAAGAATGCTGGTTTAATCTTTATTACCTCCTTTTTTCTATTTCTAGAATTCTTCTCCCATTTTTTTTATGCGAGTAAGAGGGATTATGTCCATTTTTGCATTTATCACCTTTACTTTCAGTTTTTCTTCAAATCGTTCGATATTTGTTGACACCTCTTCGCCCCATCTCAGCATATCTTGCTGATTAGGACTTAGAAGTGACACCCTGTTTGCCTAAAAACGTGTCTTGTATGTATTTCCCAGTCCACCCATATAGTGTTCGATGTCTATATATGTCAGAGAAAAAGGAATTTAATATAATAGTATTTGATTTTTGCAGAGTTACTTTTTGTTTTGCTCAACAAATGTTTGAGTTTCTTTATCCCATAAGCTTTGATAATATTATTTAAACCTTCCCTTGGCCTGGGCTGGCCATAGACCTGGTTTCTGTGTTCCATTGGCTTGGAGCTTTGGTCTGTAGTCCCCATCCATTGGACTATTTGTATCACTGTTGGTTTCCATCCCTTTCCCCATTGGTTGTTAGACGCATAGTGACCTTGCCAGAGTCAGATTGTCCTGTGATTGTGGTATATGTATATGTTTGTTGCTTGTTTTGTGTTATTGTGAGGACTGGCAATATCTTGGTCAAATCATGAATTGTACTGGATTCCTAGCATAGAATTTGAAATGTATAACGACTTAAGCCGAAAAAGGAAATCAATAATATGTCTACATGTTGTGGTCTGTATCGTGCGTGTTTGTATGCGTTTCTGTTTTTTTTTTTTAATTGTTGTCGGTCAGAGTTATTTTAAATTTTATTATGGAAGAGGTATGTTTTCTTTAATTAATTAGTTATAAAATGGTTAATAAGTTTGAGTTTGGGGTTTGTAAGGTAATCTATTACAGTTGTGGGAGGCTCATATTACGATTCCGTTTTCGTATTTGAGTTATCCCCCTTCTGTTTATTATGTTTATGATATTAAGAGCTTTGGCAAGCAAAGTCGGATAAATAATATATGCCTTTAAGGTAATGGACTTACTTTTTTGTGGGAGGGGGCACATACAGATGCCCCCCCTCCACTTATCCCCAAAAAAAGAAACGGTGTTTTATGTGTTGTTGTTTCCCCCAGGTGTGTTGTTTGTTTATTTTTATAAAAGAAAATTAAATATATTTTTGATGGGTATTTGTTATGTCCTAGTGTTATGTATTGGGTTGTTCATCCGAGTTCGGTTTCTATCACCTTTTCCTGAGTTCTTAGTTGACCTTGGCTAGAGGTCTCCTACGTCCCGTGTGTGCTATTGTGTGTGTGCTATATAGTTTTCGTGTAGGGACAGCACGACTTTTTCAATTCATCCAGTTGTCTTATATATATATATATATATATATATATATATATATATATATATATATATATATATATATAACATCACAGATCCGTCTGATAATTTTTATAAAATTTAGATATTTAAAATTTTATTGGATTAATTATGAATTTCGGCGAGTGAATGGTGTACTACAGGTGAATCATTTAAAAAAAACTTGTTTTATATGCGTGTTGGTATGTATGGACTTAACGCGCAGTTTGGTTAGTTCGTGCCATGACAGACCTTCTCAAGAACGAGTTCGTCTATTGGGCAAAAAGCGGTCACACTGATCACAGAGACTTTAGTTATGACCTTACGTGAGTCATGTGTACGCATTTGATTCATCACGGGCAGAATGTAGCCTGGTACCATTACGTTTTATGAGGAGCATTTGAAGGCAGGTACCAGACTATGCTAAAGCTACACTGTTCAGTTTTGAAATAAGTTGTTAATATAAACAGTGGCGGTAATACCAGTCTCAGTACAGGTTCAAAATAATTTTACAGGTATGCGAATACAGGTAGCGGAGTAAGAATGTTGGCAAACTGTCTAATTTTCCTAGTTTTCCTCAGAGGAGGACTTTTTCAGATCCAGGGAAACATAAACCAGATTCTGACGTCGACCCCCGGACTAAGTCGGGTGAGTATCGCTCATCAGGTATGCAACTCGGGTAAAAAAGAATGACCCAGTTTCGCAGGCGATAGCTCGTGTTTACACATTAGGTAAGCAAAAGCTGAGGTCATTGACCTTGAATGTGGACTAACGGGTATGAATTGAAAATGGATGATAAGAATGAGTATATTATAAACGGTCCTACTAAATATTGCTAAGCCTGACAAAGCCTCACAGAGTCCTACAATGTAAGACACAGGTGCTCGACGCGAGCTTGATGTCACAGGAGTCTGACGTTTTATCAATAAAGTACGGCGAAATCTCTGAAAACATGAAATCACCTGATCGGTTATATAAATGAACATTTATGTTACTGATAAGGTAGATTTCATGTTGTGAACATTTATCGTGGGCTGATAAATGGCGTTAAACCCTACAACAAAAACAACAACAACAACATTAAGAGGTTATCGTTAGGACTGGTCAGCCTGGTGTCAGGAAAATGTGACTGGGTGGGACATAATGTTACATGTCTGTGGCATGATGCCCCAGTGCAAGACATAACTATAAAATGCCACACTGCAGACATATTAACGATGTGACCGAATAGTTTTAAAGCTACTCTAAAAATCCAACTAATTCACACACACAAGCTTACTCTGAAAAATAATAGACACATAATGATTGTGGTATATGTTCTTGTACATTTATGCTCCATCAGAAATCACAATTTAGTAAACAACAGTTGCCACTTTGGAATTTAATTATGAGATAATTTTGCTCAGTTTTCATATCTTTAAAATTAATGACCCCAAAATATAAAATAACTTACTTTAAATACTTCCAGAATTCTGCATAGGATCTCGGTCATATGGACAGAATTCTTAAAAAATTCCACATTCACTTTTTCACATTATACAGGTTTTGCAGTGGTTTATTATTACAGTAAATCGTGAATGTTGCGACATTCAATTTTGGGTGTGACATTTTTTCCACTGGTTTATTATTACAGTAAATCTGCATTTCTGTAGTGTAAATTGTGTATGTTGTGACATTCAGTTTTGGGTGTGACATTTTTTAAATATTTTCTTAATAATTCTGATCAATTTTGAGCAGTATTGCAGAGTTAATGAAATAGTATTAAATTGTGAAATCAGAGAGAGAAGGAACTGACACTGAATTCTGAAATATTTATGATTATTTTATTTTAATAAAGTGACATGGTACAGATTGATTGCTTGTTCTTTATAATGTCAATGTTCAGAATAGACTGATAGTGACAACAAATGCCATGAACTGGTTTTCCTTTCTTCACAATAATTTAAATGTTACTTCATTTTTGCCTATACTAAAGATGAAAATTTTAAACAGTCCTTCCAATGCTGCTATATATCACCCATCCTTTTGTTGTTGTTAGAGGGTTTAACACCATTTTTCAGCACAAGACAGGCTATACATGGTGGCCAGTATAAATAGTGGAAGAAGAACCCATTGTAGTATTATTTTTGTAAAATGATTTCCAAAGTGTCTGAAATGTAGTTGTAGATCAGCTTATATATTCGCTTATTTAAAGTTATTGCATTTAAAAAATATGATGTCATTTATTTCTGCCAAATATGTCATACAAACGGCCCAATGTCATATACCCTAAATTTACACAGTTTAGATTTCAACCCTGAATGCATTCAGATGTAATAATGCTAGCCTTTTACATATGAAAGTGGAGAAAGTACCAAAAGGTATGAAGTTGCCATTTTGAGAAAATCTTAATATTGATTGCAAGCGCCCTCTAGCATCCTCCCTGGTTGCTACTATTAAATGTTCTATAATAGTATGCTTCATATCTATATCAGCATAAAACAGTCCAGTATTTTCTTTTACTATTTACTGAATGTGGTTCACATGCCCCTAGGAAATAAAAACTAAAATATAAGTACAAAAACATAATGAAAGTTTGGAATACAAAGCCAAATGTAATGGGACTATAGTGAACATATGAAGATCATTACAGGACAAAGCTCAGTACACTGTATTAAACTTTTTGTAAATTTGTTCAGTTTTAAATTTTTGTTTCGGCAAGAAATAGGATAAAAGTTTTGTGCAGTCAGTTTAGAAAATAAATTAAGTGACTTAAAAGTCAAATTAAGTCAACTCTTGCGATCCATCCTGGGTTCTAATTTAGCCATTTACATTAATTTATCCCAGCATTCCTGGTTCTTTCTCAGTCTCTTTTCTTGATCATATGTGCAATCTTTCTCTCTTGTAATCTATGCACACCTTCCACATTTTCACTGCACAAGTTTTGAATGTTTATTACAACACATTGTTTGGTATAATTCTGAATTGTTCATTGAATTGGTAAATGTTACCTTTAACAATGTACTTAATTATTAAGTCAAATTCAAGGGTGTAGGCTGTGTTGGCTCTCATTTAATTTTTTTAAAATATTTCATTCTCATTTAATTTAGAAATATCTTTTCTAAGCAAACTGTTGTTAACTCCAAGATCAGGAATTTTCTGCTCATGCTGGATAGTGTAATGCATATACTAAGCTAAATTTTATGAGGTCCAAAAATGTCAAGATTGCTGCACAATCTTTATTAGGTCCAAAACTGTCATGCAACTAGTGTCATACATATACTGTGCTGCAGAGACTTTATGAGGTCCAAAACTTTGTTGTGACTAGTGTCATACATATATTGTGCTGCACAATCTTTATAAGGTCCAAAACTGTCATGTGACTAGTATCATACATATACTGTAGTGCACAATCTTTATTAGGTCCAAATCTGTCATGCAACTAGTGTCATACATATACTGTGCTGCACAATCTTTATTAGGTCCAAATCTGTCATGTGACTAGTGTCATACATATACTGTGCTGCACAATCTTTATTAAGTTCAAAACTGTCATGTGACTAGTATCATTATACATATACTGTGCTGCAGAGACTTTATGAGGTCCAAAACTTTGTTGTGACTAGTGTCATACATATATTGTGCTGCACAATTTTTATAAGGTCCAAAACTGTCATGTGACTAGTATCATACATATACTGTACTGCACAATCTTTATTAGGTCCAAATCTGTCATGCGACTAGTGTCATACATATACTGTGCTGCACAATCTTTATTAGGTCCAAATCTGTCATGTGACTAGTGTCATACATATACTGTGCTGCACAATCTTTATTAAGTTCAAAACTGTCATGTGACTAGTATCATTATACATATACTGTGCTGCTCAGACTTTATGAGGTCCAAAACTTTGTTGTGACTAGTGTCATGCATATGCTGTACTGCACATACTTTATGAGGTCCAAAACTGTCATGTGACTAGTGTCATACATATACTGTGCTGCACAATCTTTATTAGGTCCAAATCTGTCATGCGACTAGTGTCATACATATACTTTGCTGCAGAGACTTTGAGGTCCAAAACTGTCATGCAACTATTGTCATGCATATACTGTGCTGCACAGATTTTATGTGGTCCAAAACTGTCATGTGATGTGTCATGCATATACTTTGCTGCACGGACTTTATGAGGTCCAAAACTGTCATGCGATTAGTGTCTTGCATATACTGCACTGCACAGACTTTATGAGGTCCAAAACTGTCATGTGACTAGTGTCTTGCATATACATGCACTGTGCTGCACAGGTTTTATGAAGTTCAAAACTCATGAGACATGATTAATTAAAACTGAATTGACAGTAAACTAGTTTGTACATGGTCATGTCATATTTGATATGTTGTTTGCTGCTTCAGAATCTGACTTGTGTCTTTTTTGAGAAATAGTTACTGCAGACTCAGTGGCAGCCTTATGTTTTATCCCTCCACAAATGGGTAGACAAAGTGATTATAGAATGAACGTTTGTGCTTGCTTGCCTTGTTTTGAAATAAGAATGTAGCATGTATCCTTGAATGCATTTTCGCTAGCCAAGGTTCTGATAACCCTATCTACAACTTGGCATGTCGAGCAGATACTTCTGAGCTTTGGGTCTGTGAATTTCATTGGATGCAATGTTCAGATTTGAACACTGTTCCTACGTGATTGAGACAAGAGGAGAACACAACTTGAATGGACTGATAA
The DNA here is from genome assembly GCA_028554795.2 of Sinohyriopsis cumingii. Lineage (NCBI taxonomy): Eukaryota > Metazoa > Mollusca > Bivalvia > Unionida > Unionidae > Sinohyriopsis > Sinohyriopsis cumingii. The sequence continues at coordinate 18,757,238 of CM068831.1, read as the reverse complement.
ATAAGCAATTTTCTGTGTCAGTCAGTGTTTGCACAAATACCTTTCACTAAAATACACCTGTTACGGCTTTCCTCATACTTTCGATGTTACACTTCCAAAGTATCCTTTCTAGATCAATTGCAATCACTGTTTTAAGTGGATCTACAATGCACCACACTATTGGTTAGTGGGCATTACATACTAAGGGAGTTAACACATTAAATCCAATAGATGTCGCTAGGACAAAGCACCAGTATAGCTATTCGATCCGCCAAGGGGTAGATAGGGTTATCGGAACCTTGACTAGCGAAGATGCCTGGACTGGTGCTTGTCTTATTTTGATAATGAATAGTAATTACTCAGCTATAAATAGCATTTTTATGCAAATGTTTAATTAAATTATTAATTTCATTTCACAAGAAATGATTTTAAAAAAATGCATAATTTATTAATAAAATTTGTACAAGCAGCTGCCTCACTTGGTGCTCAGAATTAAGAGGTTAGTATTAGTATTAGGACTGGTCAGCCTGGTATCTGGATAATGTTACTGGGTGGGACACGATGCTACATGTCTGCAGCATGATGCCTCAGTGGCAATGCTAGATGATACTACCAATTGCCACACTGCAGACTCTGTAGCGATATGACTGGAAAATTGTTTTATAGCTATGTTAAAAATTCAGATCACACACACACCATTACTGTATAGATAGTAGTATTTATAAATTAAGAATTATTTTGATGATTTTACATGCATATGAAGCATAAGCGCATCAGTTTTGTTAGTCTGCACAAAATGCAGTTTATATTTTCATTTGCTAAAATTTTCTTTTATACATTATTTTTCTTCATTTCTTCCTATGGAATTTTTTCTTCTTCCTTTTGTAATGAAAATGAATGATTGAGACATGTTGTTACCATATCTGTTTGTAATTATAAATTTCTGCATTTGTATGTGAAAATATAAACAAGTTTTTTGGATTAATACGGCACCACTTTTGGGAGTGAAGTATTAATCTGAGAAAATGAATTCATATTTTCCCATACAAATGCAGTAACCTTTTTATTATATACTCATTTTTCTATTCTATCTAAGGCTTAATTATAAAACAATACACTATAAGAAGCAAATAATTGAATTTATACTGTATTCCAAAATGAATACACAACCATAGATTTATAGGCTACTGCATTTATATGGGAAAATATGAACAAATTTTTTGGATGGAATATTACACAACCTGGGAGTGCAGTATATCCATCCGACAAAACGAGTTCATATTTTCCCCATACAAATGCAGTAACCTTTTTATTATATGCTTATTTTCTTATTCTACCTAATGCTTAATTATATTAACAAAATGCACTACAAGAAACAAAGTAACTGAACGTATTCTGTATTCCAAACTAAATACACAAGCGCAGATTCATCATTACACAACAACAACATTATTACTGTGCACATAACTCTGCCCAGATAAATTTGAACTTAGTTGCGCGCTCTACATAACTTTAGAAAGAAAATGGTATGTCTAGTTAAAATTGAAATTTGGAGTCATATTGTGAATGAATGCACATTGCAACAACTTTTGCATTTGATCTGGAATGAATAGATTTTGGTATTTTTGTCGAGTCTACGAAATATTGTGATTATGGACTGGATTTATATGTGACAGTTTCACATGAAATACATCGGATTAAAGAAGCGAGGGAGAAGCGTGTTAACATTTGCAAATGTGTTTCTGTTTCTGTCATTGAATGTTTGAAATCTTAATGTGGGAAAAATATGAAGTCTTTCAGTTGCAATTATCAAAAAGACGCTATGGAATTTAATGCTTATTTTATTTTGAGTGCAGTAAGGAGGATGTAATTGCACTTATATTTGAAATTACAGTACAATTTCAAAATATGTAATCAAGATTGAGAACCTATGACATGGCTTATGTAATTCAGATTTGCAGAACTAAGAAAGTACATTTTGAGGAAATTCAGGATGTAAAACTGTAAGTATATTTTTTTGCCATTCTTATTAAGAGCTAAAGAAGACAGTTTTTGCCTTGTCACTTGCATGTTATTTGTAAGGACCCTTTCTGGCATCTACTGTATAGCTATCCTAAATCTGAAACATTGTATCAAAAAAGTTAATGCGGAATGTGCCAAAGCAGCTGGTATGTGGCAGTTCATGAAACATCTGCTTTACTTCATTCAAAAACAAATTTAATCAACCAAAATGTAAAGTACCTACTACGTGAATGTACATGATTTTTTGCAAATCAAAAGTGCTGGCATCTGCGTCCATTGTTTGTTTACAATAGAAAGTAGTTTCTTTATGCACGTGAATGCAATATGAAGGTGTGCAGTATTGTAAAATACTGAACAATTCTGACAATGTAAAGTAAATAGAGGAAAAAAAATGACCTAATAATAATCACCAATACACAATAACAATATAAATGTGCACGTAGCACCTCCCAGCGAACTTTGAACTTCGGTGAGCACACAACATTAGTTTAAAAAAGAATTGTCATATTGGTGTGCTTAAAATTGAAATATATGATAATGATAAATTGATTTATCTGTAAGAATATCAAAATGGAGAAAAAAGTTGACTGATCATATACATCAATTCTATTAGATGATATAATAAGACTTTTGGTGTAGAGCGTCTGCCCTGGATGCAGGAGGTCGCATGTTCAAAGCCCAGCTGAGTCATGCCAGAGACCTACAAAAATGGTAATAGCAGCTGCCTCCCTTGGCGCTAAGGGTACTGCTACTGGGTGGGACATGTTGCTACATGTCTGCGGCATGATGCCCCAGTGCTAGACAACCCTATAAACTGCCACACTGCAGACATCATAGCGATATGACTGAAAAATTGTTAAAGCTATGTTAAAAATACAAGTCACACACACACACACAAGACTGGGTGATTCCAAATATGTCAAATGGGAAACCAAAATCCATTCATAGATTAGCAAAGGGCATAAATTATAAATTACCAAAACAGCAGATTAAGAATATTAACCCAGTAAAATTGAAAAGTAAGGAGGGAAATAAAATTATGTATGCTTAAATCATTTAAGTTCAAAAACTGACAGACGAATATTTGTTACAGATGAAATACCAGAAATATTAGCCTTATTATCTGGTGATGACATAGCTAATTCACTGTACATATCTAATGTGAAAAATAAAAAAATGATGTCTTTATACATCACCGAGCAATCGTTGACTATTTTTCATGTAATGAACCAAATGTTCAAAATACATGCAGTAAATAGGATTGTTTCTTTGGTGTTTTCATCAACACTGAGTTGCATCAGAATTTATTTATTTTAAATGATATTGTGAAATATATTGGAAAAAATCCCATTGGTGTTGTGTGTTACATCTTTTCTGGAACTCCAAAAAGCCATTTATGTAACAAAGGACACAAAATTTTTAATTGCCTGAGTAAGACTATTAACCCAATAAAACTTCTATGAAACAAGGAAGAAAATTCAGTGCCCTCACCATCATTTATGCTTTGCAGCTTTTGATTGACAGCTGTGCCACACAGGTAAGTTTCCTTAAAAATTCTACATTTTGTAACGTTAACAAAAATGATATTTTGGTATAATTTCATTCCCAGTTTGCTGGAATTGTTCAAAGCACTGATGTGAAATTGCTGTTGGATGGGGCATCACAGTTCACAGTGTTTGCATTTAACGACACGGCCTACAACGAATTACCAGCCTCTCGGAAGACAGAACTCAATGCGATGTCACAAACTGATAAACAGTCATTTATCAGGTTCTTTCTTGGTAAGCAAAGTTCATTTCTGAATTTTAATTCGGGATCAACCATTTTGTTTTCTGGAGTATGGGCCTAGGATTTTTTTTAACCCACAAAAGTGTATAGCCCTCAAATAGCTTGAAAATTGTTTTTTTTTTTCTTCTGATTTATATGAAGAAAACCATATTATATCCATGATATTGATTGAAATGTCTTTAAGTAAAAGAGAAAAAATAAACTGACGTAAAAAGAAAATTCCAGGATGGCCCCACTGGCCTCAATCAAATGGATGTCCCTTAACTATTTATGACATGATGTAGGCATGCATTCAGTCTCTTGCATTTGGATTAAGCTCCAGAATCACCAATGCCTTAGTCACATGTTTTCCAAGTTTCATGACAAGATTGTCATTGACCATTGGCTGTGTTTCATGTCTGTGATTTGACCATATTAATTATTTATCGTTTATACCAACCATGTTTGCCATTTTGTTCACATTTGTCAATGGTCATGAAACATGCTTGCTTGATATCATATTCTTTGATGAAAAAATAGACCAGTATGAAGTGGAATTGGTCAGACATGGACCAATGTATCCAGAAAGCATGGAAAAATGAATTTTTTTATTATCAAAGAACAACTCACCTATGAAACACATAATTATGTTTTGTGAATTTTGCTTGACATTTTAGTTAGAGATGTGGCCGTTCACAGATGGCTAGGCAGGGTATCACAGTATTCCCCATTAAAGCAGGAAGGTGACAGTTTAAAGGGAGATGTGGTCATTGATAGATGCATAGGCATGGAATGTGGTGGATATTTTCCATTATATATGGCGCTTATTACATTATACCTGGTGCATATCCCATTAGGCATGGTGCTTATTTAAATATGTATGCTGCATATTCCATTATATGTGGTGCATTTTACACTACACTATATATCCATATATCAAAATACTTGGCCCATCCAACTTTATATTCAGTACTTTTTACATTATACTATTTTAGTAATATGGTATTTTTCGCTACTCTTATGGAAGTACTCATACCACTTAAGATGGGCTGTTGTCATCTGTCAAATGTTTACTCTCACACTTTTGGGAAATGTGATCTGAAAAGTTGACATCTGAACTTATACAGAAGTTCATAAACCAAAAATTAGATGATATAATGTTCGAGTTGATGTCTGACTTAGACCTGGTAAGGATGAGAGATCACACAATGGGGGTCATTTTTTCCTAAGTTAATGTTAATTGGGTTTAACTGTACATGTGATAACTTAAATATCAGTAATCAATTACACATTAATATGATTATTAACTGTGATTACTTCAGGTCTAAAAAAAACAGATTTGCTTGTATTGATGTATAATTTTTTTTTGTTGTTGTAGAAATTAAGAGACATTTAATATTTTTACCTAGTTTATACTAAGTTAGATTTCATTTTAACCACAGTTCATACTAAGTGGGATTTCATTTTAACCTAACTTCATATTAACTGGGTTCAACTGTTTATGTGGTAAATTAAAAGTCAGTGATATTTAACAGATAAATATAATTAATAATTGTAATTATCCCAGGTTTGATGTTAGAACAGGTTTGATGATACCGATATATAGCTGGGGTCTTCTTAGAAAAGACTGTTATACGTTGTGTCCCATCAGTCATACAAGACTGTTATACATTGTGTCCCATCAGTCATACAAGACAAATATTCTGACTGTATAACAACTTTATATGTACTAAGAAAAATTATTGGGAGGACATATTGTAAGCAAAAACAGTACAAAATTCAGTGTCATAGAATTATTGACGGCCCATAATGCAGCATCATTGAACTTTCACTGGTTTAATGTATTTAAAGGTTTTTCCAATTGAATTATTAATGACTCTAATATAAAGCTTCTATCCAGATTATTTATTTTTTTGTATCCGTTTATTTAATTCATTTATTAGTGGCAGACAGAATAGTGACAGGTTCAGCCCAGTTTACTGACCGGTATATTACCACTCTTAATTCGAGACGGATGTTCCTTAGTCAAAAGACTCGGACCTATTGGGTAAGTACTGTATACCTTTCATACTCCATGTAAGTGTAATACTTTGAATTGTGTGTGTGTGTGTGTGTGTGTGTGTGTATATATATATATATATATGTGTGTGTGTGTGTGTGTGTGTGTGTCTGTGTGTGTGCATATATATATATATATATATGTGTGTGTGTGTGTGTGTGTGTGTGTCTGTGTGTGTGCATATATAACTGGCTGTGTACTTGCAAATATTTGGTATGTGCATGTATATAAATAGTCATTTCAACACGAATGTGTCTATTCCATTGGGTGTGTGCATGTATATACAGTCATTCCAACAAGAATGTGTCTATTCCATTGGGTGTGTGCATGTATATACAGTCATTTCAACACGAATGTGTCTATTCCATTGGGTGTGTGCATGTATATACAGTCATTCCAACAAGAATGTGTCTATTCCATTAGGTGTGTGCATGTATATACTGTCATTCCAACAAGAATGTGCCTATTCCACTGAGTATGTGCATGTATATACAATTTCATTCCAACAAGAATGTGCCTATTGCACTGAGTGTGTGCATGTATATACAATTTCATTCCAACAAGAATGTGCCTATTCCACTGAGTAAAATGATTCTGAAATAAATGAAGTATTTGCTATTAAAACCCCAAAACATTCTTATGATAAAGTGTTTTGTACATGTCACAGAAATCATTTTGTATAATAAAGTGTTTTGTACATGTCACAGAAAGCATTTTTATAATAAAGTGTTTTGTACATGTCACAGAAAGCATTCTTATAATAAAGTGTTTTGTACATGTCACAGAAAGCATTTTTATAGTAAAGTGTTTTGTACATGTCACAGAAAGCATTCTTATACAGTGTGACTCCGCTATAGCATACTCCATTATAGCACGAATTCAGATATAAAATGGTTTGTGGCATGCCTCCGGAAATTTCATATGTACTTTTCTCATGCATGAAAGTTTCTTTTCTTTCTTAAAATTACGAAAACTAATGTATAAATAGTTTATTTTAATTTTTTGGGAAGAGGTCATGTATTAACTCTGATATAAGACGATCATGGCGTGGCTCCTGCAATTTCATATAAGGTATTTTTCATGTACCAGGAAAAAAAGTTATTTCTTTATAGTTCGAAAAATTACATTAAAATGTTATTCAGGGATCATGCTGGCTTTGCCAATGTCGCAAGTTGCGATTTATATTCCTTACTAGTGACAAAATATACCATCTGGCAATTTTTTTCCCCAGACATTATTGACTGTTTAAACTTGTATATAATAATTTTGTCTTTGGAATGAAGAAATTAAGAGGCATTGTCAGAGAAGTCGCAAACTATATCAAATGCACTGGAGTTTATTGTTATAATAAGAAATTCTTTGTTCATATTGACAAAACTTCTTAACATTGCATTATTATATCATAATCAGCTTATCCTGACATCTGGCCTGAGTACTTACTGTATGCTGTGAGAGCTCTGCATTTTGTTAAAAACATTTGGTAGAGGAGATCAATCAGACAAGGCACTATCTCATAATGGATCTTATCAACGAAAGTGTCTGATTTGTAATTAATATATTTATTTTGACTGACCGCTGTATGTGAATGGTAAGTAAAATTCCTCTTCTGTTTGCTCATAGAATTAAATGCTTAAGAATAATTATATCTTTTGTAGTAATCCCTGTCAGAACAGAACCTGTGTATTCATTGTCTGTTGGCCATTTTTTAAAAATTTTGATGCATACGTAGAAGGCAGCATCACTTCACCATCAAAAATGTCACAACAAATAACAAAACGGAGATCTACTTGTTGGTTGACTTAGACTACCAGGACTAGCTACAATTGACTATCTTTTAAAGGCAGGAAAAGTAACTGCTACAATCGACCAGAAGATGGCTAATTTCTTTTGTTTTTAAAAAGTACCCAGAAAGAAAATAGTTTTGCTGAAACTTCAAAGAAAACTGGTCATCTTTGAAGCACCAATCATTCTGTATAAATACTAAGGAAATGAAAACAAAAATCAGTCTCGACTAATTTTCTACAATTATATAATGTTGCCGCTGCAATACGAAACAGACACCTGTTTGGTCCTCCAAAGATGTGCTTTAGCGGTAATGCACCCTTCAAAGAAAGCCGATTTCGGTCTTCAGTAAAAACAAAATAACTTTTCATCAAAGGAAGTCAGCACCAATCTTAAATAAAAACATTGGAATCTGATAGATTGTTGCCTTTTCCAAAGTGGCTGGAACAGATTTATATATGGCAGTCAAGTGAATAAAAGATGGAATATTTGCAAAGATGTTTGTTAAACTTTTTAATTTGTTAAAGTTTTAATTTCCATATCAGTAGCCTCATCCCTTGAGTAGTCTTGGCAAGATGATATTGTCTCCAACTGACCAAAGTCCAGGCCCTTTTAAGTATATATACATGTAGCATGTAAACAGCTATAACCATGTGCTACTTGCGACAATTGTAGTGAATTGCTAAGTGACAATCGGATATAGATCAAAATGAAGACTACAAGTTTTTTTTGTACAAATACATGTTTTTTGTGTTTTCTAATTGGAAGGGAGTCATACATGAAGTTTATAACATGTGATCTAAACTCTAATTCATTGGTTTATTATATACATGTACGGTACTTAATGAATTATGGATTGTACTACACAAATGTAAGTTGTCAATATACAAACATTTTTCAGACTAGTTTGTTTTCATTTAATCAAAAGCAGTTACTTTTGTGCCCACTCCACCCCATTGTAGGTAAATGCATCATTTTCTTCAGCTAACTGACTAGGTTGGTTATAACATGGTTTGGTCTATAATATGGTCGGGTTCTATGGACCCCAACTACTGTGTTATGGTGGGGTCACATTGTAATAATAATAGCTGTTGTATTAGTTGGTAAATGTAACTAAGATTTCCATTGGTCAGAACAAAACTATGTGATCAGGATGGGCTGCACCTGTTTCTGGATAAAACTAAGAACTTCTTTATACCAACTTCCATAGAGATGCATGTACTACAGTATTAAACACTGCAAGAGAAGGCAGACACACTAAATGCCTTCATAATGAAGTAAAAAACCAATGTTCTTTTTCTGAAAATTAAACAATTTGATTTTGACAGCATCATATAACAAATGTTGACAATTTGTTTCAGAAAAGAATTATTATTTGTATTTCTTTTGACTGTATTTGATATAAATGTGGATATGAATGTTGCATTACTGCAGGTCAAGGTCGTTTGCATTGTCTGTATACTGCATGAGGAAGAAGAAAAAACTTTTTCGTGTACGAGAAAAATGCATCTAAAATTTCAGGAGCCAAGCCATGATCGTCTTGTATTATTCATACATGATCTCTTCCCCAAAAAGATAAGCAACTTTTTACGTTTTTTTCATACTTTTTAATATGTTTTTTTTTTGCACAAGAAAAATACATGTTTATGAAATTTCGGGAGCCATGCCACGACTGTGTTATATCTTAAGTCGTGTTATAACGGAGCGTGCTATAGCAGGGTCACTATATATATATATATATTTAGTATTTAGATAGCCTGAATGCTTTCGACTCCTAATGAGTCTTTTTCAAAGGCAAATACAAAACATAGACAAGACAAACAAATAAATGTCCTTAACAAACCGAGTAATCAGCTAGGATTCCAGTCCTAGATGTCCTTTACAAACCATGTAATCGGCTAGGACTCCGGTCTCTTGCTAAATAAAGTATAAATAACATTCAGTCTCTAAAAACATTAATTAATAAATAACTTAAAGAGGTAATATCTAAAAACTTATAAATAACATAACGTAGGAAACACACCCTAAACACCTCGACTAGTAATACCATAATAACCTTGAAAATCTCTCTTCATACATGATTTCTACTAAGAACCTCTATAAACAGCATAGAACATCCCCCCCTCCATTTAGAACATTTTGAAGAAGAAAAAAAAAATTCAAAAAAAAAAAAAAAAAATTGCAAGAAACACCAGGCAAATGCAACAAGAAACCAGCGATGTAAAGCAAGCAGGACTGTTCCCGAGCTCTCCTTCCCACTAATGACAGCCAACCATTCAACTGTAGGGACCTTTATGGATCCACAGATTGAAGCCAAACTATCAGGGTTCCTTGAATCCATAAAAGCCTGGGGGAGGTGGCACCATCCCCTTCCCCAGGAACAACTAGCAGGCTGCGGTGCAGTCAGAAAACAGTGGCACATGCACAATTGTGCGCACGCCACTATAATTAAACTCAACAACAACAACAACAACAAATAAAACAGAGAAACGGTTATGTTTGCAAAACTTTATATGACTGTTTCTGAAGGAATTTAACCTTTTAACTTTATTATGTTTCAACTAGTTTATTTCAGCTTGTTGCTGATATTGGAAAATATTTGTATTGACCTAAAATTGATGAGCCATAATGACATCTGTTATTTTATGTAAATTTATGTAAGCACGAATTATGTCTCGGATATTTTATCGTTATGGTAGCCATAGGTTATTAAGCAAATTTAGAGAATTATTTAAAAGAAGATGTGTCGGCTGCATAAAATAATTTTATTTGTGCATGGTTGTGATTTTCTAGTCTTCTTAGTTTCAGTGTTCTAAGGCGGTGTATCCAGTAAGATTCCTTTTCTTTCCTGGTTTGGGAACTCTAGTTGGGGTTGTGAGCAATTGCAATAAGTGTTATATCACTGAAAGTGTGACCAGGGGAGGAGAAGTATTCTGTGACCTTGCTTCTGTACAGCTTCTTTGTCATCCAATCAGATCTATGAAGGTTGATCCTTTTGTGTAGCTTTTCAGTTTCTCCGACATACTGAAGGCTGCAGATCTTACATGTGATAAGTAAAATGACATTTTCTGCTTTGCACGTTTTGTTTGGACCATGTATGTTTTATTTTTCTCTAGTCACTGTGCTAGAAAATGTCCTGATCTCTATCATATGTTGACAGGTTTTGCACTTTTTATTGCCACAGGGGCCATATTGACTAGGATGGTCTTGATTAGTGATTGGCGTTAGCTTCGTCCTGACTAGGAAGTCCTTGAGTTTTTTGGTCTCCAATAGGCTACTATAGGTTTGTTAGGGAGGATTAACTTTAGTGCGTCTGACGATTCCACAATGCACCAGCATTTCCCGATGATTTTACCTACATGATCCTACATGATGGTTAAATCTGAGAGTTGTGAAATGTCATGGTAACCACTGGCCTGATCAGATCGTAGGATTCTAATCCCCACCAAAGATGGGTTGTTACATTAGCATGCTAACCAGGGATTTGTCATGGACTCTTTTGGGGCTGAATTTGACTCCATTCTTAGTGCCAGAAAAGCTTCATTTTTCTGAAAAGTTACCAGTCAAATATAGTAAAAAGAAAGTCTGATGCAGTTGGCTGGAAAATGCACTTCGTGACAGATTTAGTCTGCTGATCAAAAGTAGACAGCTATTTTGTTTATTTTTATAAATTTTTAGTAAATAATAGGGTGTAAAAACATTCCTAATTTTACCTTTTAAGATGAAAATATTCCCAATTACATGAAACCGTGCCTCATTTTGAAACAGGGAAAAAATTCCCTGCTGATCATTGAGTCCCTGCAGCTCCTGTCTCCGCTGAATAATGTTTTGGATATGCAGAATACATGTAGTGTGTCTCACCTGTTCTACGTCTCTGAGCCTCTAGGGTGTTGGTCATATAAAGAACCCTATATTGAATCCATAGATAATATCATAATTATTACCATTGCTATCCCCACCCACTTTCTTGATGGTTTCCGATTAGGTCATTGTTTATGAATCGTTTTGCAGTATTCACATTCCCATGCTACATTGTTACTCTTTATCTATTTCAGAGTAGTACTGGATCCACAGGACCAACAGCATACTATGCAAATGGGGCTATGCTAATCCGTGAGGGTATCCAGGCAACCAATGGACTGATTCATGTCCTTGATCGTATTCCTATGGTGACTACAGCTGGCACAGCTTACGATTACCTCAAGTAATTTACAGGACTTTATACTGAGAACATTTATTGACATTTACATTAGAATTTACAGGACTTTATTGATAGATTGACATTTACATGAGAATTTACAGGATTTTGTCCAAATATATTGACATTACATAAAAATGACATGACTTTATACTGTACCTGTATTGACATTTACATGAGAATTTACAGGACTTTATACTCTACATGTATTGACATTTACATAAAATTTATAGAACATTATAGATATAGTGATATTTACATGAGAATTTACATGACATTATAGATGTATTGACATTTACATGAGAATTTACATGACATTATAGATGTATTGACATTTACATGAGAATTTACATGACATTATAGATGTATTGACATTTACATGAGATGTTACAGGACTTTATAGATATATTTTTTACATGAGAATTTAAATGACATTATAGATATATTGACATTTACATGAGAATTTACATGACATTATAGATATATTGACATTTACATGAGAATTTACATGACATATATTTTGACATTTACATGAGAATTTACATGACATTATAGATGTATTGACATTTACATGAGAATTTACATGACATTATAGATGTATTGACATTTACATGAGATGTTACAGGACTTTATAGATATATTTTTTACATGAGAATTTAAATGACATTATAAATATATTGACATTTACATGAGAATTTACATGACATTATAGATATATTGACATTTACATGAGAATTTACATGACATATATTTTGACATTTACATGAGAATTTACATGACATTATAGATATGTTGACATTTACATGAGAATTTACATGACATTATGTATTATTTACATGAGAATTTATATGACATTATAGATATATTTTGTCATTTACATGAGAATTAACAGGACTTTATAGATATATTTTGACATTTACATGAAAATTTACATGACATTATAGATATGTTGACATTTACATGAGAATTTACATGGCATTATAGATATATTTTGACATTTACATGAGAATTTACATGACATTATAGATATATTGACATTTACATCAGAATTTACATGGCATTATAGATATATTTTGACATTTACATGAGAATTTACATGACATTATAGATATGTTGACATTTACATCAGAATTTAAATGACATTATAGATATATTTTGACATTTACATGAGAATTTACATGACATTATAGATGTATTGACATTTACATCAGAATTTACATGGCATTATAGATGTATTGACTTTTAAATGAGAATTTACATGATTTTATAGATATAGTGACATTTGCATGAGAATTTGCAGAAATACAGCAAAGACCTGTCTGTCTGATTACCTTTAGATTGACCTTTGGAATTAAGGTCATCAGAAAGCCAAAACAATACATGTACAAGTTTGACAGTTGTCTCATCAGTTAAATGCATATTAAAAGATTACATTATCTTCATATCCAATTTGTTACTAATTTTATTCATAAAGTTACTGTAAAATAAGCCATTGCTTTGGGATAATCCTACAGTCCTAATTATTGTATTAGAATTACTAATATTAATCACAAGTAATTGGCAATCTGAATTCTTTGAATATATTAGTAGTAATAATTATGACTGTTTAAAGAGGGTAATACTTTTAGTTTAAGATGTACATGTAGACACATGCATACATATACATATCATCATGTATATACAACCATATATTCACTTTCTTTCCTTTCTGTCCCCCACACCAACACTCATTTATACCTATGAAACCAGGCTTTGAAATCTTTCTTGGAGTTTACAATCCAGTCTTCTTGATTTATCAGAATATTTATGAGTAGGGAGTAAAAGTTTGAGCTGAATCAAGTTTTATGATGTACGGGGATGAAACGCAATGTTAAATAAAAGTTTGAGCTGAATCAAGTTTTATGATTTAGGGGATGAAACGCAATGTTGAAATAAAAGTATGAGCTGAATCAAGTTTTATGATGTAGGGGATGAACGCAGTGTTGAAATAAAAGTTTGAGCTGAATCAAGTTTTATGATGATGGGGATGAAACGCAGTGTTAAATAAAAGTTTGAGCTGAATCAAGTTTTATGATTTAGGGGATGAAACGCAATGTTGAAATAAAAGTATCAGCTGAATCAAGTTTTATGATGTAGGGGATGAAACGCAATGTTGAAATAAAAAAGTTTGAACTGAATCAAGTTTTATGATTTGGGGATGAAATGCAATGTTGAAATAAAAGTTTGAACTGAAACAAGTTTTATGATGATGGGGATGAAACGCAATGTTGAAATAAAAGTTTGAGCTGAATCAAGTTTTATGATTATGGGGATGAAACACACTGTTGAAATAAAAGTTTGAACTGAATCAAGTTTTATGATGTAGGGGATGAACGCAGTGTTGAAATAAAAGTTTGAGCTGAATCAAGTTTTATGATGATGGGGATGAAACGCAATGTTGAAATAAGGTTTGAGCTGAATCAAGTTTTATGATTTAGGGTATGAAATGCAATGTTGAAATATAAGTTTGAGCTGAATCAAGTTTTATGATTTAGGGTATGAAACGCAGTGTTGAAATAAAAGTTTGAGCTGAATCAAGTTTTATGATTTAGGGGATGAAACGCAATGTTGAAATAAAAAAGTTTGAGCTCAATCAAGTTTTATGATGTAGGGGATGAAACGCAATGTTGAAATAAAAGTTTGAGCTGAATTAAGTTTTATGATCTAGGGGATGAAATGCAATGTTGAAATAAAAGTTTGAGCTGAATCAAGTTTTATGATTTAGGGTATGAAACGCAAAGTTGAAATAAAAGTTTGAGCTGAGTCAAGTTTTATGATGATGGGGATGAAACGCAATGTTGAAATAAGGTTTGAGCTGAATCAAGTTTTATGATTTAGGGTATGAAATGCAATGTTGAAATATAAGTTTGAGCTGAATCAAGTTTTATGATTTAGGGTATGAAATGCAATGTTGAAATAAAAGTTTGAGCTGAATCAAGTTTTATGATTTAGGGGATGAAACGCAATGTTGAAATAAAAAAGTTTGAGCTCAATCAAGTTTTATGATGTAGGGGATGAAACGCAATGTTGAAATAAAAGTTTGAGCTGAATTAAGTTTTATGATGTAGGGGATGAAATGCAATGTTGAAATAAAAGTTTGAGCTGAATCAAGTTTTATGATTTAGGGTATGAAACGCAAAGTTGAAATAAAAGTTTGAGCTGAATCAAGTTTTATGATTTAGGGTATGAAGCGCAATGTTGAAATAAAAGTATCAGCTGAATCAAGTTTTATGATGTAGGGGATGAAACGCAATGTTGAAATAAAAAAGTTTGAGTTGAATCAAGTTTTATGATGTAGGGGATGAACGCAGTGTTGAAATAAAAGTTTGAGCTGAATCAAGTTTTATGATGATGGGGATGAAACGCAATGTTAAATAAAAGTTTGAGCTGAATCAAGTTTTATGATGTAGGGGATGAAATGCAATGTTGAAATAAAAGTTTGAACTGAATCAAGTTTTATAATGATGGGGATGAAACGCAATATTGAAATAAAAGTTTGAGCTGAATGAAGTTTTATGATTATGGGGATGAAACACACTGTTGAAATAAAAGTTTGAGCTGAATCAAATTTTATGATGTAGGGGATGAACACAGTGTTGAAATAAAAGTTTGAGCTGAATCAAGTTTTATGATGATGGGGATGAAACGCAAGGTTGAAATAAGGTTTGAGCTGAATCAAGTTTTATGATTTAGGATATGAAATGCAATGTTGAAATAAAAGTTTGAGCTGAATCAAGTTTTATGATTTAGGGTATGAAACGCAGTGTTGAAATAAAAGTTTGAGCTGAATCAAGTTTTATGATTTAGGGGATGAAACGCAATGTTGAAATAAAAAAGTTTGAGCTGAATCAAGTTTTATGATGTAGGGCATGAAACGCAATGTTGAAATAAAAGTTTGAGCTGAATTAAGTTTTATGAGTTAGGGGATGAAATGCAATGTTGAAATAAAAGTTTGAGCTGAATCAAGTTTTATGATTTAGGGTATGAAATGCAATGTTGAAATAAAAGTTTGAGCTGAATCAAGTTTTATGATTTAGGGTATGAAGCGTAATGTTGAAATAAAAGTATGAGCTGAATCAAGTTTTATGATGTAGGGGATGAAACACAATGTTGAAATAAACGTTTGAGCTGAATCAAGTTTAATGATTATGGGGATGAAACACAATGTTGAAATAAAAGTTTGAGCTGAATCAAGTTTTATGATGTAGGGGATGAACACAGTGTTGAAATAAAAGTTTGAGCTGAATCAAGTTTTATGATGATGGGGATGAAACGCAGTGTTGAAATAAGGTTTGAGCTGAATCAAGTTTTATAATTTAGGATATGAAATGCAATGTTGAAATAAAAGTTTGAGCTGAATCAAGTTTTATGATTTAGGGTATGAAACGCAGTGTTGAAATAAAAGTTTGAGGTGAATCAAGTTTTATGATTTAGGGGATGAAACGCAATGTTGAAATAAAAAAGTTTGAGCTGAATCAAGTTTTATGATGTAGGGCATGAAACGCAATGTTGAAATAAAAGTTTGAGCTGAATTAAGTTTTATGATTTAGGGGATGAAATGCAATGTTGAAATAAAAGTTTGAGCTGAATCAAGTTTTATGATTTAGGGTATGAATAGCAGTGTTGAAATAAAAGTATGAGCTGAATCAAGTTTTATGATGTAGGGGATGAAACGCAATGTTGAAATAAAAAAGTTTGAGTTGAATCAAGTTTTATGATGTAGGGGATGAACGCAGTGTTGAAATAAAAGTTTGAGCTGAATCAAGTTTTATGATGATGGGGATGAAACGGAATGTTAAATAAAAGTTTGAGCTGAATCAAGTTTTATGATGTAGGGGATGAAATGCAATGTTGAAATAAAAGTTTGAACTGAATCAAGTTTTATAATGATGGGGATGAAACGCAATATTGAAATGAAAGTTTGAGCTGAATCAAGTTTTATGATTATGGGGATGAAACACAATGTTGAAATAAAAGTTTGAGCTGAATCAAATTTTATTATGTAGGGGATGAAACGCAATGTTGAAATAAAAGTTTGAGCTGAATTAAGTTTTATGATGTAGGGGATGAAATGCAATGTTGAAATAAAAGTTTGAGCTGAATCAAGTTTTATGATTTAGGGTATGAAACGCAAAGTTGAAATAAAAGTTTGAGCTGAATCAAGTTTTATGATTTAGGGTATGAAGCGCAATGTTGAAATAAAAGTATCAGCTGAATCAAGTTTTATGATGTAGGGGATGAAATGCAATGTTGAAATAAAAAAGTTTGAGTTGAATCAAGTTTTATGATGTAGGGGATGAACGCAGTGTTGAAATAAAAGTTTGAGCTGAATCAAGTTTTATGATGATGGGGATGAAACGCAATGTTAAATAAAAGTTTGAGCTGAATCAAGTTTTATGATGTAGGGGATGAAATGCAATGTTGAAATAAAAGTTTGAACTGAATCAAGTTTTATAATGATGGGGATGAAACGCAATATTGAAATAAAAGTTTGAGCTGAATCAAGTTTTATGATTATGGGGATGAAACACACTGTTGAAATAAAAGTTTGAGCTGAATCAAATTTTATGATGTAGGGGATGAACACAGTGTTGAAATAAAAGTTTGAGCTGAATCAAGTTTTATGATGATGGGGATGAAACGCAAGGTTGAAATAAGGTTTGAGCTGAATCAAGTTTTATGATTTAGGATATGAAATGCAATGTTGAAATAAAAGTTTGAGCTGAATCAAGTTTTATGATTTAGGGTATGAAACGCAGTGTTGAAATAAAAGTTTGAGCTGAATCAAGTTTTATGATTTAGGGGATGAAACGCAATGTTGAAATAAAAAAGTTTGAGCTGAATCAAGTTTTATGATGTAGGGCATGAAACGCAATGTTGAAATAAAAGTTTGAGCTGAATTAAGTTTTATGAGTTAGGGGATGAAATGCAATGTTGAAATAAAAGTTTGAGCTGAATCAAGTTTTATGATTTAGGGTATGAAATGCAATGTTGAAATAAAAGTTTGAGCTGAATCAAGTTTTATGATTTAGGGTATGAAGCGTAATGTTGAAATAAAAGTATGAGCTGAATCAAGTTTTATGATGTAGGGGATGAAACACAATGTTGAAATAAACGTTTGAGCTGAATCAAGTTTAATGATTATGGGGATGAAACACAATGTTGAAATAAAAGTTTGAGCTGAATCAAGTTTTATGATGTAGGGGATGAACACAGTGTTGAAATAAAAGTTTGAGCTGAATCAAGTTTTATGATGATGGGGATGAAACGCAGTGTTGAAATAAGGTTTGAGCTGAATCAAGTTTTATAATTTAGGATATGAAATGCAATGTTGAAATAAAAGTTTGAGCTGAATCAAGTTTTATGATTTAGGGTATGAAACGCAGTGTTGAAATAAAAGTTTGAGGTGAATCAAGTTTTATGATTTAGGGGATGAAACGCAATGTTGAAATAAAAAAGTTTGAGCTGAATCAAGTTTTATGATGTAGGGCATGAAACGCAATGTTGAAATAAAAGTTTGAGCTGAATTAAGTTTTATGATTTAGGGGATGAAATGCAATGTTGAAATAAAAGTTTGAGCTGAATCAAGTTTTATGATTTAGGGTATGAATAGCAGTGTTGAAATAAAAGTATGAGCTGAATCAAGTTTTATGATGTAGGGGATGAAACGCAATGTTGAAATAAAAAAGTTTGAGTTGAATCAAGTTTTATGATGTAGGGGATGAACGCAGTGTTGAAATAAAAGTTTGAGCTGAATCAAGTTTTATGATGATGGGGATGAAACGGAATGTTAAATAAAAGTTTGAGCTGAATCAAGTTTTATGATGTAGGGGATGAAATGCAATGTTGAAATAAAAGTTTGAACTGAATCAAGTTTTATAATGATGGGGATGAAACGCAATATTGAAATGAAAGTTTGAGCTGAATCAAGTTTTATGATTATGGGGATGAAACACAATGTTGAAATAAAAGTTTGAGCTGAATCAAATTTTATTATGTAGGGGATGAAACGCAATGTTGAAATAAAAGTTTGAGCTGAATTAAGTTTTATGATGTAGGGGATGAAATGCAATGTTGAAATAAAAGTTTGAGCTGAATCAAGTTTTATGATTTAGGGTATGAAACGCAAAGTTGAAATAAAAGTTTGAGCTGAATCAAGTTTTATGATTTAGGGTATGAAGCGCAATGTTGAAATAAAAGTATCAGCTGAATCAAGTTTTATGATGTAGGGGATGAAATGCAATGTTGAAATAAAAAAGTTTGAGTTGAATCAAGTTTTATGATGTAGGGGATGAACGCAGTGTTGAAATAAAAGTTTGAGCTGAATCAAGTTTTATGATGATGGGGATGAAACGCAATGTTAAATAAAAGTTTGAGCTGAATCAAGTTTTATGATGTAGGGGATGAAATGCAATGTTGAAATAAAAGTTTGAACTGAATCAAGTTTTATAATGATGGGGATGAAACGCAATATTGAAATAAAAGTTTGAGCTGAATCAAGTTTTATGATTATGTTGATGAAACACAATGTTGAAATAAAAGTTTGAGCTGAATCAAATTTTATGATGTAGGGGATGAACACAGTGTTGAAATAAAAGTTTGAGCTGAATCAAGTTTTATGATGATGGGGATGAAACGCAAGGTTGAAATAAGGTTTGAGCTGAATCAAGTTTTATGATTTAGGGTATGAAATGCAATGTTGAAATAAAAGTTTGAGCTGAATCAAGTTTTATGATTTAGGGTATGAAATGCAATGTTGAAATAAAAGTTTGAGCTGAATCAAGTTTTATGATTTAGGGTATGAAACGCAGTGTTGAAATAAAAGTTTGAGCTGAATCAAGTTTTATGATTTAGGGGATAAAACGCAATGTTGAAATAAAAAAGTTTGAGCTGAATCAAGTTTTATGATGTAGGGCATGAAACGCAATGTTGAAATAAAAGTTTGAGCTGAATTAAGTTTTATGAGTTAGGGGATGAAATGCAATGTTGAAATAAAAGTTTGAGCTGAATCAAGTTTTATGATTTAGGGTATGAAATGCAATGTTGAAATAAAAGTTTGAGCTGAATCAAGTTTTATGATTTAGGGTATGAAATGCAATGTTGAAATAAAAGTTTGAGCTGAATCAAGTTTTATTATTTAGGGTATGAAGCGTAATGTTGAAATAAAAGTATGAGCTGAATCAAGTTTTATGATGTAGGGGATGAAACGCAATGTTGAAATAAACGTTTGAACTGAATCAAGTTTTATGATTTAGGGGATGAACGCAATGTTGAAATAAAAGTTTGAGCTGAATCAATTTTTATGATGTATGGGGATGAAACGCAATGTTAAATAAAAGTTTGAGCTGAATCAAGTTTTATGATGTAGGGGATGAAATGCAGTGTTGAAATAAAAGTTTGAACTGAATCAAGTTTTATGATGATGGGGATGAAACGCAATGTTGAAATAAAAGTTTGAGCTGAATCAAGTTTTATGATTATGGGGATGAAACACAATGTTGAAATAAAAGTTTGAGCTGAATCAAGTTTTATGATGTAAGGGAATGAAACACAGTGTTGAAATAAAAGTTTGAGCTGAATCAAGTTTTATGATGTAGGGGATGAAATGCAGTGTTGAAATAAAAGTTTGAACTGAATCAAGTTTTATGATGATGGGGATGAAACGCAATGTTGAAATAAAAGTTTGAGCTGAATCAAGTTTTATGATTATGGGGATGAAACACAATGTTGAAATAAAAGTTTGAGCTGAATCAAGTTTTATGATGTAAGGGAATGAAACACAGTGTTGAAATAAAAGTTTGAGCTGAATCAAGTTTTATGATGTAGGGGATGAACGCAGTGTTGAAATAAAAGTTTGAGCTGAATCAAGTTTTATGATGATGGGGATGAAACGCAATGTTAAATAAAAGTTTGAGCTGAATCAAGTTTTATGATGTAGGGGATGAAATGCAATGTTGAAATAAAAGTTTGAACTGAATCAAGTTTTATAATGATGGGGATGAAACGCAATATTGAAATAAAAGGTTGAGCTGAATCAAGTTTTATGATTATGGGGATGAAACACAATGTTGAAATAAAAGTTTGAGCTGAATCAAATTTTATGATGTAGGGGATGAACACAGTGTTGAAATAAAAGTTTGAGCTGAATCAAGTTTTATGATGATGGGGATGAAACGCAGTGTTGAAATAAGGTTTGAGCTGAATCAAGTTTTATGATTTAGGGTATGAAATGCAATGTTGAAAGAAAAGTTTGAGCTGAATCAAGTTTTATGATTTAGGGGATGAAACGCAATGTTGAAATAAAAAAGTTTGAGCTGAATCAAGTTTTATGATGTAGGGCATGAAACGCAATGTTGAAATAAAAGTTTGAGCTGAATTAAGTTTTATGAGTTAGGGGATGAAATGCAATGTTGAAATAAAAGTTTGAGCTGAATCAAGTTTTATGATTTAGGGTATGAAATGCAATGTTGAAATAAAAGTTTGAGCTGAATCAAGTTTTATGATTTAGGGTATGAATCGTAATGTTGAAATAAAAGTATGTGCTGAATCAAGTTTTATGATGTAGGGGATGAAACGCAATGTTGAAATGAACGTTTGAACTGAATCAAGTTTTATGATGATGGGGATGAAACGGAATGTTGAAATAAAAGTTTGAGCTGAATCAAGTTTTATGATTATGGGGATGAAACACACTGTTGAAATAAAAGTTTGAGCTGAATCAAGTTTTATGATGATGGGGATGAAACGCAATGTTGAAATAAGGTTTGAGCTGAATCAAGTTTTATGATTTAGGGTATGAAATGCAATGTTGAAATATAAGTTTGAGCTGAATCAAGTTTTATGATTTAGGGTATGAAACGCAGTGTTGAAATAAAAGTGCGAGCGGAATCAAGTTTTATGATTTAGGGGATGAAACGCAATGTTGAAATAAAAAAGTTTGAGCTGAATCAAGTTTTATGATGTAGGGGATGAAACGCAATGTTGAAATAAAAGTTTGAGCTGAATTAAGTTTTATGATTTAGGGGATGAAACGCAATGTTGAAATAAAAAAGTTTGAGCTGAATCAAGTTTTATGATTTAGGGTATGAAACGCAATGTTGAAATAAACGTTTGAAGTGAATCAAGTTTTATGATTTAGGGGATGAACGCTATGTTGAAATAAAAGTTTGAGCTGAATCAAGTTTTATGATGTATGGGGATGAAACGCAATGTTAAATAAAAGTTTGAGCTGAATCAAGTTTTATGATGTAGGGGATGAAATGCAATGTTGAAATAAAAGTTCGAACTGAATCAAGTTTTATGATGATGGGGATGAAACGCAATGTTGAAATAAAAGTTTGAGCTGAATCAAGTTTTATGATTATGGGGATGAAACACAATGTTGAAATAAAAGTTTGAGCTGAATCAAGTTTTATGATGTAAGGGAATGAAACGCAATGTTGAAATAAGGTTTGACCTGAATCAAGTTTTATGATTTAGGGTATGAAATGCAATGTTGAAATAAAAGTTTGAGCTGAATCAAGTTTTATGATTTAGGGTATGAAACGCAAAGTTGAAATAAAAGTTTGAGCTGAATCAAGTTTAATGATTTAGGGGATGAAACGCAATGTTGAAAAAAAAAAGTTTGAGCTCAATCAAGTTTTATGATGTAGGGGATGAAACGCAATGTTGAAA
Organism: Sinohyriopsis cumingii; assembly: GCA_028554795.2. Taxonomy (NCBI): domain Eukaryota; kingdom Metazoa; phylum Mollusca; class Bivalvia; order Unionida; family Unionidae; genus Sinohyriopsis; species Sinohyriopsis cumingii. The sequence continues at coordinate 18,734,718 of CM068831.1, read as the reverse complement.
TAAAAGTTTGAGCTGAATTAAGTTTTATGATTTAGGGGATGAAATGCAATGTTGAAATAAAAGTTTGAGCTGAATCAAGTTTTATGATTTAGGGTATGAAGCGCAATGTTGAAATAAAAGTATCAGCTGAATCAAGTTTTATGATGTAGGGGATGAAACGCAATGTTGAAATAAAAAAGTTTGAGTTGAATCAACTTTTATGATGATGGGGATGAAACGCAATGTTGAAATAAAAGTTTGAGCTGAATCAAGTTTTATGATTATGGGGATGAAACACAATGTTGAAATAAAAGTTTGAACTGAATCAAGTTTTATGATGTAGGGGATGAACACAGTGTTGAAATAAAAGTTTGAGCTGAATCAAGTTTTATGATGATGGGGATGAAACGCAGTGTTGAAATAAGGTTTGAGCTGAATCAAGTTTTATGATTTAGGGTATGAAATGCAATGTTGAAATAAAAGTTTGAGCTGAATCAAGTTTTATGATTTAGGGTATGAAACGCAGTGTTGAAATAAAAGTTTGAGCTGAATCAAGTTTTATGATTTAGGGGATGAAACGCAATGTTGAAATAAAAAAGTTTGAGCTGAATCAAGTTTTATGATGTAGGGCATGAAACGCAATGTTGAAATAAAAGTTTGAGCTGAATTAAGTTTTATGATTTAGGGGATGAAATGCAATGTTGAAATAAAAGTTTGAGCTGAATCAAGTTTTATGATTTAGGGTATGAATAGCAGTGTTGAAATAAAAGTATGAGCTGAATCAAGTTTTATGATGTAGGGGATGAAACGCAATGTTGAAATAAAAAAGTTTGAGTTGAATCAAGTTTTATGATGTAGGGGATGAAATGCAATGTTGAAATAAAAGTTTGAGCTGAATCAAGTTTTATGATTTAGGGTATGAAACGCAAAGTTGAAATGAAAGTTTGAGCTGAATCAAGTTTTATGATTTAGGGTATGAAGCGCAATGTTGAAATAAAAGTATCAGCTGAATCAAGTTTTATGATGTAGGGGATGAAACGCAATGTTGAAATAAAAAAGTTTGAGTTGAATCAAGTTTTATGATGTAGGGGATGAACGCAGTGTTGAAATAAAAGTTTGAGCTGAATCCAGTTTTTTGATGATGGGGATGAAACGCAATGTTAAATAAAAGTTTGAGCTGAATCAAGTTTTATGATGTAGGGGATGAAATGCAATGTTGAAATAAAAGTTTGAACTGAATCAAGTTTTATAATGATGGGGATGAAACGCAATATTGAAATATAAGTTTGAGCTGAATCAAGTTTTATGATTATGGGGATGAAACACAATGTTGAAATAAAAGTTTGAGCTGAATCAAATTTTATGATGTAGGGGATGAACACAGTGTTGAAATAAAAGTTTGAGGTGAATCAAGTTTTATGATGATGGGGATGAAACGCAGTGTTGAAATAAGGTTTGAGCTGAATCAAGTTTTATGATTTAGGGTATGAAATGCAATGTTGAAATAAAAGTTTGAGCTGAATCAAGTTTTATGATTTAGGGTATGAAACGCAGTGTTCAAATAAAAATTTGAGCTGAATCAAGTTTTATGATTTAGGGGATGAAACGCAATGTTGAAATAAAAAAGTTTGAGCTGAATCAAGTTTTATGATGTAGGGCATGAAACGCAATGTTGAAATAAAAGTTTGAGCTGAATTAAGTTTTATGAGTTAGGGGATGAAATGCAATGTTGAAATAAAAGTTTGAGCTGAATCAAGTTTTATGATTTAGGGTATGAAATGCAATGTTGAAATAAAAGTTTGAGCTGAATCAAGTTTTATGATTTAGGGTATGAAGCGTAATGTTGAAATAAAAGTATGAGCTGAATCAAGTTTTATGATGTAGGGGATGAACCACAATGTTGAAATAAACGTTTGAACTGAATCAAGTTTTATGATTTAGGGGATGAACGCAATGTTGAAATAAAAGTTTGAGCTGAATCAAGTTTTATGATGTATGGGGAAGAAACGCAATGTTAAATAAAAGTTTGAGCTGAATCAAGTTTTATGATGTAGGGGATGAAATGCAATGTTGAAATAAAAGTTTGAACTGAATCAAGTTTTATGATGATGGGGATGAAACGCAATGTTGAAATAAAAGTTTGAGCTGAATCAAGTTTTATGATGTAAGGGAATGAAACGCAATGTTGAAATAAGGTTTGAGCTGAATCAAGTTTTATGATTTAGGGTATGAAATGCAATGTTGAAATAAAAGTTTGAGCTGAATCAAGTTTTATGATTTAGGGTATGAAACGCAGTGTTGAAATAAAAGTTTGAGCTGAATCAAGTTTTATGATTTAGGGGATGAAACGCAATGTTGAAATAAAAAAGTTTGAGCTCAATCAAGTTTTATGATGTAGGGGATGAAACGCAATGTTGAAATAAAAGTTTGAGCTGAATTAAGTTTTATGATTTAGGGGATGAAATGCAATGTTGAAATAAAAGTTTGAGCTGAATCAAGTTTTATGATTTAGGGTATGTAACGCAAAGTTGAAATAAAAGTTTGAGCTGAATCAAGTTTTATGATTTAGGGTATGAAGCGCAATGTTGAAATAAAAGTATCAGCTGAATCAAGTTTTATGATGTAGGGGATGAAACGCAATGTTGAAATAAAAAAGTTTGAGTTGAATCAAGTTTTATGATGTAGGGGATGAACGCAGTGTTGAAATAAAAGTTTGAACTGAATCAAGTTTTATGATGATGGGGATGAAACGCAATGTTGAAATAAAAGTTTGAGCTGAATCAAGTTTTATGATTATGGGGATGAAACACAATGTTGAAATAAAAGTTTGAGCTGAATCAAGTTTTATGATGTAGGGGATGAACACAGTGTTGAAATAAAAGTTTGAGGTGAATCAAGTTTTATGATGATGGGGATGAAACGCAGTGTTGAAATAAGGTTTGAGCTGAATCAAGTTTTATGATTTAGGGTATGAAATGCAATGTTGAAATAAAAGTTTGAGCTGAATCAAGTTTTATGATTTAGGGTATGAAACGCAGTGTTGAAATAAAAGTTTGAGCTGAATCAAGTTTTATGATTTAGGGGATGAAACGCAATGTTGAAATAAAAAAGTTTGAGCTGAATCAAGTTTTATGATGTAGGGCATGAAACGCAATGTTGAAATAAAAGTTTGAGCTGAATTAAGTTTTATGATTTAGGGGATGAAATGCAATGTTGAAATAAAAGTTTGAGCTGAATCAAGTTTTATGATTTAGGGTATGAATAGCAGTGTTGAAATTAAAGTATGAGCTGAATCAAGTTTTATGATGTAGGGGATGAAACGCAATTTTGAAATAAAAAAGTTTGAGTTGAATCAAGTTTTATGATGTAGGGGATGAACGCAGTGTTGAAATAAAAGTTTGAGCTGAATCAAGTTTTATGATGATGGGGATGAAACGCAATGTTAAGTAAAAGTTTGAGCTGAATCAAGTTTTATGATGTAGGGGATGAAATGCAATGTTGAAATAAAAGTTTGAACTGAATCAAGTTTTATAATGATGGGGATGAAACGCAATATTGAAATAAAAGTTTGAGCTGAATCAAGTTTTATGATTATGGGGATGAAACACAATGTTGAAATAAAAGTTTGAGCTGAATCAAATTTTATGATGTAGGGGATGAACACAGTGTTGAAATAAAAGTTTGAGCTGAATCAAGTTTTATGATGATGGGGATGAAACGCAAGGTTGAAATAAGGTTTGACCTGAATCAAGTTTTATGATTTAGGGTATGAAATGCAATGTTGAAATAAAAGTTTGAGCTGAATCAAGTTTTATGATTATGGGGATGAAACACAATGTTGAAATAAAAGTTTGAGCTGAATCAAGTTTTATGATGTAAGGGAATGAAACGCAATGTTGAAATAAGGTTTGAGCTGAATCAAGTTTTATTATTTAGGGTATGAAATGCAATGTTGAAATAAAAGTTTGAGCTGAATCAAGTTTTATGATTTAGGGTATGAAACGCAGTGTTGAAATAAAAGTTTGAGCTGAATCAAGTTTTATGATTTAGGGGATGAAACGCAATGTTGAAATAAAAAAGTTTGAGCTCAATCAAGTTTTATGATGTAGGGGATGAAACGCAATGTTGAAATAAAAGGTTGAGCTGAATTAAGTTTTATGATGTAGGGGATGAAATGCAATGTTGAAATAAAAGTTTGAGCTGAATCAAGTTTTATGATTTAGGGTATGAAACGCAGTGTTGAAATAAAAGTTTGAGCTGAATCAAGTTTTGTGATTTAGGGGATGAAACGCAATGTTGAAATAAAAAAGTTTGAGCTGAATCAAGTTTTATGATGTAGGGCATGAAACGCAATGTTGAAATAAAAGTTTGAGCTGAATTAAGTTGTATGAGTTAGGGGATGAAATGCAATGTTGAAATAAAAGTTTGAGCTGAATCAAGTTTTATGATTTAGGGTATGAAATGCAATGTTGAAATAAAAGTTTGAGCTGAATCAAGTTTTATGATTTAGGGTATGAAGCGTAATGTTGAAATAAAAGTATGAGCTGAATCAAGTTTTATGATGTAGGGGATGAAACGCAATGTTGAAATAAACGTTTGAACTGAATCAAGTTTTATGATTTAGGGGATGAACGCAATGTTGAAATAAAAGTTTGAGCTGAATCAAGTTTTATGATGTATGGGGATGAAACGCAATGTTAAATAAAAGTTTGAACTGAATCAAGTTTTATGATGTAGGGGATGAAATGCAATGTTGAAATAAAAGTTTGAACTGAATCAAGTTTTATGATGATGGGGATGAAACGCAATGTTGAAATAAAAGTTTGAGCTGAATCAAGTTTTATGATGTAGGGGATGAAACGCAATGTTGAAATAAAAGTTTGAGCTGAATCAAGTTTTATGATGTAAGGGAATGAAACGCAATGTTGAAATAAGGTTTGAGCTGAATCAAGTTTTATGATTTAGGGTATGAAATGCAATGTTGAAATAAAAGTTTGAGCTGAATCAAGTTTTATGATTTAGGGTATGAAACGCAGTGTTGAAATAAAAGTTTGAGCTGAATCAAGTTTTATGATTTAGGGGATGAAACGCAATGTTGAAATAAAAAAGTTTGAGCTGAATCAAGTTTTATGATGTAGGGGATGAAATGCAATGTTGAAATAAAAGTTTGAGCTGAATTAAGTTTTATGATTTAGGGGATGAAATGCAATGTTGAAATAAAAGTTTGAGCTGAATCAAGTTTTATGATTTAGGGTATGTAACGCAAAGTTGAAATAAAAGTTTGAGCTGAATCAAGTTTTATGATTTAGGGTATGAAGCGCAATGTTGAAATAAAAGTATCAGCTGAATCAAGTTTTATGATGTAGGGGATGAAACGCAATGTTGAAATAAAAAAGTTTGAGTTGAATCAAGTTTTATGATGTAGGGGATGAACGCAGTGTTGAAATAAAAGTTTGAACTGAATCAAGTTTTATGATGATGGGGATGAAACGCAATGTTGAAATAAAAGTTTGAGCTGAATCAAGTTTTATGATTATGGGGATGAAACACAATGTTGAACTAAAAGTTTGAGCTGAATCAAGTTTTATGATGTAGGGGATGAACACAGTGTTGAAATAAAAGTTTGAGCTGAATCAAGTTTTATGATGATGGGGATGAAACGCAGTGTTGAAATAAGGTTTGAGCTGAATCAAGTTTTATGATTTAGGGTATGAAATGCAATGTTGAAATAAAAGTTTGAGCTGAATCAAGTTTTATGATTTAGGGTATGAAACGCAGTGTTGAAATAAAAGTTTGAGCTGAATCAAGTTTTATGATTTAGGGGATGAAACGCAATGTTGAAATAAAAAAGTTTGAGCTGAATCAAGTTTTATGATGTAGGGCATGAAACGCAATGTTGAAATAAAAGTTTGAGCTGAATTAAGTTTTATGAGTTAGGGGATGAAATGCAAGGTTGAAATAAAAGTTTGAGCTGAATCAAGTTTTATGATTTAGGGTATGAATAGCAGTGTTGAAATAAAAGTATGATCTGAATCAAGTTTTATGATGTAGGGGATGAAACGCAATTTTGAAATAAAAAAGTTTGAGTTGAATCAAGTTTTATGATTTAGGGGATGAACGCAGTGTTGAAATAAAAGTTTGAGCTGAATCAAGTTTTATGATGATGGGGATGAAACGCAATGTTAAATAAAAGTTTGAGCTGAATCAAGTTTTATGATGTAGGGGATGAAATGCAATGTTGAAATAAAAGTTTGAACTGAATCAAGTTTTATAATGATGGGGATGAAACGCAATATTGAAATAAAAGTTTGAGCTGAATCAAGTTTTATGATTATGGGGATGAAACACAATGTTGAAATAAAAGTTTGAGCTGAATCAAATTTTATGATGTAGGGGATGAACACAGTGTTGAAATAAAAGTTTGAGCTGAATCAAGTTTTATGATGATGGGGATGAAACGCAAGGTTGAAATAAGGTTTGACCTGAATCAAGTTTTATGATTTAGGGTATGAAATGCAATGTTGAAATAAAAGATTGAGCTGAATCAAGTTTTATGATTTAGGGTATGAAACGCAGTGTTGAAATAAAAGTTTGAAGTGAATCAAGTTTTATGATTTAGGGGATGAAACGCAATGTTGAAATAAAAAAGTTTGAGCTCAATCAAGTTTTATGAGTTAGGGGATGAAACGCAATGTTGAAATAAAAGTTTGAGCTGAATTAAGTTTTATGATTTAGGGGATGAAATGCAATGTTGAAATAAAAGTTTGAGCTGAATCAAGTTTTATGATTTAGGGTATGTAAGGCAAAGTTGAAATAAAAGTTTGTGCTGAATCGAGTTTTATGATTTAGGGTATGAAGCGCAATGTTGAAATAAAAGTATCAGCTGAATCAAGTTTTATGATGTAGGGGATGAAACGCAATGTTGAAATAAAAAAGTTTGAGTTGAATCAAGTTTTATGAGTTAGGGGATGAACGCAGTGTTGAAATAAAAGTTTGAACTGAATCAAGTTTTATGATGATGGGGATGAAACGCAATGTTGAAATAAAAGTTTGAGCTGAATCAAGTTTTATGATTATGGGGATGAAACACAATGTTGAAATAAAAGTTTGAGCTGAATCAAGTTTTATGATGTAGGGGATGAACACAGTGTTGAAATAAAAGTTTGAGCTGAATCAAGTTTTATGATGATGGGGATGAAACGCAGTGTTGAAATAAGGTTTGAGCTGAATCAAGTTTTATGATTTAGGGTATGAAATGCAATGTTGAAATAAAAGTTTGAGCTGAATCAAGTTTTATGATTTAGGGTATGAAACGCAGTGTTGAAATAAAAGTTTGAGCTGAATCAAGTTTTATGATTTAGGGGATGAAACGCAATGTTGAAATAAAAAAGTTTGAGCTGAATCAAGTTTTATGATGTAGGGCATGAAACGCAATGTTGAAATAAAAGTTTGAGCTGAATTAAGTTTTATGATTTAGGGGATGAAATGCAATGTTGAAATAAAAGTTTGAGCTGAATCAAGTTTTATGATTTAGGGTATGAATAGCAGTGTTGAAATTAAAGTATGAGCTGAATCAAGTTTTATGATGTAGGGGATGAAACGCAATTTTGAAATAAAAAAGTTTGAGTTGAATCAAGTTTTATGATGTAGGGGATGAACGCAGTGTTGAAATAAAAGTTTGAGCTGAATCAAGTTTTATGATGATGGGGATGAAACGCAATGTTAAGTAAAAGTTTGAGCTGAATCAAGTTTTATGATGTAGGGGATGAAATGCAATGTTGAAATAAAAGTTTGAACTGAATCAAGTTTTATAATGATGGGGATGAAACGCAATATTGAAATAAAAGTTTGAGCTGAATCAAGTTTTATGATTATGGGGATGAAACACAATGTTGAAATAAAAGTTTGAGCTGAATCAAATTTTATGATGTAGGGGATGAACACAGTGTTGAAATAAAAGTTTGAGCTGAATCAAGTTTTATGATGATGGGGATGAAACGCAAGGTTGAAATAAGGTTTGACCTGAATCAAGTTTTATGATTTAGGGTATGAAATGCAATGTTGAAATAAAAGTTTGAGCTGAATCAAGTTTTATGATTTAGGGGATGAAACGCAATGTTGAAATAAAAAAGTTTGAGCTGAATCAAGTTTTATGATGTAGGGCATGAAACGCAATGTTGAAATAAAAGTTTGAGCTGAATCAAGTTTTATGATTTAGGGGATGGAACGCAATGTTGAAATAAACGTTTGAACTGAATCAAGTTTTATGATTTAGGGGATGAACGCAATGTTGAAATAAAAGTTTGAGCTGAATCAAGTTTTATGATGTATGGGGATGAAACGCAATGTTAAATAAAAGTTTGAGCTGAATCAAGTTTTATGATGTAGGGGATGAAATGCAATGTTGAAATAAAAGTTTGAACTGAATCAAGTTTTATGATGATGGGGATGAAACGCAATGTTGAAATAAAAGTTTGAGCTGAATCAAGTTTTATGATTATGGGGATGAAACACAAGGTTGAAATAAAAGTTTGAGCTGAATCAAGTTTTATGATGTAAGGGAATGAAACGCAATGTTGAAATAAGGTTTGAGCTGAATCAAGTTTTATGATTTAGGGTATGAAATGCAATGTTGAAATAAAAGTTTGAGCTGAATCAAGTTTTATGATTTAGGGTATGAAACGCAGTGTTGAAATAAAATTTTGAGCTGAATCAAGTTTTATGATTTAGGGGATGAAACGCAATGTTGAAATAAAAAAGTTTGAGCTCAATCAAGTTTTATGATGTAGGGGATGAAACGCAATGTTGAAATAAAAGGTTGAGCTGAATTAAGTTTTATGATGTAGGGGATGAAATGCAATGTTGAAATAAAAGTTTGAGCTGAATCAAGTTTTATGATTTAGGGTATGAAACGCAGTGTTGAAATAAAAGTTTGAGCTGAATCAAGTTTTGTGATTTAGGGGATGAAACGCAATGTTGAAATAAAAAAGTTTGAGCTGAATCAAGTTTTATGATGTAGGGCATGAAACGCAATGTTGAAATAAAAGTTTGAGCTGAATTAAGTTTTATGAGTTAGGGGATGAAATGCAATGTTGAAATAAAAGTTTGAGCTGAATCAAGTTTTATGATTTAGGGTATGAAATGCAATGTTGAAATAAAAGTTTGAGCTGAATCAAGTTTTATGATTTAGGGTATGAAGCGTAAGTATGAGCTGAATCAAGTTTTATGATGTAGGGGATGAAACGCAATGTTGAAATAAACGTTTGAACTGAGTCAAGTTTTATGATTTAGGGGATGAACGCAATGTTGAAATAAAAGTTTGAGCTGAATCAAGTTTTATGATGTATGGGGATGAAATGCAAAGTTGAAATAAAAGTTTGAACTGAATCAAGTTTTATGATGATGGGGATGAAACGCAATGTTGAAATAAAAGTTTGAGCTGAATCAAGTTTTATGATGTAAGGGAATGAAACGCAATGTTGAAATAAGGTTTGAGCTGAATCAAGTTTTATGATTTAGGGTATGAAATGCAATGTTGAAATAAAAGTTTGAGCTGAATCAAGTTTTATGATTTAGGGTATGAAACGCAGTGTTGAAATAAAAGTTTGAGCTGAATCAAGTTTTATGATTTAGGGGATGAAACGCAATGTTGAAATAAAAAAGTTTGAGCTCAATCAAGTTTTATGATGTAGGGGATGAAATGCAATGTTGAAATAAAAGTTTGAGCTGAATTAAGTTTTATGATTTAGGGGATGAAATGCAATGTTGAAATAAAAGTTTGAGCTGAATCAAGTTTTATGATTTAGGGTATGTAACGCAAAGTTGAAATAAAAGTTTGAGCTGAATCAAGTTTTATGATTTAGGGTATGAAGCGCAATGTTGAAATAAAAGTATGAGCTGAATCAAGTTTTATGATGTAGGGGATGAAACGCAATGTTGAAATAAAAAAGTTTGAGTTGAATCAAGTTTTATGATGTAGGGGATGAACGCAGTGTTGAAATAAAAGTTTGAACTGAATCAAGTTTTATGATGATGGGGATGAAACGCAATGTTGAAATAAAAGTTTGAGCTGAATCAAGTTTTATGATTATGGGGATGAAACACAATGTTGAAATAAAAGTTTGAGCTGAATCAAGTTTTATGATGTAGGGGATGAACACAGTGTTGAAATAAAAGTTTGAGCTGAATCAAGTTTTATGATGATGGGGATGAAACGCAGTGTTGAAATAAGGTTTGAGCTGAATCAAGTTTTATGATTTAGGGTATGAAATGCAATGTTGAAATAAAAGTTTGAGCTGAATCAAGTTTTATGATTTAGGGTATGAAACGCAGTGTTGAAATAAAAGTTTGAGCTGAATCAAGTTTTATGATTTAGGGGATGAAACGCAATGTTGAAATAAAAAAGTTTGAGCTGAATCAAGTTTTATGATGTAGGGCATGAAACGCAATGTTGAAATAAAAGTGTGAGCTGAATTAAGTTTTATGATTTAGGGGATGAAATGCAATGTTGAAATAAAAGTTTGAGCTGAATCAAGTTTTATGATTTAGGGTATGAATAGCAGTGTTGAAATAAAAGTATGATCTGAATCAAGTTTTATGATGTAGGGGATGAAACGCAATTTTGAAATAAAAAAGTTTGAGTTGAATCAGGTTTTATGATGTAGGGGATGAACGCAGTGTTGAAATAAAAGTTTGAGCTGAATCAAGTTTTATGATGATGGGGATGAAACGCAATGTTAAATAAAAGTTTGAGCTGAATCAAGTTTTATGATGTAGGGGATGAAATGCAATGTTGAAATAAAAGTTTGAACTGAATCAAGTTTTATAATGATGGGGATGAAACGCAATATTGAAATAAAAGTTTGAGCTGAATCAAGTTTTATGATTATGGGGATGAAACACAATGTTGAAATAAAAGTTTGAGCTGAATCAAATTTTATGATGTAGGGGATGAACACAGTGTTGAAATAAAAGTTTGAGCTGAATCAAGTTTTATGATGATGGGGATGAAACGCAAGGTTGAAATAAGGTTTGAGCTGAATCAAGTTTTATCATTTAGGGTATGAAATGCAATGTTGAAATAAAAGTTTGAGCTGAATCAAGTTTTATGATTTAGGGTATGAAACGCAGTGTTGAAATAAAAGTTTGAAGTGAATCAAGTTTTATGATTTAGGGGATGAAACGCAATGTTGAAATAAAAAAGTTTGAGCTGAATCAAGTTTTATGATGTAGGGCATGAAACGCAATGTTGAAATAAAAGTTTGAGCTGAATTAAGTTTTATGAGTTAGGGGATGAAATGCAAGGTTGAAATAAAAGTTTGAGCTGAATCAAGTTTTATGATTTAGGGTATGAAATGCAATGTTGAAATAAAAGTTTGAGCTGAATCAAGTTTTATGATTTAGGGTATGAAGCGTAATGTTGAAATAAAAGTATGAGCTGAATCAAGTTTTATGATGTAGGGGATGAAACGCAATGTTGAAATAAACATTTGAACTGAATCAAGTTTTATGATTTAGGGGATGGACACAATGTTGAAATAAAAGTTTGAGCTGAATCAAGTTTTATGATGTATGGGGATGAAACGCAATGTTAGATAAAAGTTTGAGCTGAATTAAGTTTTATGATGTAGGGGATGAAATGCAATGTTGAAATAAAAGTTTGAACTGAATCAAGTTTTATGATGATGGGGATGAAACGCAATGTTGAAATAAAAGTTTGAGCTCAATCAAGTTTTATGATTATGGGGATGAAACACAATGTTGAAATAAAAGTTTGAGCTGAGTCAAGTTTTATGATGTAAGGGAATGAAACGCAATGTTGAAATAAGGTTTGAGCTGAATCAAGTTTTATGATTTAGGGTATGAAATGCAATGTTGAAATAAAAGTTTGAGCTGAATCAAGTTTTATGATTTAGGGTATGAAACGCAGTGTTGAAATAAAAGTTTGAGCTGAATCAAGTTTTATGATTTAGGGGATGAAACGCAATGTTGAAATAAAAAAGTTTGAGCTCAATCAAGTTTTATGATTTAGGGGATGAAACGCAATGTTGAAATAAAAGTTTGAGCTGAATTAAGTTTTATGATTTAGGGGATGAAATGCAATGTTGAAATAAAAGTTTGAGCTGAATCAAGTTTTATGATTTAGGGTATGTAACGCAATGTTGAAATAAAAGTTTGAGCTGAATCAAGTTTTATGATTTAGGGTATGATGCGCAATGTTGAAATAAAAGTATCAGCTGAATCAAGTTTTATGATGTAGGGGATGAAACGCAATGTTGAAATAAAAAATTTTGAGTTGAATCAAGTTTTATGATGTAGGGGATGAACGCAGTGTTGAAATAAAAGTTTGAACTGAATCAAGTTTTATGATGATGGGGATGAAACGCAATGTTGAAATTAAAGTTTGAGCTGAATCAAGTTTTATGATGATGGGGATGAAACACAATGTTGAAATAAAAGTTTGAGCTGAATCAAGTTGTATGATGTAGGGGATGAACACAGTGTTGAAATAAAAGTTTGAGGTGAATCAAGTTTTATGATGATGGGGATGAAACGCAGTGTTGAAATAAGGTTTCAGCTGAATCAAGTTTTATGATTTAGGGTATGAAATGCAATGTTGAAATAAAAGTTTGAGCTGAATCAAGTTTTATGATTTAGGGTATGAAACGCAGTGTTGAAATAAAAGTTTGAGCTGAATCAAGTTTTATGATTTAGGGGATGAAACGCAATGTTGAAATAAAAAAGTTTGAGCTGAATCAAGTTTTATGATGTAGGGCATGAAACGCAATGTTGAAATAAAAGTTTGAGCTGAATTAAGTTTTATGATTTAGGGGATGAAATGCAATGTTGAAATAAAAGTTTGAGCTGAATCAAGTTTTATGATTTAGGGTATGAATAGCAGTGTTGAAATAAAAGTATGAGCTGAATCAAGTTTTATGATGTAGGGGATGAAACGCAATTTTGAAATAAAAAAGTTTGAGTTGAATCAAGTTTTATGATGTAGGGGATGAACGCAGTGTTGAAATAAAAGTTTGAGCTGAATCAAGTTTTATGATAATGGGGATGAAACGCAATGTTAAATAAAAGTTTGAGCTGAATCAAGTTTTATGATGTAGGGGATGAAATGCAATGTTGAAATAAAAGTTTGAACTGAATCAAGTTTTATAATGATGGGGATGAAACGCAATATTGAAATAAAAGTTTGAGCTGAATCAAGTTTTATGATTATGGGGATGAAACACAATGTTGAAATAAAAGTTTGAGCTGAATCAAATTTTATGATGTAGGGGATGAACACAGTGTTGAAATAAAAGTTTGAGCTGAATCAAGTTTTATGATGATGGGGATGAAACGCAAGGTTGAAATAAGGTTTGAGCTGAATCAAGTTTTATGATTGAGGGTATGAAATGCAATGTTGAAATAAAAGTTTGAGCTGAATCAAGTTTTATGATTTAGGGTATGAAACGCAGTGTTGAAATAAAAGTTTGAGCTGAATCAAGTTTTATGATTTAGGGGATGAAACGCAATGTTGAAATAAAAAAGTTTGAGCTGAATCAAGTTTTATGATGTAGGGCATGAAACGCAATGTTGAAATAAAAGTTTGAGCTGAATCAAGTTTTATGATTTAGGGTATGAAATGCAATGTTGAAATAAAAGTTTGAGCTGAATCAAGTTTTATGATTTAGGGTATGAAGCGTAATGTTGAAATAAAAGTATGAGCTGAATCAAGTTTTATGATGTAGGGGATGAAACGCAATGTTGAAATAAACGTTTGAACTGAATCAAGTTTTATGATTTAGGGGATGAACGCAATGTTGAAATAAAAGTTTGAGCTCAATCAAGTTTTATGATGTATGGGGATGAAACGCAATGTTAAATAAAAGTTTGAGCTGAATTAAGTTTTATGATGTAGGGTATGAAATGCAATGTTGAAATAAAAGTTTGAACTGAATCAAGTTTTATGATTGGGATGAAACGCAATGTTGAAATAAAAGTTTGAGCTGAATCAAGTTTTATGATTATGGGGATGAAACACAATGTTGAAATAAAAGTTTGAGCTGAATCAAGTTTTATGATGTAAGCGAATGAAACTCAATGTTGAAATAAGGTTTGAGCTGAATTAAGTTTTATGATTTAGGGTATGAAATGCAATGTTGAAATAAAAGTTTGAGCTGAATCAAGTTTTATGATTTAGGGTATGAAACGCAGTGTTGAAATAAAAGTTTGAGCTGAATCAAGTTTTATGATTTAGGGGATGAAACGCAATGTTGAAATAAAAAAGTTTGAGCTCAATCAAGTTTTATGATGTAGGGGATGAAATGCAATGTTGAATTAAAAGTTTGAGCTGAATCAAGTTTTATGATTTAGGGTATGTAACGCAAAGTTGAAATAAAAGTTTGAGCTGAATCAAGTTTTATGATTTAGGGTATGAAGCGCAATGTTGAAATAAAAGTATCAGCTGAATCAAGTTTTATGATGTAGGGGATGAAACGCAATGTTGAAATAAAAAATTTTGAGTTGAATCAAGTTTTATGATGTAGGGGATGAACGCAGTGTTGAAATAAAGGTTTGAACTGAATCAAGTTTTATGATGATGGGGATGAAACGCAATGTTGAAATAAAAGTTTGAGCTGAATCAAGTTTTATGATTATGGGGATGAAACACAATGTTGAAATAAAAGTTTGAGCTGAATCAAGTTTTATGATGTAGGGGATGAACACAGTGTTGAAATAAAAGTTTGAGCTGAATCAAGTTTTATGATGATGGGGATGAAACGCAGTGTTGAAATAAGGTTTGAGCTGAATCAAGTTTTATGATTTAGGGTATGAAATGCAATGTTGAAATAAAAGTTTGAGCTGAATCAAGTTTTATGATTTAGGGTATGAAACGCAGTGTTGAAATAAAAGTTTGAGCTGAATCAAGTTTTATGATTTAGGGGATGAAACGCAATGTTGAAATAAACGTTTGAACTGAATCAAGTTTTATGATTTAGGGGATGAACGCAATGTTGAGATAAAAGTTTGAGCTGAATCAAGTTTTATGATGTATGGGGATGAAATGCAATGTTAAATAAAAGTTTGAGCTGAATCAAGTTTTATGATTTAGGGGATGAAACGCAATGTTGAAATAAACGTTTGAACTGAATCAAGTTTTATGATGTACGGCATGAAACGCAATGTTGAAAGAAAAGTATGAGCTGAATCAAGTTTTATGATGTAGGGGATGAAACACAATGTTGAAATAAAAAAGTTTGAGCTGAATCAAGTTTTATGATGTAGGGGATGAAATGCAATGTTGAAATAAAAGTTTGAAGTGAATCAAGTTTTATGATTTAGGGGATGAAACGCAATGTTGAAATAAAAGTATGAGCTGAATTAAGTTTTATGATGTAGGGGATGAAACGCAATGTTGATATAAAAAAGTTTGAGCTGAATCAAGTTTTATGATGTAGGGGATGAACGCAGTGTTGAAATAAAAGCTTGAGCTGATTCAAGTTTTATGATGATGGGGATGAAACGCAATGTTAAATAAAAGTTTGAGCTGAATCAAGTTTTATGATGTAGGAGATGAACGCAGTGTTGAAATAAAAGTTTGAGCTGAATCAAGTTTTATGATGATGGGGATGAAACGCAATGTTGAAATAAGGTTTGAGCTGAATCAAGTTTCATGATTTAGGGTATGAAATGCAATGTTGAAATAAAAGTTTGAGCTGAATCAAGTTTTATGATTTAGGGGATGAAACGCAATGTTGAAATAAAAAAGTTTGAGCTCAATCAAGTTTTATGATGTAGGGGATGAAACGCAATGTTGAAATAAAAGTTTGAGCTGAATCAAGTTTTATGATGTAAGGGAATGAAACGCAATGTTGAAATAAAAGTTTGAGCTGAATCAAGTTTTATGATTATGGGGATGAAACACAATGTTGAAATAAAAGTTTGAGCTGAATCAAGTTTTATGATGTAGGGGATGAACACAGTGTTGAAATAAAAGTTTGAGCTGAATCAAGTTTTATGATGATGGGGAGGAAACGCAGTGTTGAAATAAGGTTTGAGCTGAATCAAGTTTTATGATTTAGGGTATGAAATGCAATGTTGAAATAAAAGTTTGAGCTGAATCAAGTTTTATGATTTAGGGTATGAAACGCAGTGTTGAAATAAAAGTTTGAGCTGAATCAAGTTTTATGATTTAGGGGATGAAACGCAATGTTGAAATAAAAAAGTTTGAGCTCAATCAAGTTTTATGATGTAGGGGATGAAATGCAATGTTGAATTAAAAGTTTGAGCTGAATCAAGTTTTATGATTTAGGGTATGTAACGCAAAGTTGAAATAAAAGTTTGAGCTGAATCAAGTTTTATGATTTAGGGTATGAAGCGCAATGTTGAAATAAAAGTATCAGCGAATCAAGTTTTATGATGTAGGGGATGAAACGCAATGTTGAAATAAAAAAGTTTGAGTTGAATCAAGTTTTATGATGTAGGGGATGAATGCAGTGTTGAAATAAAAGTTTGAACTGAATCAAGTTTTATGATGATGGGGATGAAACGCAATGTTGAAATAAAAGTTTGAGCTGAATCAAGTTTTATGATTATGGGGATGAAACACAATGTTGAAATAAAAGTTTGAGCTGAATCAAGTTTTATGATGTAGTGGATGAACACAGTGTTGAAATAAAAGTTTGAGCTGAATCAAGTTTTATGATGATGGGGATGAAACGCAGTGTTGAAATAAGGTTTGAGCTGAATCAAGTTTTATGATTTAGGGTATGAAATGCAATGTTGAAATAAAAGTTTGAGCTGAATCAAGTTTTATGATTTAGGGTATGAAACGCAGTGTTGAAATAAAAGTTTGAGCTGAATCAAGTTTTATGATTTAGGGGATGAAACGCAATGTTGAAATAAACGTTTGAACTGAATCAAGTTTTATGATTTAGGGGATGAACGCAATGTTGAAATAAAACTTTGAACTGAATCAAGTTTTATGATGTATGGGGATGAAATGCAATGTTAAATAAAAGTTTGAGCTGAATCAAGTTTTATGATGTAGGGAATGAAACGCAATGTTGAAATAAACGTTTGAACTGAATCAAGTTTTATGATGTACGGCATGAAACGCAATGTTGAAATAAAAGTATGAGCTGAATCAAGTTTTATGATGTAGGGGATGAAACACAATGTTGAAATAAAAAAGTTTGAGCTGAATCAAGTTTTATGATGTAGGGGATGAAATGCAATGTTGAAATAAAAGTTTGAAGTGAATCAAGTTTTATGATGATGGGGATGAAATGCAATGTTGAAATAAAAGTATGAGCTGAATTAAGTTTTATGATGTAGGGGATGAAACGCAATGTTGATATAAAAAAGTTTGAGCTGAATCAAGTTTTATGATGTAGGGGATGAACGCAGTGTTGAAATAAAAGTTTGAGCTGAATCAAGTTTTATGATGATGGGGATGAAACGCAATGTTAAATAAAAGTTTGAGCTGAATCAAGTTTTATGATGTCAGAGATGAACGCAGTGTTGAAATAAAAGTTTGAGCTGAATCAAGTTTTATGATGATGGGGATGAAACGCAATGTTGAAATAAGGTTTGAGCTGAATCAAGTTTCATGATTTAGGGTATGAAATGCAATGTTGAAATAAAAGTTTGAGCTGAATCAAGTTTTATGATTTAGGGGATGAAACGCAATGTTGAAATAAAAAAGTTTGAGCTCAATCAAGTTTTGTGATGTAGGGGATGAAACGCAATGTTGAAATAAAAGTTTGAGCTGAATCAAGTTTTATGATGTAAGGGAATGAAACGCAGTGTTGAAATAAGGTTTGAGCTGAATCAAGTTTTATGATTTAGGGTATGAAATGCAATGTTGAAAGAAAAGTTTGAGCTGAATCAAGTTTTATGATTTAGGGTATGAAACGCAGTGTTGAAATAAAAGTTTGAGCTGAATCAAGTTTTATGATTTAGGGGATGAAACGCAATGTTGAAATAAAAAAGTTTGAGCTCAATCAAGTTTTATGATGTAGGGGATGAAACGCAATGTTGAAATAAAAGTTTGAGCTGAATTAAGTTTTATGATTTAGGGGATGAAATGCAATGTTGAAATAAAAGTTTGAGCTGAATCAAGTTTTATGATTTAGGGTATGTAACACAAAGTTGAAATAAAAGTTTGAGCTGAATCAAGTTTTATGATTTAGGGTATGAAGCGCAATGTTGAAATAAAAGTATCAGCTGAATCAAGTTTTATGATGTAGGGGATGAACGCAGTGTTGAAATAAAAGTTTGAACCGAATCAAGTTTTATGATGATGGGGATGAAACGCAATGTTGAAATAAAAGTTTGAGCTGAATCAAGTTTTATGATGTAGGGGATGAACACAGTGTTGAAATAAAAGTTTGAGCTGAATCAAGTTTTATGATGATGGGGATGAAACGCAGTGTTGAAATAAGGTTTGAGCTGAATCAAGTTTTATGATTTAGGGTATGAAATGCAATGTTGAAATAAAAGTTTGAGCTGAATCAAGTTTTATGATTTAGGGTATGAAACGCAGTGTTGAAATAAAAGTTTGAGCTGAATCAAGTTTTATGATTTAGGGGATGAAACGCAATGTTGAAATAAAAAAGTTTGAGCTGGATCAAGTTTTATGATGTAGGGCATGAAACGCAATGTTGAAATAAAAGTTTGAGCTGAATTAAGTTTTATGATTTAGGGGATGAAATGCAATGTTGAAATAAAAGTTTGAGCTGAATCAAGTTTTATGATTTAGGGTATGAATAGCAGTGTTGAAATAAAAGTATGAGCTGAATCAAGTTTTATGATGTAGGGCATGAAACGCAATGTTGAAATAAAAAAGTTTGAGTTGAATCAAGTTTTATGATGTAGGGGATGAACGCAGTGTTGAAATAAAAGTTTGAGCTGAATCAAGTTTTATGATGATGGGGATGAAACGCAATGTTAAATAAAAGTTCGAGCTGAATCAAGTTTTATGATGTAGGGGATGAAATGCAATGTTGAAATAAAAGTTTGAACTGAATCAAGTTTTATAATGATGGGGATGAAACGCAATATTGAAATAAAAGTTTGAGCTGAATCAAGTTTTATGATTATGGGGATGAAACACAATGTTGAAATAAAAGTTTGAGCTGAATCAAATTTTATGATGTAGGGGATGAACACAGTGTTGAAATAAAAGTTTGAGCTGAATCAAGTTTTATGATGATGGGGATGAAACGCAAGGTTGAAATAAGGTTTGAGCTGAATGAAGTTTTATGATTTAGGGTATGAAACACAATGTTGAAATAAAAGTTTGAGCTGAATCAAGTTTTATGATTTAGGGTATGAAACGCAGTGTTGAAATAAAAGTTTGAGCTGAATCAAGTTTTATGATTTAGGGGATGAAACGCAATGTTGAAATAAAAAAGTTTGAGCTGAATCAAGTTTTATGATGTAGGGCATGAAACGCAATGTTGAAATAAAAGTATGAGCTGAATCAAGTTTTATGATGTAGGGGATGTAACGCAATGTTGAAATAAACGTTTGAACTGAATCAAGTTTTATGATTTAGGGGATGAACGCAATGTTGAAATAAAAGTTTGAGCTGAATCAAGTTTTATGATGTATGGGGATGAAACGCAATGTTAAATAAAAGTTCGAGCTGAATCAAGTTTTATGATGTAGGGGATGAAATGCAATGTTGAAATAAAAGTTTGAACTGAATCAAGTTTTATAATGATGGGGATGAAACGCAATATTGAAATAAAAGTTTGAGCTGAATCAAGTTTTATGATTATGGGGATGAAACACAATGTTGAAATAAAAGTTTGAGCTGAATCAAATTTTATGATGTAGGGGATGAACACAGTGTTGAAATAAAAGTTTGAGCTGAATCAAGTTTTATGATGATGGGGATGAAACGCAAGGTTGAAATAAGGTTTGAGCTGAATGAAGTTTTATGATTTAGGGTATGAAACACAATGTTGAAATAAAAGTTTGAGCTGAATCAAGTTTTATGATTTAGGGTATGAAACGCAGTGTTGAAATAAAAGTTTGAGCTGAATCAAGTTTTATGATTTAGGGGATGAAACGCAATGTTGAAATAAAAAAGTTTGAGCTGAATCAAGTTTTATGATGTAGGGCATGAAACGCAATGTTGAAATAAAAGTATGAGCTGAATCAAGTTTTATGATGTAGGGGATGTAACGCAATGTTGAAATAAACGTTTGAACTGAATCAAGTTTTATGATTTAGGGGATGAACGCAATGTTGAAATAAAAGTTTGAGCTGAATCAAGTTTTATGATGTAGGGGATGAAATGCAATGTTGAAATAAAAGTTTGAACTGAATCAAGTTTTATGATGATGGGGATGAAACGCAATGTTGAAATAAAAGTTTGAGCTGAATCAAGTTTTATGATTATGGGGATGAAACACAATGTTGAAATAAAAGTTTGAGCTGAATCAAGTTTTATGATGTAAGGGAATGAAACGCAATGTTGAAATAAGGTTTGAGCTGAATCAAGTTTTATGATTTAGGGTATGAAATGCAATGTTGAAATAAAAGTTTGAGCTGAATCAAGTTTTATGATTTAAGGTATGAAACGCAGTGTTGAAATAAAAGTTTGAGCTGAATCAAGTTTTATGATTTAGGGGATGAAACGCAATGTTGAAATAAAAAAGTTTGAGCTCAATCAAGTTTTATGATGTAGGGGATGAAATGCAATGTTGAAATAAAAGTTTGAGCTGAATTAAGTTTTATGATTTAGGGGATGAAATGCAATGTTGAAATAAAAGTTTGAGCTGAATCAAGTTTTATGATTTAGGGTATGTAACGCAAAGTTGAAATAAAAGTTTGAGTTGAATCAAGTTTTATGATTTAGGGTATTAAGCGCAATGTTGAAATAAAAGTATCAGCTGAATCAAGTTTTATGATGTAGGGGATGAAACGCAATGTTGAAATAAAAAAGTTTGAGTTGAATCAAGTTTTATGATGTAGGGGATGAATGCAGTGTTGAAATAAAAGTTTGAACTGAATCAAGTTTTATGATGATGGGGATGAAACGCAATGTTGAAATAAAAGTTTGAGCTGAATCAAGTTTTATGATTATGGGGATGAAACACAATGTTGAAATAAAAGTTTGAGCTGAATCAAGTTTTATGATGTAGGGGATGAACACAGTGTTGAAATAAAAGTTTGAGCTGAGTCAAGTTTTATGATGATGGGGATGAAACGCAGTGTTGAAATAAGGTTTGAGCTGAATCAAGTTTTATGATTTAGGGTATGAAATGCAATGTTGAAATAAAAGTTTGAGCTGAATCAAGTTTTATGATTTAGGGTATGAAACGCAGTGTTGAAATAAAAGTTTGAGGTGAATCAAGTTTTATGATTTAGGGGATGAAACGCAATGTTGAAATAAAAGTTTGAGCTGAATTAAGTTTTATGATTTAGGGGATGAAATGCAATGTTGAAATAAAAGTTTGAGCTGAATCAAGTTTTATGATTTAGGGTATGAATAGCAGTGTTGAAATAAAAGTATGAGCTGAATCAAGTTTTATGATATAGGGGATGAAACGCAATGTTGAAATAAACGTTTGAACTGAATCAAGTTTTATGATTTAGGGGATGAACGCAATGTTGAAATAAAACTTTGAACTGAATCAAGTTTTATGATGTATGGGGATGAAATGCAATGTTAAATAAAAGTTTGAGCTGAATCAAGTTTTATGATTTAGGGGATGAAACGCAATGTTGAAATATACGTTTGAACTGAATCAAGTTTTATGATGTAAGGCATGAAACGCAATGTTGAAATAAAAGTATGAGCTGAATCAAGTTTTATGATGTAGGGGATGAAACACAATGTTGAAATAAAAAAGTTTGAGCTGAATCAAGTTTTATGATGTAGGGGATGAAATGCAATGTTGAAATAAAAGTTTGAAGTGAATCAAGTTTTTTGATTTAGGGGATGAAACGCAATGTTGAAATAAAAGTATGAGGTGAATTAAGTTTTATGATGTAGGGGATGAAACGCAATGTTGATATAAAAAAGTTTGAGCTGAATCAAGTTTTATGATGTAGGGGATGAACGCAGTGTTGAAATAAAAGTTTGAGCTGAATCAAGTTTTATGATGATGGGGATTAAACGCAATGTTAAATAAAAGTTTGAGCTGAATCAAGTTTTATGATGTAGGGGATGAACGCAGTGTTGAAATAAAAGTTTGAGCTGAATCAAGTTTTATGATGATGGGGATGAAACGCAATGTTGAAATAAGGTTTGAGCTGAATCAAGTTTCATGATTTAGGGTATGAAATGCAATGTTGAAATAAAAGTTTGAGCTGAATCAAGTTTTATGATTTAGGGGATGAAACGCAATGTTGAAATAAAAAAGTTTGAGCTCAATCAAGTTTTATGATGTAGGGGATGAAACGCAATGTTGAAATAAAAGTTTGAGCTGAATCAAGTTTTATGATGTAAGGGAATGAAACGCAATGTTGAAATAAGGTTTGAGCTGAATCAAGTTTTATGATTTAGGGTATGAAATGCAATGTTGAAATAAAAGTTTGAGCTGAATCAAGTTTTATGATTTAGGGGATGAAACGCAATGTTGAAATAAAAAAGTTTGAGCTCAATCAAGTTTTATGATGTAGGGGATGAAACGCAATGTTGAAATAAAAGTTTGAGCTGAATTAAGTTTTATGATTTAGGGGATGAAATGCAATGTTGAAATAAAAGTTTGAGCTGAATCAAGTTTTATGATTTAGGGTATGTAACGCAAAGTTGAAATAAAAGTTTGAGCTGAATCAAGTTTTATGATTTAGGGTATGAAGCGCAATGTTGAAATAAAAGTATCAGCTGAATCAAGTTTTATGATGTAGGGGATGAAACGCAATGTTGAAATAAAAAAGTTTCAGTTGAATCAAGTTTTATGATGTAGGGGATGAACGCAGTGTTGAAATAAAAGTTTGAACTGAATCAAGTTTTATGATGATGGGGATGAAACGCAATGTTGAAATAAAAGTTTGAGCTGAATCAAGTTTTATGATGATGGGGATGAAACGCAATGTTAAATAAAAGTTTGAGCTGAATCAAGTTTTATGATGTAGGGGATGAACGCAGTGTTGAAATAAAAGTTTGAGCTGAATCAAGTTTTATGATGATGGGGATGAAACGCAATGTTGAAATAAGGTTTGAGCTGAATCAAGTTTTATGATTTAGGGTATGAAATGCAATGTTGAAATAAAAGTTTGAGCTGAATCAAGTTTTATGATTTAGGGTATGAAACACAGTGTTGAAATAAAAGTTTGAGCTGAATCAAGTTTTATGATGTAGGGGATGAAATGCAATGTTGAAATAAAAGTTTGAACTGAATCAAGTTTTATGATGTAGGGGATGAACACGGTGTTGAAATAAAAGTTTGAGCTGAATCAAGTTTTATGATTTAGGGGATGAAACGCAATGTTGAAATAAAAGTTTGAGCTGAATCAAGTTTTATGATTTAGGGTATGAAGCGCAATGTTGAAATAAAAGTATCAGCTGAATCAAGTTTTATGATGTAGGGGATGAAACACAATGTTGAAATAAAAAAGTTTGAGTTGAATCAAGTTTTATGATGTAGGGGATGAACGCAGTGTTGAAATAAAAGTTTGAACTGAATCAAGTTTTATGATGATGGGGATGAAACGCAATGTTGAAATAAAAGTTTGAGCTGAATCAAGTTTTATGATTATGCGGATGAAACACAATGTTGAAATAAAAGTTTGAGCTGAATCAAGTTTTATGATGTAGGGGATGAACACAGTGTTGAAATAAAAGTTTGAGCTGAATCAAGTTTTATGATGATGGGGAGGAAACGCAGTGTTGAAATAAGGTTTGAGCTGAATCAAGTTTTATGATTTAGGGTATGAAATGCAATGTTGAAATAAAAGTTTGAGCTGAATCAAGTTTTATGATTTAGGGTATGAAACGCAGTGTTGAAATAAAAGTTTGAGCTGAATCAAGTTTTATGATGTAGGGGATGAAACGCACTGTTGAAATAAAAAAGTTTGAGCTGAATCAAGTTTTATGATGATGTGGATGAAACGCAATGTTGAAATAAAAGTTTGAGCTGAATTAAGTTTTATGATGTAGGGGATGAAATGCAATGTTGAAATAAAAGTTTGAGCTGAATCAAGTTTTATGATTTAGGGTATGAATAGCAGTGTTGAAATAAAAGTATGAGCTGAATCAAGTTTTATGATGTAGGGGATGAAACGCAATGTTGAAATAAACGTTTGAACTGAATCAAG
The DNA here is from genome assembly GCA_028554795.2 of Sinohyriopsis cumingii. Taxonomy (NCBI): domain Eukaryota; kingdom Metazoa; phylum Mollusca; class Bivalvia; order Unionida; family Unionidae; genus Sinohyriopsis; species Sinohyriopsis cumingii. The sequence goes on along the minus strand of CM068831.1, from coordinate 18,710,466 downwards.
TTTTATGATTTAGGGGATGAACGCAGTGTTGAAATAAAAGTTTGAACTGAATCAAGTTTTATGATGTATGGGGATGAAACGCAATGTTAAATAAAAGTTTGAGCTGAATCAAGTTTTATGATTTAGGGGATGAAATGCAATGTTGAAATAAACGTTTGAACTGAATCAAGTTTTATGATGTAGGGCATGAAACGCAATGTTGAAATAAAAGTATGAGCTGAATCAAGTTTTATGATGTAGGGGATGAAACGCAATGTTGAAATGAACGTTTGAACTGAATCAAGTTTTATGATGTAGGGCATGAAACGCAATGTTGAAATAAAAGTATGAGCTGAATCAAGTTTTATGATGTAGGGGATGAAACGCAATGTTGAAATAAAAATGTTTGAGCTGAATCAAGTTTTATGATGTAGGGGATGAAATGCAATGTTGAAATAAAAGTTTGAAGTGAATCAAGTTTTATGATTTAGGGGATGAAACGCAATGTTGAAATAAAAGTATGAGCTGAATTAAGTTTTATGATGTAGGGGATGAAACGCAATATTGATATAAAAAAGTTTGAGCTGAATCAAGTTTTATGATGTAGGGGATGAACGCAGTGTTGAAATAAAAGTTTGAGCTGAATCAAGTTTTATGATGATGGGGATGAAACGCAATGTTAAATAAAAGTTTGAACTGAATCAAGTTTTATGATGATGGGGATGAAACGCAATGTTGAAATAAAAGTATGAGCTGAATCAAGTTTGATGATGTAGGGGATGAAACGCAATGTTGAAATAAAAAAGTTTGAATTGAATCAAGTTTTATGATGTAGGGGATGAAATGCAATTTTGAAATAAAAGTTTGAACTGAATCAAGTTTTATGATTTAGGGGATGAATGCAGTGTTGAAATAAAAGTTTGAGCTGAATCAAGTTTTATGATGATGGGGATGAAACGCAATGTTAAATAAAAGTTTGAGCTGAATCAAGTTTTATGATGTAGGGGATGAACGCAGTGTTGAAATAAAAGTTTGAGCTGAATCAAGTTTTATGATGATAGGGATGAAACGCAGTGTTGAAATAAGGTTTGAGCTGAATCAAGTTTTATGATTTAGGGTATGAAATGCAATGTTGAAATAAAAGTTTGAGCTGAATCAAGTTTTATGATTTAGGGTATGAAACACAGTGTTGAAATAAAAGTTTGAGCTGAATCAAGTTTTATGATGTAGGGGATGAAATGCAATGTTGAAATAAAAGTTTGAACTGAATCAAGTTTTATGATGTAGGGGATGAACACAGTGTTGAAATAAAAGTTTGAGCTGAATCAAGTTTTATGATTTAGGGTATGAAGCGCAATGTTGAAATAAAAGTTTGAACTGAATCAAGTTTTATGATTATGGGGATGAAACGCAATGTTGAAATAAGGTTTGAGCTGAATCAAGTTTTATGATTTAGGGTATGAAATGCAATGTTGAAATAAAAGTTTGAGCTGAATCAAGTTTTATGATTTAGGGTATGAAACGCAGTGTTGAAATAAAAGTTTGAGCTGAATCAAGTTTTATGATTTTGGGGATGAAATGCAATGTTGAAATAAAAAAGATTGAGCTGAATCAAGTTTTATGATGAAGGGCATGAAACGCAATGTTGAAATAAAAGTTTGAGCTGAATTAAGTTTTATGATTTAGGGGATGAAATGCAATGTTGAAATAAAAGTTTGAGCTGAATCAAGTTTTATGATTTAGGGTATGAAACGCAATGTTGAAATAAAAGTTTGAGCTGAATCAAGTTTTATGATTTAGGGCATGAAATGCAATGTTGAAATAAAAGTTTGAGCTGAATCAAGTTTTATGATTATGGGGATGAAACGCAATGTTGAAATAAAAGTTTGAGCTGAGTCAAGTTTTATGATTTAGGGTACGAAACGCAATGTTGAAATAAAAGTTTGAACTGAATCAAGTTTTATGATGTAGGGGATGAAACGCAATGTTGAAATAAAGAAGTTTGAGCTGAATCAAGTTTTATGATTTAGGGGATGAAACGCAATGTTGAAATAAAAAAGTTTTAGCTCAATCAAGTTTTATGATGTAGGGGATGAAACACAATGTTGAAATAAAAGTTTGAGCTGAGTCAAGTTTTATGATTTAGGGGATGAAATGGAATGTTGAAATAAAAGTTTGAGCTGAATGAAGTTTTATGATTTAGGGTATGAAACGCAATGTTGAAATAAAAGTTTGAGCTGAATCAAGTTTTATGATGTAGGGGATGAAACGCAATGTTGAAATAAAAGTTTGAGTCACGTTAAGCTTGATGATGTAGTTGCCTGGTAAGCCATATTGGAATAAGTGTTTGAGTCACACAAAATTTTAAGGGCTGTTCCATTTAAGCATACATGGTATCCAGCGAAGGCAATTTTTTTGAAAAGATATGCTTGTGTACTTTGATTTCACACAGTTCATATTAAAATAAGAAGAAAATTATAGATTGTATCTATGGGTGAGTACCCTACATTAAAAGTCCCTTCCCTGGGTCCCAGGTTTGTTTTGCTGGAACAGCTCTAATGTATGGGCCTGGTAATTCTTATTGGAGTAAAGTTTGAGTCATATTAAAATGGTTTAGAATTGAAGATCAGAGTTTCAAGTAGCAAATTAAGTAATAACAGTATCACAAGGAATTCTTACCATTGCTATTTGCAGCAGGCCAGAGTTCTCCATCTTCAATGATTTACTGAAAACTCTCTATGTGAACTATTATGATGTCATAAAACCTATAGGTGATACAACAAACACCATCACATTGTTCCTGCCGAGTAACAATGCTCTGAACCTGATTCCCGAGAACAAGAGGTTACAGCTGAAGGGACAGCCAAATGAATTAAAGGAAGTAAGTATTTATATGTTACAGATGTTGCGACTGCCAGATGAATTAAAGGAAGTATGTAAATACATGTTACAGCTGTTGGGACAGCCAAATGAATTAAAGGAAACAAGTATATGCCTATTACAGCTGTTGGGACAGCCAAATGAATTAAAGGAAGTGAGTTTGGTTGCATTCTGATAGAAATGTAGCACATGTATATATATATATATAGGAATACAGTTCTACAATATGATTGGTTCATTTGAAATCGACATGCCTGTCTTTATCAGCCTTATTGGATTTCGTAAACAGTTACTGCTGTCACTGTATCCCCTATTCGTAATATTCATCTTCTAATCATGTTGAATAGGAAAGCAGAATATTCAGAATTTTCACCAGAAAAGAAAAGAAAATAGAACTGGAAGGACAATTTTGCCATCTTGTTTAGATTTGTGAACCCATCTAGTAAAGAAGAAAACTCTACGTTTTGCAAATTGTGTAATGTGATCTTGCTATTGGGCATGATGAGCATGAAAAAGCTAATACACATCAGCTTGCTGCTTCATCATACACAACTCAGCCTGAATGTACAATGTATATAAATACCAGAGAGAACCTTGATGTAATTTGATTGAAATTCAGTTTATTAAATTCTTTTAGAAATGAACCTTCCTCTTTCACACGTTTTCCAAGCAGCAAAAATCACAAAGGATTACTCGTATGCTAGAATGAAAACAGTTCAGTAAGAAAATCACACAGAATTCAGATCATCAGTGAAAAATGGTACATTGGAATCAATAATGATCGAAAAAAAAAAAGGTGTAGAAAAGGCTCCTATAATCAGCCTGTGTCTGAGTGTGTTGCACTCTTGCACCTTATGAATGGGTACCTTCTAAATGGAACATGGTGCCCATCCAGAAGGTACAAGTGTGCAGCACATGCATCTTTGACATTAAATAATTATGTAAGGCACTGTCCTACTTTACTGATGGTTGTATATGTTGTAAATAGTTACATATGCATTAAAATTTTAAAAATCAGTATTTGTTCCTGAAAGTCAGTATTTTGTCACAAGCAGTCAGAATATTTGTACTTGGGGGTTGGCAACTTTGTATACATGTTACAGTTGTGGGGACAGCCAAATGAATTAAAGGAAGTAAGTATATATATGTTACAGCTGATGGGAGAGACAAAAAATAAATTAAAGGAATATATATATGTTACCACTGATGGGACAGTCAGATGAAATTAAAAGAAGTAATTATATACATATGTAATGTTACAGCCACTGGACAGACATACGATATAAATGATATAAAGGGGAAGTTGTTGTTTTTTGTAGGGTTAATGCCATTTTTCAGCACAAGATAGGCTATACATGGCGGACAGTATCATTGGTGGAGGAAAACCCCAGGAAGAATCACCGACCCACGAGAAGCTACTGGCAGGCTTTCTCACGTACCAACGTTAGCTGAGGCTGAGACTCAAACTCGCGCAGACAGAGGTGAGATGGCAGTGAACTGTAACGGTGAGCGCTTTGGACCATTTGGCCACTCGAAGCCCCTAAAGGGATCTCCCGCTCAAATCCAGTGGATATTGACAGAGAGGCAGTGGATTAAGTGCCCAGTATGAACAATGGAAGTCCACACAGTCTGTTCCATTCAAGTGGAAATCCACTAAATCTAGTATAAGTCCGTCTCAGATTTTATTGCAGCTATAGTGGGTTTTATGGCGCCCATTACTGATTCTATTGTACTCTCTCTGCGAGTTGATGCAAAATACAAACAGAAGGGAGAAACCTCAACAGCATAAACCTGACCATGGCAGATGCCAATTTCATACCTTTATCTGTACAAATTCTATTTTGGTAACATTTCTTGTTATATTTATCAGTTGCCTACCTAGGGATACATAAAGATGAATTTGCGTAATGTAGAAAAAATGAGGTTCTAAATTTCATAATATCATCCCACCTTGTCCATAATGAAGCGTAAATCACAAGAAATTGCCTACCTACAGTCTACATTTATGTACAGTTCTGCAGCAGTGGTGATTTTGATATTCATTTGTTTAATGAATGGTATCTCATAAAATGTGTTTTGTGTGCTGGTCAATAATTTATCAGTCTCCCTTTAATTTCCATACCATTCTATTTATATTGGACATGTATGATCAAGAACAATGGAATATTATACATGTATGTCATAATTCTTCTCAAATTTTTTTTTTCTACAAGAATAACATTGCATTGGATATTCAAATAAGAGTTACACAAGTTACACTATGAAAAGGCTTTTCTGCAGTTTTACACTTAAAATTTGAAAATATCTTTGTTTATGATAGAGTACATTTTATTTTTGTTTTAAAGGCACAGAATTGTATAATCTTATTGGCTGTTTCACTGTATCAGTGGTTGTTCAAGTCATGAACATAGTAATTTCAATGAAGAATACCAAGTTATTTCTGTCCTCAATTTTTCCATGAAATCTACAAGCATCACCAGGCACTGTCTTAAAGGTCACCAGCCATACTCTAAAAATTTTTCTCTTTACATCTGATTTACAATACATCTTTAAAAGTAGTTATACTCGCACAAAAAGAATAAAAAAATCAACAAGTGTAAAGAAGAAATAATAATTTAATTACTCGAAATAGAAGTATGCAATGCTGTTACTTCCCCTTAGCTACGATTTTCCACCTATAGAGGATACCAACTGGAAATGACGTACATTTATCCCCACATGACGAAGTACATGCTTCTTGTTCTTGAAAAATAAAACATTATAAACTATGGAAAGGAAACATTTAGATGAAACTACTGAAAACTAATTTACTGTTCAGCCTTATAGCGATGTGCATGCATGATACACTAGTTTGTTTCACTTTCAAAACTGTTACATTGTTTCAATTTATTTTTTAAATTCCCATTAATACAGGTAAAAAGGAATCAATGTTGGCTTCCCTATGTTGCAGACATGAATTTTCTCCATTTTAAAGCGGAATTCCGCTTTTCTCCTGACTTGAATCGGATTTTTCTTGATATAGTCCATTTTTTAGATCATCTCAGATCTGGTTTTTGAAAAATGGGTCTTTCCAGTCCCATTCTGCAACGACCGTTGTAAAATTATTTGTTCCATATATTAGTTAGCACATGACTCTTGTAATAAGTATGCTGATTGGTCAGAGGTTTAAATTCATCCAATGAATCTTGTGTAATAGAATCTGATGGCAATGGAAAGAAGAAGCATGCTTGCATAACATGGCATCCCGAGTTGTTGAGTAAGAGCATGACATGAAAAGTTTAGATAAAGGTTTAAAAAACATGGGAATGGCTGGTGCGAAAAGTTGACAGAAATTTAGTTTATAAGAAAACTGAATGCTAGAGGACTGGCCTTTTGTGACCTCTGCAAGAAAGATCTGAATTACAGTAATTGTGGTTGGAATAGTTTGGAACATGCACCTACAAAAGAAGCTGCACACAGAAAAATCAAAGCTCAGAAGGCATCTGGAAAAAGTGCAATTAATTACTATAAGAAGAAAGATTCTTGCATGAGAGAACAGATGTAGCCCTCTGTTAGAATATGTATTGCATGTCGCCATTACAAGCACCAGCTTGAAAGGAAAAAGGCTCTCATTGAGAAGGAAAAGAAACAATTGCACATTGAGCTAAAAAAGTCAGTGATGACAAAAAGGAAGGCTGAAGAAAAATCTTTACCAAGGCTGCAAAAAGATCTCGACTGGCTTATCAAGAGGCTGTTTCCATTGGAGAAGAAGACAAGTGAATGTATGGGATTATTTGTATATAGTTGATGTATTTGGGTGTTTATTTTTACAGATTTTATATGAAAAGAGAGAAGTATAATATATTTGCTGCAAAAATTGACAAATTATTGTGACTTAATTACGATGTGAACACTGACATGCACATGAAATGACTTCAGTATCAATAGTATTGGAGAACAAATTCATGTGACAATAAATATTGTGAAATTATTGAAGTAAAGTTGAACATTTTTGGTAAGTTTATTAGTTTTTCAAATGATTATTTTGGTGTTTTGTGGTTTAACACTATTTTTCAGCACACGATAGGCTATACATGGCGGCCATTATTAATGGTGGAGGAAGAACCTGGGAAAACCCTGGAAAGAACCACCAACCCACAAGAAGCTAATGGCAGTCCTTCTCACATACCCACATTAGCCGATTCTGAGACTCAAACCCATGCAGACAGGTGAGATGGCAGTGATCCGTAACAGAGATCGCTTTAGACCACTCGGACACTTGGGGCCCCCGTTATTTTGGTTTATTTTATGATCATAAGTTGCACCAGGTGCAGTTTTTTATGAGTAAAATGCATTTTTGGACCCCCAGATTGGGGACGCTGCCCCTCAAGACCTAGTTGGGGAAGGACCCCCAAACCCTTCTTAACATTTTTTCAGCTTTTTTAATGGAAGATGAAAATCATGTCTGATGTCAGTTGACTTTGTAAAAAGAATGAAATTGGCATGCTTAAAAGAATCCAAAGGAACCAAAGTTGGCTTCCTTATGTTGGCAGATTTCATTTTTAAAAAATCCGCACACTTAAAAGACACCAAAGTCAGTTTCTGGAGTTGGCTTGCTTAAAGCAATGAGTTTATTGCTCATTGCCAGTTGTGTTTATTCATCACAAAGTCTTCTATTTGTTTGCCATAGGTAATCATAATTGATACAAATGGTCATTGATGTTTGCAGTATACACAAGAATAACTTCTTTAATAATACTTTTGTAACCCATACTAGCAAAAAGATTATCGTTTGCGCTCACAGTGAATGTATTTTCAAATTGTGATTTTTATTTGCAAGAAACCATCATATAGTTAACCTGGATACAATACAGTCTTGGTTATTTTGCACCTTCAAGCACTCGGGTGATATTCCCATCCCTTTTGCGATTTTGTTATCTGACATAAACGATATACACTACAGTTAGGATGCATATGCCAGCCGGCATCCACTACATATATGGAGTTTGTGGATATATTTGTTTTCTTTAAAAAAATTCACATGATGAAAAGAGAAGGAATAAATGATAACAGTGCAAGGTTAGTTTCTTTCATTTTATTTTCAAATAAGTGTTTTGTTTATTTTATTGTTCGATCAGTGTTTCCTTTTACCCTCATTTGCACTTCAGAGACCCCCAAATTTTGTATTTGACCCCCAGTTTTCATACCGAAGTTTGTTTTTTCACTCATTCTGACCCCCAGTTCTCACACCAAGGAGATTTTTGACTCTCAGTCTTGCACCCCTAGGGGATACACTGTCGATGCAGTTGGGGTTGGGGGCACTAATTCAACACAAAAATAATTCATTTCTTTAGTCTTAATGATGATAAAAAGTTTCATCATGAGAGAAAATGTATCAGTCATATACCATGAAATGTATACATTTTTCATTAAAAGGAAACGAGGCTTGCGAGTGGTATATCATTGATACAGCGTACAGACTGTGCATATATTTTATTTATATCACCAACAAATACATATATTTGTCCTTTGAATGGAGTTAAGATTTACAACAGGCAGCTTTGTATTGACCAAGTGAATGAAGAATGAACTCACATCACCCAAATGTGTCTGCTACAAACTGTAGTCGGGGCCCCGAGTGGCCGAGTGGTCTAAAGCGCTCACCGTTATGGATCATTGCCATCTCACCTCTGTCTGCGTCAGTTCAAGTCTCGGATTCGGCTAATGTGGTTATGTGAGAAAGCTTGCCAGTAGCTTCTCGTGGGTCGGTGGTTCTTTCCGGGTTTTTTCCGGGTTCTTCCTCCACCATTAATACTGGCCGCCATGTATGGCCTATCTTGTGCTGAAAAATGGCGTTAAACCCTACAGCAACAACAACAACAACAACAAACTGTAGTTCTATGCCTTTTATGGCTATTCACAATCACCTTTGCATATTGATAAGTTGATTGTTTTCTTTTTCTCTTGACATTGATTTAATCAATATAATACAAACATGTGATTTGAACATGAAAGATGGTTTTAATGATGAAAGTAGAGTACTACAAATGCTTGATTAATTATGCCATTTACATGAACACTTAGCCATCATGTACCGGCAGGGGCCCAGAGTGGCCGAGTGGTCTGAAGCATTCTCTGTTACGGATCACTGCCATCTCACCTCTGTCTGCGTGGGTTTGAGTCTCGGATTCGGCCAATGTGGGTATGTGAGAAAGCTTGCCAGTAGCTTCTCATGGGTTGGTGGTTCTTTTCTGGGGTTTTCCTGGATTCTTCCTCCACCATTAATACTGGCCGCCATATATAGCCTATCGTATGCTGAAAAATGGTGTTAAACCCCACAACAACAGTGTACCGGCACATGCAAAGAGTAATGTGGAATAGCAACTAAGCAAAATGACAAACCAAGATGAGGTAATTAAAATATTTTAATATATTTACAGTTGAGCTAAGTCATTATTCTGCTGAAATTAGTAACAGTACCACTGACCATAAAACTCATTCTCACTCTCTCGTCAGTTTGACTTTAAAACTCTCTCTCTTTCTCTCTCATCCTTTGGTTGGTTTGACTTAACTTTTATCATAATTCGTAAGTCCAGAGACATCATGGGATGACATAAACAAAAATCCTCTATGATTTTAGCCTGTATCTTGCTGTGATGGCCCAGAGGGGAGAGAGAGAGAGAGAGGCCTTTGGACATTTTCATATTAATTAATAATGATCAATATTTAGAACATTATAACATGTTTATGAAACAACAACAATAACAACACAATAACAAAACATTTAGTACATCACAGTATATATATTATGTACCACGTAGCCCAGAAATTTACCACATAATGTCGACACGGTTTGCAACTTTGTATCATTGATAAACACTTGATAAATCCCAAGGAAAGTGTGATGAACCATATTCTTGTAGGTTACTTGGTGTAATGTCTATTTCATGTTTTCAATCCAACCATGATTTATTTTCTCTCTCATCCCACATTCTGTGTAGTTGTCTGTTATGCATGCGTGGGGAGGAGGGAACAGGAAGCAGAAAGGATTGCATAGAAAATGTGTACTATATTAAATTCATTTAGAAAATGGTGATTGTTAATACTTTTTGTTGTTATTTTCATGTGTCACTAATGAATGATGTGTGGGAATTCATCATTGATCTAGAGTCAACTGCAGACAGTCACGAGAATGTTTATATTTGCATATTATTGCACCGTGTGCGGATCACAATTTGATATACCAGTAGTATTGGTATATTAAATTGCTTTATACCAACACTTTAAAAGCCATGTTTTTTATGTATGTGGTATACATATATATATATATATATATATATATATATATATATATATATATATATATATATATAAATGATTCTACAGACTTGTACACCTACAAATGATAAAAGTCCCAGAGTAATACCTCACATTTCTTTTTTTTAAAATCCTTTGGAATTTATAATGGTTATAATAATGCTAAACAAAGATTTTGATTAAAGTCTACACTCTGCACATTCAAAAGTATTATGATTTTTTAAACATTAATATTTTACATCTGCAGTAACATTAGTGTACTGTAATCTTTATTTTGATGTATTTTACTTATGCTCTTTCTATCCCTCTTCTCATATGTGAATGTTTATATCCTGTAGAATCAGTCATTTATATATATATATATATATATATATATATATATATATATATATATATATATATTTACATGGGGAAATTAAACACTTGAATGGCTAGGTTGAATAGAGGGGATAAATGTACGTCATACCTGTTTTTGGCATGCAGAAACTACCGATTATTTATGGAGATTGCAGAACAATTTTTTCCATTTTAAAAAGCAGATTTTTAAGTCTCAACAATTTTAGGGTGTGCATAAATAATAAATGCCTTTATGGAGTGTATTACTCTGACATTGGACGCTAGGCCTGTTACTGTAGCTTCCTGCATCCAGTCAAAATCAGTCAGTTTACACGTGCTAGTTACTAGTTCAATGTCAAAATCAGTCAGGACAGGTGTCAGGCTTTGGAGTACAAGGTGTACCTTAACTATTATCACAAAAACCACCTTAAAACTAAACAGACTTTAGTTTTTAAATAAACAAACAAATTTGGACTGAGAAATGCATTTGATGTTAAATTCTTGTGTTATAACATGAGTTGGTCTCTAGGTTATATAAAAACATAATCCCATACCAAGTCAATAACAGACCATGTAAATAATGTTCACATCACTGAATTTAACAACTGTACAGTATTATTGCTAATTGTTGGCATCATCTTACAGAAGGGTAATATATTACTTGTTTTACTTTTTACAGTGTGATTAATTATCTGTGTTCCCATTAGTAATAGCCAGAATACTTGTAGCCATAAGTTTGAATGATGGAATAAAGCAGAATATACATCTTGAATTCTCAGGTTGCAGAAAGGGTCTTGTAATTTCCAAAAGAAGGATCAATATTCATTGGGTGTTTAAATTTTTTATTTGTAACAACTATAAAATCCATGAAAATTGGTACCTCATGAAAATTGACACTTGAGAAAATTGGTACTGCATGAAAACTAATATTCCTACTGACTCATGCATGTTTAGCTTTATTTTGAACATAATACCTGTAAGGTACGCTGAAGATATTTTTGTTTTGCAGGTGTAACCCCATCATAAAGGCACATATCAAACATGATAATGTTCCCATTATCTACCTTTGTCAAATGCTGTGAGCTCTCCACTTTGGAGGTGCATTTTCTCATCCAATATGATTGCACTGAATAAAGCATCATTTTATGACTTTGTAATGTTTCTTTTTGAGATTGATTTAATCCACCAGAAAATTCCTCACTACATTTATAAAAAGGAGGACATTTAAAAAAAAAATACAATGGAGTCAAAGAAGTAAACAAAGAGTAAAGCTTGCAAAATAATGAACCAGTTTTGCACACCATTTTATTAGTGTAATTTGTAATTTTTCAAAATAGAAATTTGAATGAATCACACAATTGCACATCCTAGACTAGAAAATGCATGCATTCTACGGCTCTTCTGTTTTCTTTCAGTACATTAAGATGCATTACATCCCTGGTAGAGTGGTTTTCACATCAATTATCGACAACAACCAGAAGTTTCCAAGCGGGAATCCAAATACCCAGATTGTGTTTCGGCTGGCCAGTAGCACTTATGACAGTGAGTTGTAGCAACTTAATTGTAACATTGAATCTACACCAAACTGTTTTGTTTGTAGCACCAAGAGGGCTCATTTTGACTCGCCTATTGGTTGACTTTGAACTTTGCATAGGATCCTGGGTATGGATTATTTGCTCAACTCCTCTTTCACTGTTTAAGAATATATACATGAGGATTCTAGAAATGATTGGGGCTGTTCATCTTGCACATACATAAAATGCATACTCAACCCAATGATCAGTAAGTTAAGAGAGATGTCGGGGGTGGGGTGAATAATTAAAATAATGTGCAAATGTTATTTTGCAGCAGTTTCTTTCCTGAGTGTGCATAACAATTTTTATGAAATGACCCAGACAAATTCATATCTTTTGTGAGCCTTAGCAAGTAAATGATTGAACTTATTTGAGGAGTTTCAAATGAGTAAGTACACACTTAAGATGACACCTGTCACATGTAAAAAAAATACAGATTTTTTTGACAGAACTGCAAAATAGCGTAGTAGATTAACTTAGGAACATATTCCTTGATCATTAGTATAATGCTTACATAATGTCATGACGTCATCTGTCATGTCATGTGGTGTGTTACATATGTGTGTACTGTTTTACATATCTGTATATATATGTTAAATTATGAAACCTATGCAATTTTTTATAAGCATGTGTACATTGAAACTGCATTTTAAAGTCAACATAAGTACGAGTTTCTGTTTGTATGCCTTTCAGTAGCAAGAGATAGGTAATCACTTTCTGGCTGCTGGTGACAATGGCCATGATGTTGTAGTTGTCAGTGGTAACATCATTGTAGTTGTCAGTGGTAACATTATTGTGGTTGGTAACAGCATTGATGTTGTCTGTGGTAACAGCATTGTGGTTGTCAGTGGTAACAGTGTTTTGGTTGGTAACAGCATTAAGGCTGTCTGTGGTAACAGTATTGTGGTTGGTAACAGCATTGAGATTGTCTGTGGTAACATCATTGAGGTTGTCAGTGGTAACAGTATTGTGGTTCGTAACATCATTGAGGTTGTCTGTGATAACAGCATTGTGGTTGTCAGTGGTAACTGTATTGTGGTTGGTAACAGCATTGAGGTTGTTTGTGGTAACAGTATTGTGGTTGGTAACAGCATCGTGGTTGTCAGTGGTAACATTATTGTGGTTGGTAACAGCATTGAGGTTATCTGTAGTAACAGCACTGAGGTTGTCTGGTAGCAGCATTGTGGTTGGTAACAACACTGAGGTTCTCTGAGGTAACTATTGTGTTTGGCAACATCATTGAGGTTGTCTGTGGTAACACCATTGTGGTTGTCAGTGGTAACAGCATTATTGTATCCTGTCTGTCAATAGTAAGACCAAGGTCACTACCTTTGCAGTGGCAATAGCAACAGCCTCATGGTTAACAACATTGTTAAGATTCTCTATATGAGTTTTGTGCATCAAATGGTCAAAACTTGTGCCTTATTTTTCCAGCAATCTCTGCGCCAGATTTTGTCTTATTTTGATGCAAAGTATAGCAGATTTTGCATTGATTTTATAAAACTTTTTGTTGTTTTTCTCCAGATTATTGTTAACACCAGACAAAAGTCATGTAGATCTATTGGTAATAAGAGAATCCAGGTGCACAAGTTCCGTTGCTGTGTTTAATCAGTGTTTTCAACATAAATTTTGGTGCAATATTGTTATCTGCATTAGGTTTCTACCCCAATAGGCTTGGACCATGGTCTTGTTTTGTGTAGCACAAATCTATACCACATGATGCCACTTGCCTTAAGTTTCTACCCTGATACGTTTGGAGCCTGGTCATGTCTGTGTTGCCATAACCCATTACCTCATAGAGAGTATGGTGCTGGAGGCAGTTGATATACATGTAACAAAGTCATATAGTGCAGTGTGCTATAAATAGAACACCTGTTACCTATTTGACCTCATGTGCATAGGCCTGCCTGTTAAATGTTGTGTAATATATGTTATATTCAACAATTTTCATTTTTCTTACACATTATGTATAGAAATTTAAGAGTAAAATCTAATCATTTTATATCTGTATAGTTATTTTTCACAACAGATTATTTTACATCCTTTAAAATCTAAAAAGAATTTGTTCACCATCATACCAGTGAAGCATGTGACCATCCATAGCTGCCATTTAACACATTAACCCCTGGAGGTTTTTGTGATTTTCGCCTGAAAATCGAGTAGGAAACACATTTTGAAAGCTGTTTCTAAAAAGATCCGAAAACACCAAATCCCCAGTGATCTTTCAATAACATACTGCCTAGTTGTGTTAGAAACATCGTTTTTCATTGGCTATTTGACTCGCGCATGAGCAGAAGGGTAAGTTGGAGTTCTCCTTTTTTTTTTTTTTTTTTTTTTGCTAAACGGAGCCATTATATTTGTATCAAGACTACTCTTTATTCCAAATGCCCATCTTATCCTACTTTTTGCAAAGGCTCATCTGTCTGTTTGCAGTTCATACTGGTTTGCCTTAGATCTGAGACCAAAAAGTATAACATCCGGACACAAAATCGTATTCTGACCACAGGCGAATTTTGGGTAGAAAAATGTCACGTCCAAAAAATGAGGCTTTTTTATCTGGATTTTGTAGTGCAACTAGATATTCCAGATTATTTGGTATCATTGTAGAGCTACATCTGTCTACCTTTCTATAATGCCACCCACTTTAGTGCATCATGCATGACCATGATGCTACAGAGCTTGGCAGTAGGCTACTACCTCCTGCCCTGTTAAGTCGTCGCTAGGGGTTAATGTGTTAACAATCGTTTTAAATTATAAAAACTCAGTGTTGCCAACATCAATATACCTACATCAGTATTCCTACACCAGTATCCCTACATCAATATAAGAGCCTTTACCTAAGTTTCTGTACAGCTCACATGTATTTTTCGAACCTCATGCATCATGATGGAGGACTGAATCCCCTCCAATTTCACTCTGGAGTAACACTCTGCAGTGGAGTAATAAAATACCTACAAATCACCCCTGCACCTTGTCTGGCACGCAGATGGCATCTCCATCGTTGAGTGGCCAATCGGCATTACTTATTGACATTTGAACAGCCAATCAGTGAAGACCACACATGGAAAGAACGAGACATCATGAGTGATTAACAATCAGATACCATTTCAGCAATCAGGGATCTTTATTTCGATCATATATATTGACAATAGAAATTAATTTTCAAAGTCTTGTATATTTCATATATTTAGAAAACTTATGTGCTGACTTGATGAGAAGCCCAACTTGTTGAGCTTCTCTTGAACAGAGTAAATTTATCCTGCTGTTTAAATATGAAAAGTAATCCTCTGAGGTATGGACAGTTAAAGTAATCCTCTGAGGTATGGACAGTTAATGTAATCCTCTGAGGTATGGACAGTTAATGTAATCCTCTGAGATATGGATAGTTAAAGTAATCCTTTGAGGTATGGACAGTTAAAGTAATCCTCTGAGGTATGGACAGTTAATGTAATCCTCTGAGGTATGGACAGTTAAAGTAATCCTGTGAGGTATGGACAGTTAAAGTAATCCTCTGAGGTATTCACAGTTAAAGTAATCCTCTGAGGTATGGACAGTTAAAGTTATCCTCTGAGGTATGGACAGTTAAATTCTAGATATCAGCAGCTTCTATTTAAAAACACAAACAACAGAAAAGAAAACACTGAATTTACACTTAACTGCAAACCATGTGTTTAGTCCTTCCTTAAGCAGTGGTGGCCCAGCTACAAGATTGAATATACATGTACGCAACTATCAAATAATTTATTTCTGAATGAATGTGTGCTGTAAGGGACTATCCTTTTAATTTTATGGGGCTAAATTATTATTTCTGATGTATTTTCTATTATTTCATTCAAGATAAGTTTGTTTCAAGAAAAGCAAGGATTGGCATTGTGCCCTTTGTACACCACAAATCAGAATAAGAGTTGATTTTAAGATCATCTCAACCCCCTTTGTTGTTGTTGTTGTTGTTGTTGGGTTTAACGCCATTTTTCAGCACACGATAGGCTATGCATGGCGGCCAGTATTAATGGTGGAGGAAGAACCCGGGAAAACCCCGGAAAGAACCACCGACCCACGAGAAGCTACTGGCAGTCTTTCTCACATACCCACATTGGCTGAATCTTAGACTCGAACCGCCGCAGACAGAGGTGAGATGGCAGTGATCCGTAACGAAGAGCGCTTTAGACCACTCGGGCCCCACCCACCACCCCCTATTTAGAAACTCAAATTGTCTTTCCCTAATAAAGGCTTGTCTTCAGCGGATGTTCAGCTGAAATCAAGGCAGTGACCATTGTAAATACTGTTGTAAAATGTTAGCATTAGCTTGGAAGCATATCAAATGTCGCATAACTTTGTTCAGTAAGCATCAGACAATCAAATGACAAATACATCTGTTCACTGACAAGCTTGACAGGTACTATGTCTCAACTAAAGCAGGGGAAACAACTTATTTTACATACTATTGAGAAGGACATAACAGGATTTTGGACTGTTAAATGACAGAAAATTATATGCTCCAGAAATATCTGAAAATGCAATTGTTAGAGGTGGGGGGAGGCAGGTAATAGAGTAATAGCATCAGTGAATAAGGATATGGCTTATTTAAATTGGGTTGCATCAGGCCAAAGTTCCTTCTAAGAACACTCCAAGAAATGTGAAAATAGGGAGAGTATAGTGTGACTAAAGTAGTGGTAATTAGCAGAATTAATAATGAAGAAAAGCACTTGGAACATTCTACATTCTTTATTATCTTGTTTACCATGATCCGTACCTACATGCATTTGTAATTTTCAGCTTATGTGATTGGTGGAGATGTGAGTGCTTCCGTACTACAGGGAAATATCACCGTCTTTAATGGAGTCGTGCATGTCATAGACCGGATTTTTGGATATGCCTATTTTACAGCAATGGAACAAATCAATGCTGATGCAAAGTAAGAATTAAGTTTACAAAAAGTTGTCTTCAGTTATATATTTAATTGTATTATCTACCTATAGATATACATTCAATAGCTCAGACTAATCATTTTCAGACACTTTCATATAGACATCTATATTAACTACTAGCATTTCAATTTCATGTAGACATCATTATCAAATAGCATCTTCCAGTTTCATATGGAATCTATATTAGTTACTAGCATTTCCATTTTCATATGGAATCTATATTAGCTACTAGCATTTCCAGTTTCATATGGAATCTATATTAGCTACTAGCATTTCCAGTTTCATATGGAATCTATATTAGCTACTAGCATATCCAGTTTCAGATACACATCATTATTAAATAGCATTTCCAGTTTCATATGGAATCTATATTAGCTACTAGCATTTTCAATTTCATGTGGAATCTATATTAGCTACTAGCATTTCCAGTTTCATATGGAATCTATATTAGCTACTAGCATTTCCAGTTTCATATGGAATCTATATTAGCTACTAGCATATCCAGTTTCAGATACACATCATTATTAAATAGCATTTCCAGTTTCATATGGAATCTATATTAACTACTAGCATTTCCAATTTCATATAACCATGATATGAAGAAATAAAAAACTACTTGCATTTCAATTTGCACATAAAATCTATATTAACTACTAGGATTTCCAGTTTCATATGGAATCTATATTAACTACTAGGATTTCCAGTTTCATATGGAATCTATATGAACTACTAGCATTTCCAGTTTCATATGGAATCTATATTGACTACTATCATTTCCAGTTTCATATGCACATCATTATTAAATAGCATTTCCAGTTTCATATGGAATCTGTATTGACTACTAGCATTTCCAATTTTATATAACCATGATTTGAAGAAAAAAACTACTAGCATTTCAGTTTGCATATAAAATCTATATTAACTACTAGTATTTCCAGTTTCATATGGAATCTATATTAACTACTAGCATTTCCAGTTTCATATGAAATCTATATTGACTACTAGCATTTCCAATTTCATATACACATCATTATTAAATAGTTCCAGTTTCATATGGAATCTATATTAACTACTAACTTTTACAATTTCATATGGAATCTGTATTAACCCTTTACCTCATACAACCGTCTTTGGATGCCTCTACAAAAGTCACATCAAAGCGACTTTTGACGCTTCTACAAAAGTCCCATAGAAGCGCCTTTTGACGTCTGCTGTAAACATCAGCCATTTTAAGCTGGTTTTCGTAGCGCCACCTTCGGGGAAAACCCCTTATTAGATACTACATTCATTTCTGTGAATGACAATTACGTCAGATCACGTGGTCACTGTTTATGTTCTGGTCGATATCTGCTATTTAAAGTAACTGGGTCGTAATCTCCACTCTCCAAAATGGCGGTCGCGGATTTCATTCAGTACTTACGAAGTTTTCATGATTAGAATCACAACTATGAAAGATTCAATAAACTAGGTAAAGGCTCTGATATTGATATAGGCTGCAATTAGTTTTTATAAATTATCAAATTTAGATGTAGACACAGATGAAAAACTTGTAAATTTCAAGTATGAGAAATGGCAGCTCTATGGTTGGTCACACGGCCTCAATGACATGACGGTGAACGAATTCTCTCCAGATTTTAAAGCACATAACAAATTCTTCCGTGATAAATAATTACACAGCTATAACAATTGGACTTTACTCTTAAATTGTTCCACATGTAATAAATGTGTACCAAAAATGTAAAATGGTTAAAATTGCTGTTACACGTAACATACACTATATTGCTTAATAGTTCACAGGCAAACTATGCGTATGCGGTCGACTAGGTAACCTGTGTTCTATGTATAGCGAGCTGCACTTTGTCACTATGCTCTATGAGGTAAAGGGTTAACTACTAGCATTTCCAATTTCATATAACCATGATCTGAAGGAAAAAAAACCATTTTATGGTGTCAGAATGACCCCTATTCTTGATAAGTTAATGTTCCTTATAGAATTGAAAAGAGGATATTATTGAAATAGAGTGGACCTTCTTAAGTTTGAAACCTCAGTAAAGCAAAAAAATCCCCTTGAAAATGAATAATGTTTTTGGGCCCAAATGTTTCTTAATTTTAATAAACTGAAATTAGATAAAATGAAACCTGATCTGTTCTGACAACTGAATTGCAGTTTTTATCACAGATACCAGACTTTAAAAAAAATTTGAAATACAGTTTTGGATCCCAGATGCCAATTTGACACTAATGTGAGCGCCATTATACCAAAACTTACTCAAAGCATGTGGTCAGTCAGTTACGACCATCCTAAAGCTATAATTGCTAAATTAAGGACCAAAATAGAAACCCATGGAGGTTTAATATAACCCTACTTATCACAGCTATCTCTTCTAAAAACTGACTGGCTATTGAAGATTTGACTCAAAATATATGAAGATTTACTTGTTTCTGAGAGGATACCTGATCACATCTAATGCTTACTTAAAAATAGTTGGCAAAGTAGGCCACAGTGACCTATTGTTCATGTTTAAGTAATTTATGTTTTTGCCTTTAGCTCAGTTTCTTTAACACATTATGTGGTCATTTAAAACGGATGGGTTTATTTATGTTTTTGACGGTATTACTCATCGTGGTCACAAGTAGATGACAGAATCACACCTTTATTGCTGCTGCAATTTTTTAAGTTTTTGGATTATGCCACATCAGAGCAGGCAAGACGTAGCATGATGCAGACCTCTTTTTTTTTTTTCTTCTACCCATTGACCCTTTTATTAATTTTACCCGTGGACCCTTTTATTAAGGTTTGTAAGTGTTGGTCATTTACTGATTTCTCTTTATTTGTAGAACGATGGCAAGTGTGGTGGCAGCCAGTAGCCCTGAGGTATCAAATGAGATGACACAGCCATCAGGAGTCACAGTGCTTGTGCCAACAGACCAGGCCTTCAGCTATATTCGTAACTTACCTTGGGTCAATCTGTACCAAAACCAGACACTGGCTTACATGGTAAATTTATTACCTTGACCAAACTAGACCCTTGCTTTTCATGGTAAATTTGTTATCTGTACTAAACTTGACCCCTGCTTATGTGATAAATGTTTTACCTGTACCAAAACCAATTCTGTGCTTACAAAGCAAATTTGTTGTTTACACACTTAATTAGCAGTCTTTGTGATGGAGCGACTACTTGAAGCAGTAAGAACTTCAGTTTAGTTAGGAAACAGTTTGCCATTGAAGGCAGAAAGTAGGTGAGTTTTAATACATAGTTTATTGGAAGTGAATTTGAACATGTGACACAGGTGTTCTCCATAATAAGGTGACTGTTAACTTTTAGGGCAGATTTGCTCAGGGTCCAGAGAATAACATCGCGATATAAGCGGGATCACATTAACACATTTTTCAAAAACCTTTCCCACAGAAAATGCACATTGAAATTTCAGTGTCATCAGTTTTAACTAACCTCTTGATCCTATAATATGCTAGGGATATAAATAATCACCTTTTCTGAAAGCATGCATTTAGGATGTTAAAAAGAGAAGTCACCTTAAATTAAAAAATGGGAGTCATGTTGCCATTACATTATAAGTAGAATGATGTTATAATAAATCATGTTATAACAGGTTTTACCTGTATATATATATATATATATATATATATATATATATATATATATATATATATAGTTTTGACCGTATGGTACTTTATTTCTTAGACACCTTTTTATACAACAACCCTAGACACTACTGACAATTTAAAAACACCTAATGCAATAAACTGGATCAAAAACTATGACAGTCAGACATTTTGTGTGCATGACTGTGATCCTGTAACAGCCATCATACCTGCAGAGATGCTCCCAGGGTATGTGATTGTGTGATTCTTGCAGTATTTGTACAGATTCATGCAATTGGAAGTGATGATGAGCGAGAAAGTAGTTTCAAGTCATGCATGTACTCTGTGTAGTTTACTTTTACTCAGCCATTACAGTGCTTGTTGCAATTTAGGAGAAGCTGATTGAGATATTTTAGCACTTGTCATGAAGTGTATTTTTTTTGTAACTGATAACCTGACATACCTAATATTCTTTGTGAGCATTTGCATATCATACAAATATTTTTAAAAAGATCTCATATTAATTAAAACAAACATAATTATTAACGTTTTTTTCCATCCAGATACATAAAAGACTAAATAGCTAGTTGTTCTGTTATTGAAGAAAGATGTTTCACCTAAAAATTATATTTATTATTCACTTGCTTTTCTCTGTGTGTGTACATTGACACTTTCATTAGATGGTAAAATGTGTATGCTTATCATTTGTTTTTAAAGATGAAAGTATATTTTTACAAATGTATGTGGCCATGAAAAATATATACCATATTGAGTTCTGATAGTAATCGTACCAGTATTAAATATTTTTTTAAGGTAAATCCAGCATCATTAACATGGACAAGTGCATAAACCTTTGAAAAAGATGAAAACAATAACAATAAAGATGAATTTGGATGTAACATTTGTTGGTTATAGAAGTCTCAAATCCCAGTCTCTGTGAAACATAAACAATTTTTACTGTTTACATATGTATGTATGTATGTATGTATGTATGTATGTATGTAATTGAGTTCTGTAGAAATCATGTTGTCACATTTGAGTGCTAAATGTGTCATGAAGTTTTATGACGTTGTAACCTCAGTAGCTTTATTTCCAGCCTTTTTGGTCATCTTATAGGGGAGTTATTTCCCCTAATAGCCAGTCATCCTATGGAGGAGTTATGGTCTCTAATAGCCTGTCATCATATGGAGAAGTTATGGCCCCTAATAGCCTCTCCTCAGATTTTGGTTTCCACAGCATAGCTTTATCAAGGACTTTTAGATTATAAGCATATTTTAATATGTGCCTTTATATTTATGAGACTTTGAGTGAAATTCTTGACATCGTTTATAGGACCAATTACCATTGATTGAAGATAAAATTGGTGATCTCAAATTATCCTCACTCTCATCTAATAACATAATATTGTTGCCATTATTATTATTATTATTATGTCTTTTACCACTTTCCCCTGTAATATAAATACATTCATATCTCTGTATCTTGGAGCATAAATTTTATACAGCTAGCGACAAAATCTATTGCACTGGCACAAATGGCAACCAATGAAATCTGATTTATGTGCAGTGACCTAAATAACTATATCACATCAATATAGTGCTGCTTGCGTTTTCAATGATAATAGGTCCTGGCCAAGATATGTGGTTGTTTTTTTTTATATTTGTTCATTTTGTTGAGTTTAGATCTCTTCATTATTCTGAACAGTGCTTTTTAGCTCAACTTGTCATGCCAGAACAGAATATTGTATGATAAGTCAATATCTGTCCATCCTGTGCCCATTAGCATAAATTATTGCTACTCCTTGTAAGACCGCTCCGGTGACCAAGTGGTTAGATCAGATGGTTGTGGGTTCAAACCATGGCAGAGTCATACCAAAGACTTATAAAAATGGTACTTACAGCTTCTTTGCTGGACACTCAGCATTAAGAGGTAAGTGTTAGAACTGGTCGGCCTGGTTTCAGGATAATGTGACAGGGTGGGACATCATGCTACATGTCTGCGGCATAATGCCCCAGTGCTAGACATCACTATAAGTTGTCACACTGCAGACATCATAGCAATATGACTGCAAAATTGTTAAGCTACTTTAAAAGTCCAAATCATACACGCTACTCCTCGTAACCATTTTGGAAGATTGCCATTAAAACTTTACATGCATATTATTCCATGGTGTAGTTGATCCAAAATGAAAATGATTCCTCATGAACAATCCACTATTGCCACCACAGCAGCCAGCTTCAAAATCTTGTTTATTGGATGGTCATATCAGTGTGGGCTTTTCACTAAAAGACTTCCTATGATGTCTAATTGGTCCCTAAATGAAACTGGTGCCGATCTAACATCCACTATAGCAGCCATAATAACCTTGTTATTGCTAGACCGTCTGAATGGATGGTCATATCAACATGGAGTTTTCTCTAAAGACTTCTTATGATATCTGAATGAAAGAATTGCAAGCTGACATCCAATATGGCTGCTGCAGCAGACATCTAGAAAATATTGGTATCACTACTATGAAAGTCATTGATATAGGATTTCCACCAGAAGACTTCTGATGATATCTAGTTTATTCTGAATTATAATGGTACTGTTCTGATGTCCAAATATGGCCAACACAATGGCTTTCTTGAAAATTTTGTTATTGCTACTCCTCCTGAATGGATAGTCATATCAACATGTGGTTTTCTTATGATGTCTAGTTGGTCCTAATGGTGCAGATCTGATATTCAGTGGCTTCCATAACAGCTATTATCAGCCATTTTTAAAAATTGTATCCCAAGCAAAAGTCACATTGACTTGCTTTGTTTGATGTCTAGTTAGACCTCTATGAAAACGGTTCCATCCAGGCATCCAGTATGTCCACTGCAGTGGCCATCTTGAAATCTTTTCATCACTGTTTCTCCTGAATGAATGATCATATCAGCATGGGTTTTTCTGTGAAAAGCGTACAATATCTAGCTAGTTGTAAATGAAAATGGTGACAATAGGACTGCCAATATGTCAGCCACAGCGGCCATTTGGAAAGTCATTATGGCTGCTTTATCTAGATGGCTGATTGTATCAACAATGTGCTATGACCAACAGGCTTGTTGTGATGCTTACTTGGTCATAGATGGATCTTGAAAGTCATTTTCTTGTTAATCCTCTGAAAGAGAAAGTCATCAAGATAGGGTTCTCACCAGAATGGTCTAAAGCACTTGCCTTTACTGATCACTGCCATCTCACTTCTGTCAACGTGGGTGTGATTCTTTAGCTCAGCCAATGTGGGTATGTGAAAATGCTTTCTGTAGCTTCCTGTGGATCATTGGATCTTACTGGGGTTTTCCTGGCTTCTTCCTCCAACACATATACTAGTTGCCATGAATAGCCTATCGATTTGCACCCACAATAACAATTGATCTTACACCCAAATTGTGTTATGGCTAGTATTTTTTAAATGAAAATTCATTTTGAGATGAGGTTTTCATCGGACGAGTTCTTATGATGTCTAGTTGTCTAAATAAAAATGATGAAGATTGACTCTCAATATGGCCGTTATGGTGGTCAGCATGAAAATCTCCATTCCTACTAAATAGATGGTTATATCAACATGTGGTTTTCACTTAAAGACTTCTTATGATACATCACTGGTCCAAAATGAAAATGGTGCCAAACATACTTCCAGTACAATGACTGTATTGAAAATCTTGCTGTTATAACTCCCCTAGAATCAATGGTCATGTTAACATAGAGTTTTCACCAAATGACTTCCAGTGATATCTGCTTAGATCTAGATGAAAATGGTACCAGTGTGACAGTCATTATAATTACCACAGTGGCTAATTGAAAATCTTATTGCCGAAGAATATCAGAGATGGCCTGAAAACTCAGCAAATATAAAGAAGAAATGGTCTTATCTTAAAGGTCACTGGCCATACTCCAAATTTTTCTTTTTGCATCCGATTTGCATTACATGATTAAAAGTAGTTATACTCACACAAAAAGAACCAAAAAATTAGCAAGTGTAAAGAAGAAATAATAATTTAATTACTTGAAATTGCAACATACAGCACTGTTACTTCCTCTTAGCTATGATTTCCCACCTATAGAGGATGCCAACCGGAAATGACATACAGTAATCCCCACAAGATGATGTACATGATTCTTGTTGAAGAAAAATAAAACACTATAAACTATGGATAGGGAACATTTAGATGAAACTACTGAAAACTCATTTACTGTGTAGCCTTATATTGATGTGTGTGTATGATGCACTATATTGTGTCACTCTCAAAACTGTTCCGTTGTTTTAATTTATTTTCAAAATTCCCATTGATGCGGGTAAAAAGGAATGAATGCTAGCTTCCCTATGTCGGTTGACTTTGTCAAAAAAAGAAAGAATCTACAGGAACCAAAGTTGGCTTCTTTATTTTGGCCAACTTCATTAAAAAAAATCGGCATGCTTAAAAGAATCCAAAGTCAGTTTCTGGTGTTGGCTCATTACCCATTGTGTTTATTCATCACCTGAGCTATTTGTTTGCCATATATAATCATGATTGAGGTCTGCAGGGTAAAGAGTGTACAGAGCAATAACTTGCTTTAATAATACTTTTGTAACCCATGCTAGCAAAAAAGCTTATCATTTGCACTCACAGTGAATATATTTTAAAATATTGATTTTTATTTGTTTGATACTGTCATATAGTTAACCTGGATACAAATATGTTTTGGACTTTAATGACTGTGCAGCCCTGGTCATTTTGTACCTTATACCTTAATATGCGTGAATGGCAGGTGGCTTCAAGGAATTGGGTGATATTCTCATCTCTTTTGCAATTTTATTATCTGGCATAAGCGATGCTACCGTATGGATGCATACGCCAGCCAGCATCCGCTACATATATGGAGTTCGTGGATATATTTTTTTCATTAATAAATTTTGCATGTTAAAAAAGAAGGAATAAATGATAATGCATGGTTAGTTTCTTTCATTTTATTTTCAAATAAGTGTTTGTTTATCTATTTTATTGTACCTTGTGTGTTGGGGGGGACACATTCAACACTTAATTACTTCCTTTCTTATTTGTATGGAATAATGGAGCAATTATGATTGACGATATTGACTAGCAATGACATGCTTTCAGTTCACGCGCACACACACAAAGACAACTTGAAAAATAAAAACCATAAAACTAACTCATAAGAGCTTCATATTGCAGCAACTGAACACTGACAAAATGCTCAGCATTATTCTCTCTCGCTCTGTCTCTGTCTGTCTCTCTCTCGTTCTCTCTCATGTGTAATCGAGTGTATTATATGCAGCAGTGTTACAGCCTGAAGCCTGAAATTAAATATATATCTCATGTATGCTACTCTTAGAAAAATGTGGAATAATATCTGTTAAGTATGATTGTTTTATAATTCAATATTGATAATTTGACCGGAAGACTTAAATTGAGAATGTTGTTGAAAAGATGCATATATTTTTTTAGCATAAAAAATAAATGTGTATAAATATTTTAATTAGAATGAGCAAGATATGTCAGTTTGAAAGTTACAAAGTATATGTCAGTTTGAATGTTACAAAGTATATGTCAGTTTGAATGTTACAAAGTATATGTCAGTTTGAATGTTACAAAGTATGATTATTTTCTTTTAAAGAATATCAAGATGTTTAGTTTGTTTAAATTTGTTCAATTTTTTTCCTAAAACCTCTTCTATTTTACAACCTATAAAAATTGCAAAAAACATTTTGTCCTACTTTTTTTTGTGTTGTTGTAGGGTTTAACGCCATTTTTTAGCACACGATAGGCTATACATGGCGGCCAGTATTAATGGTGGAGGAAGAACCCGGGAAAACCCCGGAAAGAACCACCGACCCTTGAGAAGCTACTGGCAATCTTTCTCACATACCCACATTGGCCGAATCCGAGACTCGAACCTACGCAGACAGAGGTGAGATGGCAGTGATCCATAATGGAGAGCGCTTTAGACCACTCGGCCACTAGGGGCCCCATTTTGTCCTACATATATATATATATATATATATATATCTAACAAAGTATCTACTTGTTGTTTGAAGAAAAAGAGCTTGTTCAGACTATTGTTAAGTTGGGACGAATTGTCTTAATTTTGGCCCAATTTGGGCTGAATTGTCTTTGGGCCAAATTGACTAAAATCCAGCATAAACGGTTCAACTTCCCCTTTCCTCACCCTATTCGATCCCACAGCTTTAATCCACTTTTTTTCTTCTTCTGGTAAAAGGGCCCCCACATTTATCCCTTCTGTTCAACCTAGCCATTCAAGTGTCTATGTGACATATCTTACGATCGTGCTTTGTACAGCAAATATGGTCTTTTGGGAAAAGAAAGAACCCTATTGTCCCATCATCACAATTCTGGTTACATCCATATGCAACAGAGTGCACCATATTTGCTGTACAAAGCAGGATCGTAAGATCTATCACATAGACACTTGAATGGCTAGGTTGAACAGAAGGGATAAATGTATGTCAAATCCATTTTTGGCACGCGGAAACTACCAATTGTGTACAGAGATTGTTGAATAATTTTTTTCATTTAAAAAAGCAGATGTTTAAATCAGAATAAACATTTTTATGGTGTGCATACATAACCAATGCATTTTATTTTTGACTATAATAATATCACATGTCAGTCCCTGAGAGATTCTTGCTTTTCTCTGTGCCTAAATATGTGTGCGTGCATGCATATGTGGAATCTTTGCTTAATTTAAGTTCAAACACACAGAAACTTTGTTATTTTCCTAGCACAGTTGTTCAGCTTTATAATCATTTTATAAAAATATATACAAAGTTGGAAAATGACACTCAGTAAAAACTGATTTTCAATATGTTGTAACATTAATAGGGTAGTTCTACTAGGGAATATACACACAAAGGGTGTGTGTATGAGATTTTGGATTTTTTAAGTAGCTGTAAAAAAATTTCAGTCATATCACTTCCATGTCTGCATTGTGGCAGTTTATAGTGATATCTAGCACTGAAATATCATGCCACAGACAAGTAGCATGATGTTCCACCCAGTCACATTATCTTGACACCAGGCCGACCAGTTCTAAACTAACCTCTTAATGTTGAGCGCCTAGCGAGGCAACTGTTAGTACCATTTTTAAAAGTCTTTAGCATGATTCGGCCAGGGTTTGAACACCCGACCTCCTGCATCCGAGGTGGATGCTCTAACCATTAGGCCACCGGAGTGGCCTACACACAAAGGGTACCACACATTTAACAGTAAATATTTACATAATGCCATAGGGTGGAAAAGTGTCACGAATATTTAAGAGGTCTAAAGAAAAAAGAAGAAAACAGAAACATAATACATGCATGGAAAGGTTAAAAGAAAAAAATGGAACAAATATAAATAAATACAAGAGAAATAATTTCATTAAAAAGATTGATCTAGAATCATGTAAAGGGTTTATAATTTACTTTTGATTATATATATATATATATATATATATATATATATATATATATATATATATATATATATATATATATGTATATATATATATATATATGTATGTATGTATTCTTGTTACATTTCAGATTGTCAATCTGCACATGCTACAGCGTGGTGAGACTTTTGTTGTTTCCAATCTGCCAATTTATGGGGACTACAGAAGTAGGCAGTACCGCCGCTCACGCTATAACCAGAACCTTATATCTATCTACAATGAAAGAAATGGTAAAAGAGTATGATATTACCCTTTCTTTTTTCCAAAGACCAGAAGAATGTATGGGATGATCTGTTTACAGACTATGTGGAAGACTTGCATTTGGGATAAGGAAGAACCCAATTGATTTCAAGGTCAAAGGTCAATATCACTGAAAGAAATAAAATGGATTTCTGAACCATAAATAATTACATAAGCTCACCATCACATACCTGAATCAGGGGGGCCCTGAGTGGCTGAGTGGTCTAAAGTGCTCTCCAAGTCGGATCACTGCCATCTCACCTCTGTCTGCGTGGGTTCAAGTCTCGGATTCAGCAAATGTGGGTATGTGAGAAAGCTTGCCAGTAGCTTCTCGTGGGTCAGTGGTTCTTTCCGGGGTTTTCCCGGGTTCTTCCTCCACCATTAATACTGGCTGTCATGTATAGTCTATCTTGTGCTGAAAAATGGCGTTAAACCCTACAACAACAACAACATGCCTGAATCAGACTTTGTGTATAGTTTGCACTTAGGATAGGACAGAAGCCTATTGATTTCAGGGTGAAAAGATCAAATATCATGTTCACTGGGACTTGAGAGAGAAAATGGTTACCACACAATAGTAACTTCTACATCAGACACATAGACCAAATTTGATGGATAGCTTGCACTTGGTGTAAGGAAGAAATATAGCAATTGTGGGGCAAATGGTCA
Organism: Sinohyriopsis cumingii; assembly: GCA_028554795.2. Lineage (NCBI taxonomy): Eukaryota > Metazoa > Mollusca > Bivalvia > Unionida > Unionidae > Sinohyriopsis > Sinohyriopsis cumingii. The sequence goes on along the minus strand of CM068831.1, from coordinate 18,681,484 downwards.
AGGTTACTGAGACTGAAAGAAGTTAAATGGTTTTTGCAAATTGAATTAATGCTAGAAAAAAGATACATTTTGAATTACCTTAGTAGCAAAGAAAATTCTGATAAACTGGTGACTTTGTCTTATGCTTGCAATGGTAATTGTAAGTGCTGTCTTTGGGGGAGGGGGCATATGATTCAGTCTTGATATGGTAATTGTAAGTGCTGTCTTTGAGGAAGGGGGAATTTAATTAAGTCCTGATATAGTAAATGTGAGTGCTGCCTTTTGGGGAGGAGAATTTGATTCAGTCCTGATATGGCAGTTGTGAGTGCTATCTTTGGGGAGGGGGAATTTGATTAAATCCTTTCATAGTAATTGTTTTAAAGTGCTGTCTTATGGGAAGGGGTCATTTGATTCAGTCCAGATATAGTAATTGTAAGTGCTGTCTTTGGGAGAGAGGGAATTTCATTCATTCCTGATATGGTAATTGTTAGTGTCATCTTTGGGAAATTTGATTCAATCCTGATATCTGCTTACAGCTTCTTGATTGCATTGCTTTTCTATTTTCAGAAACATGGGTGCAGGGTGGCTATGTAAAGGCAAAGATTGTGCGCCCCGATGTCAAGGTAACCAATGGCTATCTTCATTACATTGATGCTGTACTGGGTGTACCAAATAAAGACATAGCCAATCTCATCTATTATGATGACTGGCTTCTGTGAGTATTTATTAGACTAGCCTGTTGTTAAGGTCTTTTCTCCACTATGAATGTAACATCATCATATACTCCCCTTCTCAAAGAACTAATCTTGCCCCTATGAATTAGCTTATGGTCACTTTTTGGTTAAGGCTTTGGTTTGTTTTTGGTTAAGACATTGGTTTGTTTTTGGTTAAGGCTTTGGTTTGTTTGGTTAAGGCTTTGGTTTGTTTGGTTATGGCTTTGGTTTGTTTTTGGTTAAGGCTTTGGTTTGTTTGGTTAAGGCTTTGGTTTGTTTGGTTAAGGCTTTGATTTGTGTTTGGTTAAGGCTTTGGTTTGTTTGGTTAAGGCTTTGGTTTATTTGGTTAAGTCTTTGGTTTGTTTGGTTAAGGCTTTGGTTTGTTTGGTTAAGGAGTTGGTTTGTTTGGTTTACTCAGGCTGTATCAGGTCAAAGTTTTAAATCTTTTTCTTGTTAACCTGAGAACAACTTTTTGATTTGCTTCAAAAGACACATACCATTGCTGTATGATCCTCAACAAATGTGGAATGGGCATATAATATTTATTATTAACTTTATCTGTTTTCTCATCTGTGCATATGTCTTTTCATGTTGTAATCGTACCTTTGTTCAGTTTATACTTTAGGTTAATTTTTCAGGTACTACCACTTATAAGGTCTTGTGGTTAAGTGTATAGATCTAGCATTGAGACAATTAAACTGACCTGTCAAAAGTATGTCACCATGACTTACATTTTATGCTTTCATTATGTTACCTTGGGCATTTGGTCAGTGTGTCCTACATCTTTGATATACAGGCATGTGGTTTCATTTATGGATCTCTTCATTCAGTACTACATGCTCACATCAAAAGTAGGTCACTACATTTAATGACTTTAAGCTGTGCATTATATACCTTGTGTGGTTACTATTGTATGTATTACACCATCATTCCAAAAGTATAACTCTCTCTCTATATATATATATATATTAATTCTGACAAAATAAGTATGAGTAGTATCAAATAAATTAGTTCTGAATTTTTATCTTCATCTGGATATCGCCATATTTGCTATGGCTAGAGTCAGTCATACCCTTTCTGGATATTGCCTAATTTGCTATGGCTAGTGTCAGTCATACTCCTTCTGGATATTGCCTTATTTGCTATGGCTAGAGTCAGTCATACCCCATCTGGATATTGCTTTATTTGCTATGGCTAGAGTCAGTCATACCCCATCTGGATATTGCTTTATTTGCTATGGCTAGAGTCAGTCATACTCCATCTGGATATTGCCTTATTTGCTAAGGCTAGAGTCAGTCATACCCCTTCTTGATATAGCCTTATTTGCTATGGCTAGAGTTAGTCATACCTTTTCTGGATATTGCTCCCTTCGCTATGGCTAGAGACAGTCATACCCCTTGTGAATATTGCTTTATTTGCTCTGGCTAGAGTCAGTCATACTCTTTCTGGATATTGCTTTTTTCATCATGGCTAGAGTCACTAGTAACCCATCTGGATATTGCTATTTTTGCTATAGCTAGTGCCAGTCATACCCCATCTGGATATTGCTGTTTTTGCTATGGCTAGTGTCAGTCATACCCCTTCTGAATATTGCTTTTTTCGCTATGGCTAGAGTCAGTCATACTCTTTCTGGATATTACTTTTTTTATCATGGCTGGAGTCAGTAGTACCCCATCTGGATATTGCTATTTTTGCTATGGCTAGTGTCAGTAGTACCCCATCTGGATATTGCTAATTTTGCTATGGATAGAGTCAGTCATACCCTTTCTGGATATTGCTTTTTTCATCATGGTTAGAGTCAGTAGTACTCCATCTGGATATTGCTATTTTTGCTATGGCTAGTGTCAGTCATACCCCTTGTAGCATTGAAGGTGTGTAAAATCTGAATCCTAATTTTCCAGACCAGCAAGGTCACAGTATGCTATCCTGCCTGTCAGTGCTTATATATTCATTAGAACATATGTGTATTCATTAGAATATATGTGTATTCATTAGAATATATGTGTATTCATTAGAATATAATTATTATATGTATTCATTAGAATATATGTGTATTATTTAGAATGTATGTGTATTCATTAGAATATATGTGTATTCATTAGAATATAATTATTATATGTATTCATTAGAATATATGTGTATTCATTAGAATATATATGTATTATTTAGAATGTATGTGTATTCATTAGAATATGTGCATTCATTAAAATATGTATGTATTCATTAGAATATATGTGATTTGTGTATTCATTAGAATAGATGTGTATTCATTAGAATATGTGTATTCATTAGAATATATGTGTATTCATTAGAATATGTGTGTATTCATTAGAACATATGTGTATTCATTAGAATATGTGTGTATTCATTAGAATATGTGTGTATTCATTAGAATATATGTCTGTTCATTAGAATATGTGTGTATTCATTAGAATATGTGTGTATTCATCAAAATATATATACAATAATTATAATATATATGCATTCACTAGAATGTGTGTGTTCAATAGAATGTATATTTATTCATTAGAATGCGTTTTTTTAATTAGAATACTTAATACATATGTATTCATGCGAATATTTGTGTATTGATTAGAATATGTATCTATTCATTGGAATATGTGTTATTAGAATTCATGTGTTCATTAAAATATTTGTGTATTCTTTAGAAAAGTGTCTATTCATTAGAATACATGTGGATTGGAGGCCCCCTTTTATTTCTTTAGAAATATACCCCAAATTCTTTGATATTCAATGGATGGCTGTTATCTACATGTGCAGAATAAAGTCTTTGAATTTTGTACTAAATTTGGAAAGGATCTGAAGTCCATGAATTTTGTACTAAATTTGGATTTGGATCTATTTACACTTGAATTTTGGTCTATATTTAGATTTATACCTAAAGTCCTTGAATTTTGTTCTAAATTCAGATTTGTATCTAAAGTCCATGAATTGTGGTCTAAATTTGGATTTTGTATCTAAAGTCCATGAATTTTGGTCTAAACTTGGATTTGGATCAAAAGTCCTTAAGTTTTGTCTAAATGCAGATATGTTTCTAAAGTCCTAGAATTTAGTCTACATTTGGATTTGCATCTTCACTTTAGCTAGGACTGAAGTTGGTGGAATCAGTTGGTCAGGGGATTTAAAGAGAGAAATTCACTGCTTTGAGTTTTATTGGAATAAAACAAGTGCCATTGACATTTTAACTAGAATTTTTGAGTTTATGTTTACAGGATCTTTTTTTCCTTGTTCTCTATTTTAGACGGACTTACTTGTTTATAGAGAGTGCAGGTCTTGCAGATTTTCTTAAGGACCCCCGCTATGATGCTACACGACTTCCGCCTCGAGGAAACATTGATGCCTCTTACTATCAAAACCAGCTTCTGAATAACAACGGTATGCCCACAGCTAACAGCATGGGACAGTGTGGGAGCATAACCAGTGTATGTCAGTTCAGTTTCTTTGTACCAAATGGGACAGCAATAGATCTGTTCCAGATGACGACAAATGGATTTCGACTTATGCAAGATCCTGAACGATTCAGATTTGTAAGTTTTTCAATATCGTCATCCTCTTACATCAGCAGGTTTTCTATGTATCACTGTCTGCCTGTCAGTTAACATCAGTAATTGTCTATATCTATGTATTTCTTTCTGTCTGTCAGTTACCTTCAGTAATTGTCAGTGTATCTGTCTGCCTGTCAGTTAACATCAGTAATTGTAATTGTATCTCTCTCTGCCTATCAGTTAACATCAGTAATTGTCTACATATTTCTTTCTGCCTGACAGTTAACATCAGTAATTGGCAGTGTAACTCTGTATGCCTGTTGGTTAAAGTCAGTAATTGTCTACGTATTTCTTTCTGCCTGACAGTTAACATCAGTAATTGTAAGTGTATCTCTGTCTGCCTATCAGTTAACATCAGTAATTGTCTATGTATTTCTTTCTGCCTGACAGTTAACATCAGTAATTGTAAGTGTATCTCTGTCTGCCTATCAGTTAACATCAGTAATTGTCTACGTATTTCTTTCTGCCTGACAGTTAAAATCAGTAATTGGTAATGTATCTCTGTATGCCTGTCAGTTAAAGTCAGTAATTGTCTATGTATTTCTGTCTGCCTGTCTATCTGTCAATCATTGTAAACATCATTTTCCTGTATATAATGTTGCTTTGCATTGTCTGTTGATAAAGCACACTTGGCAACTAAATGAATCTGATTTGTGTATTACGTATTGAAATCATTTGACACTGGGATGAAATATTTAAGCCTTGCTATGTTACTCTTCATCTTCCTGTATCTGTTTTCTCAGGTGTATCAGAAACAGAATCAGTCTAATTTGTAAACCCATTATTTCTCAACTTTTTCTAATCTTTTACACTCATTGATAATACAAAATGCCTTTTATCAATTTTCTTCAAAGAATCAATAATTTTCACATGTTTTGAAACTTGTATTTGGGGGAAAGCTTGTTATTTATTAACCAATATTAATTTACAAATTAACGAGACTTACCTGTAAGTTTGATGATAATTCTTTGTACCTGAGGGATTACTGGAGACGACATATGATGTGTTAGTCAGTCTTTTAGAACAGCTAAAACAGGGATACAAAAGAGAAAGTGTGGTTTATAAGTCAAGAGAGGGCCCACAATCCCTAAGGTATCGAAGGTATAATGGAATTATCATCAAACTTCAACTCTCAGGTAAGTCTCGTTTAATTTCTAAATTTCATTGTCCCTTTAGTACCCCTTCAGGATTCTGGGAAGTTTTGGAGTTGGTGCATCATGTATATAAATTAGCAAGGACAAGGAGACAAAAGCAAAAGTTATTGGAAACTTTGATATATATTGTTGTTGTTGTTGTGGGGTTTAATGCCATTTTTCAGCACAAGATAGACTATACATGGCAGCCATTATTAATGGTGGAGGAAGAACCTGGGAAAACCCCAGAAAGAACCACTGACCCATGAGAAGCTGCTGGCAAGCTTTCTCGCATACCCATGTAGGCCGAACCAGAGACTCGAACCAATGCAGACAGAGGTGAGATGGTAGTGATCCGTAACGGTGAGCACTTAAGACCACACGGCCACTCGGGGCCCCGATATACATTGAAGACACTAGGATCATTTAATCATAAAAGGACAACTATCATGGAATAGAGAAAAAGTCCTGAAAGTATACAGCCACCTGAAATACATAAAAGGAAATCGAATGCTCTAAAAGAAATGATTGAAAATTGAAATATTATCATCTCCAGTGTCACTGATCCTGAAATGTAGCCAACACAGCAAATTAGAAAGAGATTCCATAATGATTGACTTGTTATGAAAAGTACACATTGCTTAGTCCTTACTCCTGCCAATAATGCAGACAACAGTTCTTCTGGTTATTGTACATGCAGCTGCTTTGCTAGAAGCTGCTGTGGTGTTGTAGGGGTGAAATATGTAATTGTCAGTACCAGCCAATTTTTATTAGCACATTTTTATTCATTTTGTGAGAGCTTTATGAGGCAGCTGATAACTAACAAGTAATTTTGCTGATGCTACCCCTGCAGAGATGAAGTACACACCAGGTTCTTATGCAAGGATCTATGTTCCAATAAGCAGGCATGAATATGTGAGGCAAATTTTTCACCAGGTGAGATTGTATATCAAGCTAAACTATGTTATAACTAAACTACTGTCAGGCTGTTCCACTAAATCATCCTTGGGACCCAGGGAATGTATTTCCAACATGGAGTAGTCACCTATTGCTGCAGTTTAGAACTTTTTATCAGCTTCTTATTAACTCTTTGACTAATCTGAGTGCTCAGGAATATATTTTAAATTTCTGTCTTCTCTGGGTACCATGTATGTTTAAATGGATCAGCCCTCACTAAATCTAATATACCAAACATTTATGAAATGGAAGACTAACAGCATGCCTACTTTCAAGTAGATGACGAGTATTTAAAGAAATTTAACAATAATGAAACATCCGATATAACATATCATGCTACGGCTGGTTTCTTATAGAAAACCCCTTTTAAAAACTTTTTGACTAAGGCATGTTTACGTATGGTGCTGTTGTTTGCTGGGAATGTAATAGCTGACAAATCTGAATGAGCTCAGTGCAAAGCACTGTAACTTGAGCACTTTGCATACAAATCATATAAAAAATCTAAAGCAAATTCAAACTTGTCCTAACAGTCACCTTTACATAGCAGTCACCTGGTCACAAGAGCCATTCTTATTTCCTTCTAGCAAATTTCCTATATAAATATTTTGTGCAGTAACAGTCACCTGCTTTCTTAAGTCAGTGTCCAGGTGTTTCCTTACCAAACATTGGCTTCTTCATGCTGTTAGCAGTGTCTGTAGTGACAGCTTAGCTTTCTTGAGGAAGGCATCATTTTGTTAAAGTAATATCATGTGATTCAGTGCACATTTTTATCTCACTTGTACTTGAAATTCTCCAGTCACATTGTCAGTATAACTCAAAGGTGTTAATATGTTTAATCTGAAAGTGAGGCAGTTTTTGTCATTACGGTTGAGGATTGAAACATTACAGTAGTTGTGCTATTGTAACAGAAAAGGACATCACCTTTTGAGTCTTTGTGTGAGGTATTGTTTGATTAATCTATTTTCCTAGGAATTAAAGCTGTCTCGGATGAAATAAGTTTATCTTTGAGAAGTGATACGAGTTATGTCCCTTTTTATTAGCTAATGTCAGGAGCCATTCTGTATTAAAGCTTTTCTGTAAAGGCAGGTGAAGTATTGGTTCATGGCCAGAAAAAAATAGATATTGCTTCTTTTGATTCCCTGTTCATCACAGGCCTCTCAAATTAGCCAATTGTCTTTTGATCTTGGCGAGTTGAGCAACTTTTCTTATCCAGATGTTGTATTTGAAGTGTGAACAGGTGTCTCCAAGCCTAAGTTACACAAGCTGGCTGATGAAAGAGTCCTCTGTTTTACAGCCATATTGAAGCTGTCAACCAGTAATTAAATTATTGTTTTGTTATGGTGCACAAGACAATCTAAGATTATTGATTATTTGAAGTCAGTGATGATTTAATTTAAACCATGGACAAGCAATCAGGATACAATAATTGTATAAGGAACATACTTTTAGGAGACTATATATATATACTATACATATATATATATATATATATATATATATATATATATATATATATATATATATACACACACACACACACACATACATACACGTAGTTCATGAGTTTGTAGAATATTCCACATAGAACAAACTTGATTTAATAATAATGATAATAACAATACCAATAACAGTAATGATATTAGGTGCATGGGTTTTGTTCACAACCCAATTTTGAAAGGTGAACATGTATTCAGGGTCATTGGTGTACAAAAGCAAGTTATCCTTTTCCCATGGCTAGCCTCTCTTGACAGGTTTGACTATGTAAACTATGTAAAGGTGCATGAAATTGATTAATTTCTTTTGTAGAACAAAAGTGCAGCCAATACAGCCTGTATTGTTTTCGTCTTGCATCTCTCAGATTGTTTTGAAACACTTTAACATGAGAGCAATTTCCTTATGATTTGTAAACCCAGAGCCTGATGAGCTGAAGTTTCAGTGGGTCCTGTAGCAGCCGAAGAAAAGATGTCTCTGCCATGGAAAAATGTATCATTCCCTGCTGATGAGATGAAACGAACTTAGAAACTGTGGATGTCTTATTCAGAATGGGGTTTCCAAAACTGTTTGCTTGGTCCTTTAATTTTTTTAAACTGACCTGATGAGACAGAAAGGAAGGAAGAGATAAACACATGTAAAAGTCTGACCAGCATAGTATGAATGTATCACTTGCACAGCTTTTGCTGTCAGGTAGATGAATGTATCAATTGCAAAGCTTTGCTGTCAGGTAGATGAATGTATCAATTGCAAAGCTTTGCTGTAAGTAGATGAATGTATCCATTGCAAAGCTTTGCTGTCAGGTAGATGAATGTATCACTTGCAAAGCCTTGCTGTCCAATGAATGTATCACTTGCAAAGTCTTGCTGTCAGGTAGATAAATAAATCCTGGTTTATCCTATGCAGTCCTTTTACATAGGTAATCCTGTGATATATAATAAGAGCTGTTCCATTTCAACATACATGATACCCAGGGAAGGTAGTTTTTAAAACATATATGCCAGGGTACTTTGATTTCACAGAGTTTGTATTAAAATGATAAGATATTTCTAAATTGCATCTATGGGTGAGTACCCTACTTTAAAAATGCCTTCCCTGAGTCCCATATATGTTTTAATGGAACAGTCCTTAGTTATGGTTATTGCTGCCTTAGCTCCTTGCATGCATTTTATTTGCTTTCTTCATAAGTTGTCAACACAGCTAATGAATAGCATAAATAATATGATTGTTCCATCATAGAGATCTTTAATCTCTGACCATTGCTATACTGACTTTAAAACGTCATCGGCGGTTTCCATTTTAATTTGTTTTCTTGCATATATCTGAATCATTTTCACGAATTGTATCTTTGAAGTGCTTGTTAATATATTATAAATAAAATTTGCAGGTGTTGCGACGGATGTTATTCCCAGGCCTGATTTTCCTGGACATGATGCAGGCCGGAGAAAGGCGCTCATATCGTGCACATAATGGTGACATTGTCAACATTGTCAAGGAATCCGACACTGGTAGGTTTCTCCCAACTCCTTCAATCTCTTCAGCCTCCAATAAGGATTTCAGGAAGTTTGTCGTACATGATTGCTATAAATAAATAGGTCCATGCGGACTCAGCAATCCCAAAATTAGCTACCATACCAATTATAATTGAATTTCATACAAGTGGTTTAAAATTGGGATGCAACTCTGGCCATATTATATGAGGTGGGGGGTGACTGTTCCATCTGTATGTCCTGTGATCCCTAATAAGGTAATGACATTGTTTCTGTACTAAAAACTATTTGAAGACTTAATGAGTTGAATCAGTTTTGGTATTAGGTGTGTTAGTGAGAAAACCTGAACCAGATTCAGATTGCACTTTTTAGTTATTTTTCCTCCAAGGTTTGATTAGTTTTTATTTTGAATTTTATCTTATCTTAAATCAATATTTATGGGGGATTTCAATAAATTTCAAGTTCTTGTTTTATATTTAGGCAGCATATTTTAAAACTAATATATATATATATAATCTTGTTAAGTTCTGACACGATTTATAATGATGACCTTTTTTAAAATATAATTCTATAGTCAAACTTATTTGAAGGGCTAATAATGTCTTTGTGTTTTTTTCTTTCTTTTTTTCCATATAAGAGTGTGTAATGAAACTTGTTATCTGCCTTTATAAGAAATCATTTTGAGACTCTTTTTCCTTCCAGTGGTTCGTCTTGTTTACGGATCAAGTCAGGCAGAGGTTTTAACCCCAGATCTTGGTGCCACTAATGGGGTAATACATATCGTGAGTGCTATTTTGTCCCAGCCTGATGATATGACAAGGGAATTAAGCCATGCAGCAAGACTCTTGTTCCCATACCCTTTCTGGTCATATCTGTTGCTGACAGCGTTTAGCCTGGCCTTCACTCTGTTTAAACCTTAATTCTAGATGTCCCCAGTATAGCCCATTTAACGCTTTACCTTGGAGAACAAAGTTACCCAGTGCAGCACGCTATGAAAAGAATACCTGTTACCTATTTGACTCCATACACATAGGCCTGCCTGTTAAAGCAATGTAGTGTATGTTACGTTTAACAGCAATTTTAACAATTTTACATTTTTAGTATACGTCTATTATGTATGGAAAAAAGTAAAGTCTGATTGTCATAGCTGTTTAATTATTTTTCACGGAAGAATTTTTAATGTGCTTTAAGATCTTGAGAGAACTAGTTCAGCATCAAGTCATTGAGACCACGTGACCAAACCATAGCTGCCATTTCTCATACTCGAAATTTACAAGTTTTTTGTCCGTGTCGACATCACTAAGTCATCTGAATTTGATAATTTATAAAAACTAATTGCTGCCTACATCAGTATCAGAGCCTTCACCTAAGTTATTGAATCTTTCAGTGTTGTGATTCTAATCATTAAGTACTGAATGAACTCTGCAACCTCCATTTTGGAGAGTGGAGATTAGGAACCAGTTACTTTAAATAGCAGATATTGACCAGAGCATAAACAGTGACCACGTGATCTGACATAATTGTCATTCGCAGAAATGAATGTAGTATTTAATAAGGGGTTTTCCCCAAAGTTGGCACATTGAAAACCGGCTTAAAATGGCTGATGTTTACTGCAGACGTCAAAAGGTGCTTCCATGCGAATGGAGTGGAGATGTCAAAAGGCGCTTCCATGCGAATGGAGTAGAGGTGTCCAAAGGCGCTTGCATGAGGTAAAGGGTTAATGTAGTGCTTTACTTCAAGTCAGAGGGGATATTCATCATAGTCTGTTCAATCAGCAAGACTTTAATTGAATACTAGATGGATAGTTGTTGTTGGTTACTTCATTTTCATGTCACTTTCTGTTTCTGCATCTTTGCATCACTGAGAGATCGGATTCCAGAAGTCACAACAATACCATATGGCATGACTTTTAGTAAAAGACTGCAAATTTAAGATGAAGAAATTAATAGTTGAACTCTATCAAATTCATATCAATTGAGCATTACAAATCTGTAATTTTTGGAAAACTTGAATGTAAACAGTGTCCTGTATGTATTAATTTGAAACACACATACTCTTATGTCTTGTGTTTCTCTTATAATTATTGGTACATCAGTAAATCTTGCTTTTAAATGTCAGCAGAAGATGTCAATGTGCATAGATTCATTCTTTCTGAATTTGCTTGAAATGTTAAACTTTTGGTTGAAATTATTTATTACTGTAATGAAATGTCCAAATCATTTTAAAAAAAACATTTAGAAAACTATAGAAATGAGGTTAACCAATAAAAATCCTTATCCTACTAAATTTTGATGTTATGATTTTTGTCCTGTCATTATTTCTTGACTGGTTCTTAAGCTTTGTACAACAGATTCTTTATACATTAAGCTAATAAACATTGTAAGTTATGTCACAAAAAATCGGTCAATGCAAAATGACATGACAAAAATATCAGTGGCAAAACTTCCTAAAGTTGCAATCTTTTTCTATTTTTTTCTCCTACTCTAGGCAAAATTTTTACCCCAAAACCTGTCATTTCACCAAAATATGCAAGGAACGTAAAGATTACTTTGCTTTTTCTCAAACTGATGTCATTCCACTCCTCTTTTTGTCATTGAATGTATTCATATTTTGAGTACAATATCAGCTCCTATGTATTTAGTATGTTCAGAGAGGAATGTAAAATAATTCAGTGATTTCTTGCTATTGATTAATATTTTTGTCAGTTTATGATTACTTTTGTCTGCAGTTGCATTACAGTCTTTGGGGCCCTGAGTGGCCAAATGGTCTAAAGCACTCACCGTTACGGATCACTGCCATCTCACCTCTGTCTGCATGGCTTCGTGTCTCATACATACGTATCAACAGCACGTAGCATTAAATGTTCTGGAAACTCCAGATAGCTCTAAGCAACTTTAGACGGCTTCGGACAGCTTCAGACCGCTCTAGTCATATTCACAGTCACATTAACAATCACACTTCATAGACACAATCACAGCGACAGTCACAATCAGCTACAATAACAGTCAGCTACAATAACAGTCAGAATCAGCTTCAAACACAGTCAGCTACAATAAAACCAAATTGGTCATAATAATAGTTTCTGTATAATCTCTAGATATATGATAATACTTCAACCTCTAACAGTTACTTGTAATTCAATACTTTAAATCTGCGTTGTAATAAATACATTATTATGCAACAAGACATTACAAACCAAATAAGCTTCGCATATCACATGAAAATGTAAATTTAACAATTACCCCTATGGCTGGAGAACAATGGAGAGTGTATACTCCTTGACGTGATCCAAAAACGACCAGTGTGGTTTTATAAATTGGTCTTACTTAAATCCATAGGAGAGTGAGTACAAGTCAGGGTAGAATACCCGTGCATATCATGTTAGTCATGTTACCTGATCACAAGTAATCTCTGGCTAGGTACATGTTAATACAGTCGCTTACCTGGAAAAACACATTCACCCTAGATAACGTTGTACGCATGTACAACGAGAAATAGTCGAATAGTTTTAAGACAAAACCAAGTTATTTCTCTGCCTAATTCTGTGACAGGGTTTTCAGAGGCCAGTATTCCTTTTAGAAGTGAAAATGTTGGGGTGCAAGGGCCCCTACATGTCTAAAGGTAGGGTCATCAAAGAAAAATGGTGGTCACAAAGATCCTAACCCATTTATTGTTTATTCAAGAAATTTTAAATGCAGTACTATCCTGCCTTGCTTCAGGAGTTTCATTCATGAATTAGAATGCCTCATAATATAATTATTTTGGATATGTAAGCCTACATTTTTTCCAGCCAGTATGTCACCATTATTTAATTTCCACAATTCTTTGCTATGGTTGCATTAGCAACCAGAATTGACAGTGTCAGTAAAAAGGCTGACATAGTGATACATTTAGATTAAAACATCTTGTCTGGCTATTGAACATTTAGGGGGATGTCCTTTTGTCAGCAGATGTTTTTGCCTTGAAATCACTGGCTTCTGGTCATGTGACATTTTCAAGGTTGCATAAATGATGCAAGGGATAGAATTTCTTGACAAAGGAATGTAATTATTCAGCAATAAATCAAACTTATGGCTTTTGAAAAAGAATAATTTAGAGATCTAAATTATGAAGAAAAAAATGCAAATTTAAAATAGGTAATAATAAGAGTTGAATAAAAGTCAGTTTTGGAATGGAAAATCATTAAGTACAAAATAGCTGTATATGTCAGCATTTTTCAAGGCAAAACTGTGCAACTAGTTAAAACATTGTAGTCCCAAGTTTGTCTTCCATATGAGATTTCTTGCATTTTACTAATTGATATTAGGAGTTTAAAGCCTAGTTCAGTAGTAATATGCTCCTGTGAGTACTTGAGAACATTTTCTTGATGTATATCATTTTAGAGCCAGTGTTACAATATTTGTTCAGTGTGTCTTTAATCTTTTGGTATTATCTAAATATTTGCAACTGTATATTATATTAACATACCAATCCGAAAGGTGCTTTGGGCCTAAGGCATTACACAGCACCAGATGGCAGTTAGGGAAGAAATTTTATATTTACTTTGTTTGAACAAAATTTGATTCATATTTTGATAAGTGCTCAATAAGGCAGCCCAGTTAAAGGAATTCCATCTCTTCTGTGATTTACTAGGCATTTAAAAATCAGGCATTATCAGGCATAAATAATGCATTTCTTCAATGATGAGAAGGGGGGTGGGGGTGGGTCAATTAAAAATCTTTTGAAATGTGGCTTGGGCTTCTTGCGAGACATATTCTAGCTTTATGAAGTATAAGTTTGCCCAAATTTTGTACAAATTTGGGTTTTGTTATCATGTGTATGGGCTTCTCATAGGAAAAGTACAGTGTACTTATGACACAATATTATCAAGATTGCTTCTCGTGTATTTGTATATATTCACTAGTGAAACTACTAATTTGCAATATTGCATGTATATTACCTTTTAATTTTCTAAAAAAGAGTGAATTCAGACAGTTTTTTTCTAAATACTCTGTCAGCTGACACATTTTTTGTTAATTACTCTGTCAGCAGACACTTTTTGTAAATTACTGTGTCAAAGTGGTTTTGAACTTTCCACATTGTAAGTTTGTGCTTGGAAAAGAAATCAACAATTGATTTTACTTTTGAAATGTACATTTGTGGATCGAGAGCAAAAATCAGCATTGCTTTTTTTTTGGGTGGGGTTAATGTTTGAGTAATATATTCACATATATTGTACTCAAATACCTCATTCTTTTCATTCATTATTGAATTTTAAAAATGGAGGCTATCTGGACAAATTGCGCTTGTTTGAAAATTGTATTGTTGCAGATGGAAATTAAGAAAGGTAATTAGAAACAAATTACAATAACCTGCAAGCTTCAATCCATTTAAAATGTGCAGTTTCAGTTGCAAAATGTTTTACATGGTGTAGATTCACTGATGCTTTCATTACAAAAATGATATGCCTAAATTTAGACAGTTAAAGGTATGATTAATTCAGCTCCTGGAGAAACAGTAGATGTTTATGATAACGGCATGGCAAGAGTTTGTGTTACAAATCTTTAGGGAGAGATAATTGGGCCTTGTGCTGGAAATCCTCAGGGGCTGCTATTGGGGTCTTGTGCTGGGAATCCTCAGGGGCTGCTATTGGGCCTTGTGCTGGAAATCCTCAGGGGCTGCTATTGGGGTCTTGTGCTGGGAATCCTCAGGGGCTGCTATTGGGGTCTTGTGCTGGGAATCCTCAGGGGCTGCTATTGGGGTCTTGTGCTGGGAATCCTCAGGGGCTGCTATTGGGGTCTTGTGCTGGGAATCCTCAGGGGCTGCTATTGGGGTCTTGTGCTGAGAATCCTCTGGGGCTGCTGTTGGGGTCTTGTGCTGGGAATCCTCAAGGGCTAATAATAATATTGTATGTTTGGAATTATCATGAACTGAAATTGAAGTCTTGTTCCAATGAAGAGCATCTCAGAATGATGCTACTTGCTTTGAATGTAATAGTTAAAATTTATATATGTTTTTTGAAACTAATGGACTCGAGGTCAGTTCCATTTGACAGTTGTAAAATCCTACGTACATGTTGACAGCGTTAGCAGCTGTTTTGTCCATATTAGCTGTCTACTTAATGCTTATCGATTGCATGGACAATTGGGAATCAACATAGAACTCATTCATTGTATCTTTCAAGGATCACTATCATGCACATTAAAGAAAGTGACAGTGGTTAAGTACATCTCATTTTCATATATCATTTATATAGTTTTATTCTTTTTTAACTGTTATATTTACTCTCAAATGCATAAAATTGTATAATTTTCTCTGTCCAAATGTGGTTTTAATGTACATATAATTGTCTCAAACTTAATTGTCAATTCTCAGGTGTGCAAATCATTCAGTATGCTACAAAGTGATCATTCTGCATCCTGCAGTGACTGTGATCACAGCCTGCTGTACAAGCAGGTGTACAAGTTAGTCCACATCTTGCAAAGTTGTCATGGTTAAAATTATTTCTCATAACATCAGGCATAAATAATTCCTCGTGATATCAGGTATGAATAATTCCTCATGATATCAGGTATGAATAATTCCTCATGATATCAGGTATGAATAATTCCTCATGATATCCGGTATAAATGATTCCTCATGATATCAGGTATAAATAATTCCTTATGATATCAGCTATGAATAATTCCTCATGATATCAGGTATGAATAATTTCTCATGATATCATATGTACATAGTTCATTATCATATCCTGTATATTTAATTCCTTTTGATATCAGGTATAAACTATTCCTTATGATATCAAGTATAAATCATTCCTTATTATATCAGGTATAAATTATTCCTTGTGATATCGGGTATAAATTATTCCTTATGATATCAAGTATAAATCATTGCATATGAATCATTCCTTATGATATCAGGTACATATTATTCTTATAATATCAAGTATAAATCATTTCTTATGATATCATGCATAAAATAATTATGATATCGTGTATAAATAATTCATCATGATATCATGTATAAATAATTCTTACAGTATCAGGTATAAATAATTCCTTATGATATCAGGTATAAATAATTCCTTATGATATCAGGTATAAATAAATCACAAGACATCAGGTAGTCCTACAATGTAAGACAACCTAGTTATCTATGATAGGGAGGGGTCAGTACCTTACTGTTTGAATAAGTGGTGCCATGTTGAGGCCTAATTTGCAACATTATCTCAGCCTATAGACCATTCTTAATGAGATCCTCATGAATATTAATGTATCGCGAAAATGAGGCTAAGATAGGCAGATTGAGAACAAAATATGGCATCCTACTGTACATCGAGTAACGATCTGAGCTGTTTGCCAGATATTTCTTTTACATTCGTTGAGAATTTCATCACAGGTGTCTCTTCCAAAATGTTGTTATCTACCAGAATCTATTTTGCATTTGGATTTCTCTTTCTTGCATCATTCAGTTGCAAGAAAATATAAACACACCAACAATCATCCAGTTTCTTACCTTAAAATTCGGCCCCTCATCACGACGTATTGCAACAATCAATTTTCTAAGAAGCTCCATCTTCTTCACTGATGGAATATGGTGGAAGCTTAAATCTATGTGAATTCTAGCATTCCCATTGCACAACAGAACACAACAATAATTGTCACGATTTTTTCCATTGCTGGTATCAACTGTAGCAGTCATTGTTGTGAGGTAAAATGAAGCTTGTGTCTATCATAGCCTCGTTTTGGATTTGTTGATCCAGGGTCACATGAATACATGAATACATTCTGAGAATGGTCTATATTGATACTGTTGCACAGATTAAAATCTGATTGTTTTAGTTGCACTCTACTTAGAGTTATGCCTTTTCCTTCCAGAAGTATATCCAAGGACAATCAAATGGTTAAGTTCCACAAACACTGTCGGGTGTCATTTCATTTGGTTACTTAGCGATGGTAGTTGAGGAGTGCTAGAGTCAAGTATTTTCTTTTACAAAATGAATTTGTCTGAGAAATATGGCACATTGAAATATTTAATGCTTTCACATTCAGTATTTACTTTTTAATGCTTATTTCTAAGGTGTAAATTGATAAACAGCAATATCCTTACTTTCTTGTACATCTAACAGTGTGATGATTGACTCAAATCTGTGAGTTTACCTGCAAGGTCCTTGTATATATGTTATGTTATATTTTTGTTTTGTTTTAAATAATTTTGTACTGATTTTCGTTATAAATAAACATGGGAAAAGGTTATAGTATATTTTTGTTATAAATACATTTTCATTTGAAATAAATATCCACATTTACCATATGGAGATGCTGCAATTCCATTAGATTGTTAGGAGTTGTAATACATACAATTTTGACTGTCATATTTTGGACTTAATAATATGTCATTTTTTACTGTGTATTGTCATTGTACAGATTTTGTGTTTTTTAAACATATTGTATACAATATTATTCATGAAAACATTTGACCTTCCAGCCTGGGGCAGGGGGAGGGTTGAGAAAATGAACACAACAACTCAAACTTACCTTAATTCGTATTGTGGCAACATTTTTTATGATTCATCTGATCATACATATTTACCTTATTAACGATTATGATTCCTTTAGTAAGGAAACTTAAGTGCCTTAATTATACGTGCATGAATACACTCATTGTAACTAGGCCAATCACTATTGCAGTCACAAGAACCTTAATTGTACTGGCATGGATACTCCTATTGTAACTAGGCCAACATGTCATTATTTGTGCCATAAGGACCTTAATTGTGCTTGCATGGATATGCTCATTGTAACCAGGCCTACCCATTATTAATGTTGTGAAGACCTTAATTGTACCTTCAGTGATACACTAATTGCAAGTTGTTTAATTAGCATGTTAAATTATCTACCTGTTCAACATTCATGACCCAATATGTACCTTTGGGATCAGAACACAATACTTCTAGTCATTTTAAATGGAAAAGATACAATTTACTTTAATGTTTTTGATGAGGGAAACTGCATGGGTTATATTCTCTGGCTTGGTCAAGTTGTGGTTATGTCAGAAAGTTTGCCAGTAGCTTTCCATTGGTCTGTGATTCTTCCCAGGGTTTTCTGGGTTCTTCCTCCACCAGTTATACTGAATGCCATGTATAGTCTATCATGTGCTGAAAAAGACATTAGGCCACACAACAACAACAACTTGCTAAGGATAGGTTTTATTTTCCATCATACTTGATCAACAAAAATTGATTTGCTGCTTGGCCAGTCTGGAAGGAAAATGTTGATATTTTCCTGTAAGATTTTAGTTCATTTTATATATATATATATATATAATTTAGATATTAATGTTAAGGGTGCCAATTTACATGCTTTGTAATTTTACACTTAGTAGTCTCAGAATTTTCGTAATGTACATGACAGTTGTGATTTTATATTTTGTCTTTTAAAAAAAATAAAAATATATAAAAAATAACATGCCTTTTGTTTAGATATCCTGAAATAAAGAAGCAATATTTGACATAATATTTTCGATGTTTCCTTTTAATGGACTTTATTTCTTTCTACAAATGTGTGTCTGTTTGCAGAACCCATGTACATGGACTTTTCTTTGTGATCAGAGGTCAGATTAAAAGTTTACATTTAAAAAATTGGTTGTCTTGAAATATCTGAATACAAACGACATTGAATACATATATGTTGACGAATGTTATTATATCACATAAGATAAACTGTAATGAATTTGCACACAAAGTGAAATTATGGGGAAAAACAACTAAGAAATGGATGAAAAGAAATTTTAAAAAAAATAATCTTATGACGGTGCAGCTTGATAGTGATACATCAGTGACTGGTGAGAATATATTTCAAAGAATTCCCTTTGATGTGCTAAAAAAGTGCATCTGTAACATGACTTGTATAAAAAAAATGTTTGGTTATGGAAGAGTATTTTTAGTTTTCTTTAAATAATCATGGGATGTTCCGGAATTTAAGTTAGAAAATTCAGTATAGTTCTTGGTAGACCAAGATCCAACCCTTTATTTTGCCCGAATTATTAAAAATATCACTGTTTGAGAAGGAGCACATGGATCAGAAAACCAATGAATGCCAAATCCAAGAAGACCAAGGAATGCAGACCAAGGAATGCCAAATCCAAGAAGACCAACGAATGCCAAATCCAAATCCAAGAAGACCAAGGAATGCAGACCAAGGAATGCCAAATCCAAGAAGACCAACGAATGCCAAATCCAAGAAGACCAAGGAATGCCAAATTCAAGAAGACCAAGGAATGCCAAATCCAAGAAGACCAAGGAATGCCAAGTCAAAGAAAACATAAAAGCAGAAAGATTTTACCTCCTGCCAAAGGTTGACAAACCAGGAAACTTAATAACTGAAAATTTGATTTACTAGTGTTTAATTAAAATCACATCGGCAAAGGTTTTTCATCATTGCTAAGAAAATTGGTATCTAATTAATATTTACAGGCACAGATCCATGCATAACAATTATCCTAGGTTGATAGGCACCCAACAGAAAAAAAAACTAAGTACATAAGACCTCAAGAAATTTGAAGAAGCCAATTCCATTACACTTCCACATTCCAGAACTGATTTTGATGCTTTACAATTCTGGTTCAGTGGAAAGATCTATCTTCAAATTAATAGGATTGCAGTTGGGTCAAAGATACAATTTTCGAATGCAAAAACTTCATTGTGAAACTCAAAACTAAGTTATGTCTTCTATATAATATTGGTATACCCTTTGGTACGTACTATCAATGACGTTGAAGTAAGATGACAACACAAAGAAAAACCCAATATGAATTGATGAATAAATCAAACGATTTTCCCATATTTCATCAAGTTTGCAACTAAAATTTCCAACACTACATATTTCTGGATGCAACCATTATTGTGAACAAGACCTGCCCCACTGGTATCAACTCTAACATGACTGACAAACACTAATATATCCTCCCGTCCAGTAGCTAACAAAAACACTTTATTCAGAACATCTAATATGACCACATACTGAAAATATGCAGTGCTTTCCTTTGGTGACAAGACATTTGGAAGATGGACCTGAAAACGAGATGCTCTAACAAAAGAGTTGATATCAGAGGCAAATATCAAAATCTAAACAAGAAAAGGAAGAAAGCTAAAAAGAATCATGAATGCTAACCATTTATTGTCAAGTACCATCCAGATTACCATCAATAGCATCATTCATAAACAATTGCCTACAATTACATTGGATGAAAATAGAAACCGACATTTTCTAGCAAATTTACAGGGAAAAGTCTCAAAATTCGTCTCTGTTGCTTACCATACAAAACAAATCATAACATTTTACTTAGACCGACGTTTTCACCACATCACTGTTATTTGTTCTATCTCTGTATGTCTGTCTCTATCTCTCAGATACAGAAGTCAAATGCAGATGCAGAAATCGATATATAAGGCAGGGTCTGTTAGATAAGTCGACATTACAGTAATCATAGCATAATTCAGTTTATAACCACTTGTAGTTTGTACCGACTGACACTCAGTTTGAAAACGTTTGCCAGGAATCTATTTCTTCTGACCTCTTATATTTGCTTTTTTATTAATTTGCTGAGCATTGGAACCATCTCTGATATTGTTGAGTAGTTCTAACATACCAAAGTTCCATGTCATTATGAAAAGTGCATTTCGGCCTATTCTTTAGGGATAAGCAATCAAGGGGTTTTCAAGCTGGTTGCCGTGGTGGAAAGCTGGGGAGAACTGTTTTCCTTTAGGACCAACTAGACATCATAAGACGACTTTTAGAAATTCAATACTATTAATTCAAGAGGAGTAGTGATCAGAAGATGTTCAAAATGGCCAACTTTATAAGATAATCGAGGGACCCTAATTTTGTTTATGGTCTACAAAATACTGGGAGGAGTGTGTGTGTTTGTGTGTGTTGTGTCGTTTGACAGTAATCCTCTCAATAATTTAGCAGGAGCAATAATGACAATCTTGTAATGGCGACGGGTGACAGATGGAAAGTTATCACTGAATAATTTAACCTCTTTCCGGTAGCAAGGCTGTGTAAGAGTGACCAAAAGTGCGCTTTAGAACTCAAAGGAACTACACGAGCTGGTTCATAAACATGTCAATAACACAAATATGTATTTGTAACGTCGATTATACGATGCTAAATGAGAGACATTTCCTTAATCAGACTGCCATTGATGATCGAATCCAGCTACTTTATTTTTGAGTTATGGGTTTGTGGAACGTGTACGTCGGTTCTTGTAACCGTTGTTGTACATCTTGTTCATCTAATCTTTTATGTTGCACGATGTAATGTTTGAATTCCTCTGTAGCCATAGTCATGAACAGTACTGTACTAAATGCTGGCTAAAAGGATATCCATGTTGTTGCTTCCGCTGCGCAATAAGTCGCACACTGTTTAGTAATCCTATCCAAAGCTAGTGGATTGTTCTAGTCGTATTTTGGATGTTCATTCTTGACGAACATTATAAGTAGAAGCAACCATCGTTTTGCTTTTCTCTGATTTCATTTTGTTTTACTTTTGTCTTCCATTCTTTCTTTTTGTCTGGAAAAGAGGGTTTTAGCATCATCTTTTTCACCCAGACATTCATTGCTTGTCTCTCGGAGTAGGAGAAGGTGTGAAAAAGGTTGCTACACAAAGTCTTTGAGCAGACGCATTTTGGATCACTTCTCTTGTTTCTTCTCTTCTTCCGTCCCTGAGGCTGTTTCTTTCATCATCTCTATTGCTTTTGTTTCGTTGTTTTTGTATATAATATTATTGAAATCGCCGAGAGTTTTTTCTTCATGTGCTTTGACATTATTCGATATCGTATAGACGAGATGTCAAACATTAAGGTAATATCTTGTAGGAATTCACATAGTACAAACATTCAATTGAGACTTTGTTGTAATTATATTTATGGATTCGTAACTGACAAGACCATTTTTGTCCAAGTGTTCTTGAACTTGTTCGTTGATGGTATCGACAATGAAAGTGTTGTAAGGCCCGGTGCTATAGAATTAATGACCGTTACCAAAGCCATTTCCAAATGAACTTCGTGATCTAATTGTATCGATTGAAGTTGGTTGGTTCTTTGGTATTGGTTTAACGCCTTTTCGCAGCACATGATATGTTATACATGGCGACCAGTATATTAGTTGGAGGAAGAACCCGTGAACCTCCCTGGGGAAAAAACATCAACCCACGAGAAGCTACTTGTAATCTCTCTCGTATACTTACACTGGCCAAGCCTGAGACTCAGATCCACGCAGGAAGAAGTGAGATGTCAGTGATCAAGAAAAACGAGCGCCTTAGACCACTCGGCTACCCCGCTGCCCAGCAAGGATTAAGGTAATTTGGTAAGTTGTGTCAATTTGACTCTAGGTAAACTTGTAACATGCGTGTTTTGTGTGGTATTTATATCTTAGAAGCCCTTTGTTTTCGGCTGCAGCCGAAACAGTAGCGACTACAGCTGTAGTTAAAGATGCTGAAGTCTTAGAAGTATATGTTCCATTAGAAATGGGTGTCAATTATTTACATTAAATTTGGGAAACACTGGACTTATGTGAGGTTCTGTAGTCGTCATCTTGAACGAAGAAGAAAATATGACAGAAGAAACTGTCATCTAGTGAAGTTTTCTTAAGTAAAAACGCGTTTTACTGCATTATCCCTATTTTTTTCATGAGAGATTTTCGAGTTGGAAATTTTCTTAAGATTGTTTACTTTTGTAGAACTTGCCACAAGATTTCTCTTTCGTTTGTCTGATGACTTTGAGGCGCTTTGTTCTCTTTAACTTCTGCGTTAGGATCCCATTTTAAAGTGAACGCATAATGACATCTCCATAAGACTGACTTCCACCTGACTTCAAAATTATGAATTAGTTTGGTTTGAGGATCGAGTTTTGAATCAGTCGGTGGTGATAATGCTATTTTATGCTTTTTAGAGAAAACATTTTGTTTGATTTGGTATGTGAAGGTTGACTTAAAATAATTAACGTGCTTTCAAAGTACGCCATTGAAACATTTCTATGAGACTAGCTGATAATATGTGCTTACTATATTCAGTTAGAATAAATAGGATTTATAATGAATGAAATATTGAGAAAGTGGTCTGATAGGCAAAACACTGGCAAAGACGACCACCAGTTTGATTTGTATCATAGTAATTTTAGAAAATCTTTACATATTCAGCTTCTATTAGCTCATTGTCTACTGTTGGAATGAGCCTTTTCAGGGGAATTTAGTGATAGAAGGATAACAAAAACCTCCAGCTTGACAATGTATGTCATAATATGATATGAATATGAAATCGGGATCGATTGCGAAAACCATAAATGTCAATAATATGCATAGAGCTGTAGACCAAGATCACTATGGTGAGAATTACCTAGCAACCAAGAGAAATTTGTCTAACCTTAAGCTTAATTCTGTCAAAATGCGAAACAAGTGAAACTAGTGGTGAAAGTGAAATGTTTTTCAGATGATCGAATCATATGTTATTAACTATAGCTTATTCTGATTGAATTGAAGTAAGTTTTTACGGAATCCGTTAAGTACTTATTCAATTTCAATCATATATTATTATCCTAAGGTTTAACACGGACAATCATTGAATTTCGCTTGATTTAAGGCATACAGGCCATAATGTAATGCTTGGTAACGGTCATAAATTAACTTGCGTTCAACATGGCATATAGTGACCTTACAAATCAAGAGAACCCCACCCCCTCATGGCGCAAATGCCGGTAATTATCTGTACATTTATTCATATATTATGTTTTGGTAAATATCCTAAGCAATCATTTAATGCAATCATTTTTATATTATTGGAACCTGTTAACATAAAAATGTAAGTAGTAAATAAAATAATGTTTCCTGTAAGTCAGACAGATACTGACAACATGCACGTTTTTGTTTACATAGTTATCATCTGTCCATCTTTCTATTGACATAGTTATCTTCTGTCCATCTTTCTATTGACATAGTTATCATCTATCCATCTTTCCATTGACATAGTTATCATCTTTCCATCTTTCTATTGACATATTTGTCATCTGTCCATCTTTCTACTGACATAGTTATCATCCGTCCATCTTTCTATTGACATAGTTATCATCCGTCCATCTTTCTATTGACATAGTTATCATCTTTCCATCTTTCTATTGACATAGTTATCATCTGTCCATCTTTCTATTGACATAGTTATCTGTCGATTTTTCTATTGACATAGTTATCTGTCCATCTATCTGTTGACATAGTTATCATCTGTCCATCTTTCTATTGAAATAGTTATCTGTCCATCTTTCTGTTGATCAAGACATATTATAGAAAGTGTTTACTCCAGGATAAAATGTATCATAGATATTGTGGTTACAGCCGCTGGCTTTTATGTGTCAAGGAACGATTGAAGGCTGTGACAATCGTGCCTAAGAAAATAAATAGTGCGTATGAATAACACTTATGACCCCATTCTCAATCCAGTCCTTAGGACAAGTATTACATGCACTTGACATCTTATCAACAGATGTGAACGGAAACTAGTTATCATGTGGACGCCACAAGTAAGTTCTAATAGTCCTCGAAAATCAGTTGCAGCACTCGAACCGTGTCTGCATCAATTTTAAACAAAATAGCATGCGAATTTAAATCGCTTACATACTTGCAACTATTTATACCATTTACTAGTTCACTGAGAAACATAGATATAAGTGTGGCCAAAAATCGACATAAATAGCAAAACATTTCAATATTTGTTATATCAGGCTATTGCAAATGAGTAGCATAAAAGATGATAAAAAGGTGCTGGGTGTTGAAAATTTCCGCTATTATATTTCCTGCCAACATTTCATGAGTATCCATCATGTGACGCAATCAATCATGAACTATTATGGCACACATTTTAAAACTTGAGAATTTCATTAGTCTGATTGACGATTTCAGTTTTTTAAAATTCATTTTACTTATAATAAAGATACAACGTTTGCAATACGACACCCTTCTTGGTAATTACAAATGACATCAGCACAATTTCAGTTTTCTTTCTTTAAACCCTAAAGTGTTATAACGACGTACCCACTATTTCATAACATCAGATTCTGTACGGTGATTTGTGATTTAATTTCCAGCACTGTAAGTTCTTTTTACATTTTCACTTTGTGTTTTATGGAAATCAATTATTATATTTTACAAAACTTGCTGCTTTTCGATTGTTTCTGTTACTTACTTTAAGACCATACAATCGGAAGAGAAAATTAAACATAGGGGTTTGTCCGAGGATAAAAATGTCTCTAAAACATTTCAGAAAACTTTGTTCACTTTGTTTCAGAATGTGCTAAGTCCCATGTATTATTTCATATATTAGATAAATCTATAGTGAAACCAACAAGCTGCCACACTGTTGTCTAAAGTGAAGAATTTTATTTGAAACCATACCCAAGAAAGAATAGAGGACATGAAAGATTATGAATTCTTCAGCTTTCCAGACAATATGATCTTTCGGGGAAGAGGAGGGGGTAATAGATCTAGAGTCTTTGTAAATTCGTTCTTTGGTCACTGGGTTTTTTGGTCATATTGTACGATTAATCTTAAAGTGGAGTAGAGAAAGCTTCTGTTTTCAGGAAAGAAAAACTTGTTGTAAATGAATGAAGAAATTGACCAGTTATAGAATTGAATCCACAGTGACGTTAAAATATGCCTTGTTCAGCAAACGCTCGATACTTAGAAAATGCCACCAGAATAGCCGGCGAGTTCTCAACTTAGCAGTTTTATTTCAGCCTCATACGACCACTTACAAATCTCAATCTGACACAATTTTTTCCAATCAAGTTTCTGATAAGACTGATAAAATTTCCTTATCTCTTCCTGCGTGCACCTGTTGTAAGAAGATAGGGAACGTTGTTTCTGATTGCTACGGAGTGACAATTATCAACATTATCAAGACAGTGCTCTTATTTATAAGAGGTCAAGGTCATGAGCATGTATTGCAAGTATTGGGTTAAACAAACCCCAGTTTGATTTTATTATGGAGAACTATGAACTATTCGTGGCAAAAGTTTCTATATCACTTATTAGTGATACCGTCGTTTTTGTCACTACTAATCATTTAAGAGATACATGGGCTTCTCAGTCTTTTATTATCAGGTTCTTTACCTTTATTTGAGAAGTCTTCTTTTAATTAAAGAGTTATTACACATGGAGTAGAGTGCGGCTTTGTGAATGTTTCTTTACATTGTGTAAATTGGTAATCGGACTTAGTCTCAGATCCCGTAACAGTGACGCTTTTACGCATCTATTTATTTATTACTAGGCAATTAACTAGTTAGAGATAAGGCTGTGGATCAGAAAATCGATAACATTCAAAATGACATTCCTGATTCATACCCAATTTGTGCAGTTACTAGAGCTATGGCAAAAAAGAGCTTTTGAGAATAAGCTTGCTCAAACACTTATTCTTTTAGCTGACAAATGTGTTTGTCAGGCTTTTCATTAGGTTAATGTTGCTCATGGCATGGATCAGCCAGAAGCTATTGATTACAGTGATCCTCTTTTTACTGCTAACTCTCTTCATGTTAATCAGCGTGATAAATGAAAATTATTCGATGCCGAACAGGATCCGGAGATCCCCTGTTTGTTTAAAAGCGTATTAGCAAAACTGAAGGCACACAAGTACCAGTTTGGTATTTTTTTTCAAAATAGGGTCTTTATTAGGAAATGTAGATCATCTGAGTTAGCTAATAGGGATCAGTGGTCAGTGTGGTACCAAATCCTAAATCGTATAGGGAAGACATTCTTAGTCTCGTCTATAAAACTCCTTTGAATTCTCATTTATGGATCAATAAGACTTATCACGAGATCGTTAATCGGTTTAATTGGACGAAAATTAAACGTGTTGTTATTAGATACTCAACGTCTTTTTAAACGTGCCAAATGGTTTAAAAAAATCCAATCCGATGTAACCTAAGGCTCACCTGCAACCTATTCCTGCATTTAAAGAACCATATAGTAGAACTGTAGCAGGTTTAGTAGAATAATATCCGATTGCTTCTTTCCGTACCTAAGGGCAAGTCAGAAATGAAAGCAAAATTAAGGTATGACAGAAAGTTGAAAGGAAAGGAGTTTTCAACCTGGTTATAAAGTTTTGGTTCACTTGCCAATAATTCAAAATCCTCTTCAGGCTAAGTATGGTGGTCCATAAAAAGTTCGAAAGGGAATACGTGACTTAAATTACACCATTAACGCTCTTGGTTTGTTAATATTAAAGACTGTAAAAGAAAGCGCTGTTAAGCATGTGGTTAATTTAGTTGTACCCGTCCCACACAGTAAGGATTTAAGTGATGGATTGCAATCGGACTGTAGTAACTTTGGTGTCACCAACCCTAAGAACACAGAAATAGTGAATAATCTGGACCAGAAATAAACACATTTGCATCTACAATTAAAGAGTGTACTGAAACTTCTAATTTTTAATATGGACATACCGACAATGGAAAAGAGAAACAGTGTTGCCAAAACATTCGTTTCTATTGGCAAGAATCGATGAATGCATTAAAAAAAGTGGAAATGCTAAATATGTCACCATATTTGACCTTTTGAAAGGATTCCGGTCATATATAATCACGGATAGGGCACATGAAATTTCGTAACTCCAGATAGATTTTGTCAGTATAAACTGATGCCGTTTGAGATGAAATAGTCCGCCTTGTACATTCCAATGATTAATGAATATGATTACATCTAGCCTAAATAACTGTGACGCTAATATCGTTGATGGCATCATCTACAACGACACCTATAAATGTCACATGGAAACCATTAGGAAATTCTTTGACAGACTCAATAACACAAAAGTGACAAATAATTTAAGTAAAAGTGAGTTTTGGCGTGTTTCTGTTACATTTGGAGGACATGTTGTTGAACATGGACAAGTTAAACCTATAAAAGTTAAGGTGATGCCTATCTCTGAATTTCCTCTGCCTAGCTGATTGGATTTTTGGTATAGCTGGATGTTCCACTTTTTCCATAATTGCTGAACAACTGACCAGTTTGCCGAGTAAGAAAACCAAGTTTCTTTGGTCCGAAAAATGTCAGGATACTTTTGATAAGTTCC
Organism: Sinohyriopsis cumingii; assembly: GCA_028554795.2. NCBI lineage: Eukaryota > Metazoa > Mollusca > Bivalvia > Unionida > Unionidae > Sinohyriopsis > Sinohyriopsis cumingii. The sequence continues at coordinate 18,653,061 of CM068831.1, read as the reverse complement.
TTGCTATACTTAAGAGTGCACCAGTTCTTCCTGCTCCAGAAATCAGTCGACGAATTAAAATTTATGCTAATGCAAGTGATGTTGGGGTTGGTGGAGTATTTATTCAATTAGATAAAAGAGGTGTAGATCACCAAGTGTGATAATCTTTTTATGACAAAAATAAGCACCGGAGAAATTATTCCACAATCAAGAAGGGATGTTAGATTTAATATTTTCTTCGCAACATTTTTAAGTGTAGATTAGTTCAGATTCATCTCCGATTGCCGTGTTTACTAATTAAAACCCTCTAACTTTCATTGGCAAGGTGGGAAAAAATCTGAGAACATGAAGGTCGAATTTGATGTTATAGGAATACAATATTTAACATCAAGGGATAATTTAACTGCAGATAGATGCACTTTCAGAAGTATCAAATTGCTTCGTATATATTTCGTGTCATTCATGAGACATCGTGTATATTTCGTGTCATTCATGAGATATCGTGTATATTTCGTGTCATTCATGAGACAATATATATGAATATTTAACTAATGTTTAAAAGAAAGCTTTATTGCATAAATCTTTCTGCTTCGTTATGAGGAGAGGTGTTATGTATATTTCATTTGTATTATTTGGTGGTAATAATTACTGATTATATGGTATGTACATCTGTATTTTGTACCTGAATTTGATTAAAATTATGTTCATAGTTACCTGACCAGTAAGATTTATTTAGTAAACAACGTAATACGGAGGTAATATTTATTTATGAGCGTGGATTAAGTATTCAGACCAATATCAATGGAGAGAAACATATTTATTTTGGGTCTGGTTCTAGGACATTCCTAAACTTGCTGACAACTGTGAATGTTTTAGAGAGGATTCTGATCTATATCATGGCTCTATTATTGTGTCTTATCTTTTTATATAATGTTTCCTTGAAACATTTCTTATTCTTGCCTTACCATCTGAAGCAGAATCATTCTTATTGTTGTGTTCTTTCCTCATTTAGGCGAATTTATTTATTGAAATTATAATTCACTGGAGCTACAAAGTGCATAATACTATCCCTTGATGAAAGCATTTATGGGTATTATAGAGAAATCAGGCAAGGGCATTTTATATTATAATTTTGTGATACATAATTACACTCCAGGCCATCAGCACATAGCACGCTCAGGAGTACAGGCACTTCATCACATTTCTTATTTAATTGTCATTTTTGTGTTCCAGCGAAATATTTTGGTTTTCGTTTTTTTCTTTGAATAAAAGTTTAAGACAATAAAGTCGTAAGGGTGTGGTTTGGAGAGAGAGAGAGAGAGAGAGAGAGAGAGAGAGAGAGAGAGAGAGAATGTAATTGGTGTGTGTCTGTAGATAGTGTTGTTTTATTTCTTTCCAACATGAGTAAAAAAAGTATTATTTAATTCATTTCTTAATTTAAACATGTCACAAGATACCAAATCTTTTATCGGTAAATACGTGTTATAGTTAGAATTTTATTTTAAAGTGTTTTTCACAACTTGTAAGACTGCAATTTCACCCTCGGTGCACTTCATATTTGGAACATGTCATGTGACGCTCACCGTTCTGTCAGTATCACTGCTGCCAATAACTAGTTTCAATACACAACAGTATGGAACAAAAATTATATCTTGGATTAATGTGAATTATTTTAGATTGTACATCATCACATCCTGAGAGAGACTCTTCCTTTCTGGTAGAATTTGACAAATTTGAGATGTGTTATAAATATGTATGTGCTTTATTTTAAGATGTACATTGACACCTGTTTAATTTTTTTTCAAATTGTTTTAATTTACGTGGGTTGAATAAAGTTGAAATAAAACCAGACTCCTGATTCTTGTATGTTTAGTTGCAACTGCATATGAATCCTTTTGTTTTACTTTGCAATCATTGAAGTTACAAAAACATAACAGATCCAAGATTTATTTATATAATGCAATCATTCTAGTTACAAAAACATAACAGACGCAAGATTTATTTATATAATGTAGATAAGCCTAAAAAGTTATTTTCCATAAGCCAATAAGATCAAAGGGGATATGGCATTTTCCACATTTGTGTGACCATCCCTTTATTTGATCTTTATTCATTCATTCATTTGTTCTATACTCTCTCAATAGTTTATTACGTGTATTTCCCTCCTTAATAAGTCTAATACACCTGTATTGTGATTATATTTGATGCTGGTCTGATCTTAACTATTCATAACACTTTGCAGATATAGTCATGATTGAGAGTCTTTTCATTTGTTACTGTTTTTGTTACACTCTCATGATCTTGGATCATATTTAACTTGCATTAATGAAAACTAGTGTGAACATACCTCTAGACGACATTAGCACCGACACCAAATAAGATCACTGTAAATATTGCATACCGGTAGGACGTTTACAGTCCATTCATTACAACTTTAATATCAGGATTGGACTACACTTATAATACTTTAGTTTAAATACATCTGGACGAATATTGTTCAAAACTAATTTCGTGAAACCTAACTTGCACACTTTGAATTTGAATTCAATGATGCCGTGTACATACAGTTAATTAACAAACCAGATGCATCCATGATAATATAAGATTATTGATCTATTTTACAAAGTTACGTTCACTTTCATGGTTACAAAAATACTCTCTTTGTAATAGTAAGTAATCTACTTTGAAATTTCAACATTTTGATTTGTGAAATCCCATCGGTAAAGTGACACAACGGTCAATCTAATATACTGCTATATAAATTGCAAGAACGAGTTCATACTGGAAACGTAAACAAACCAAATAATTAGGTACTTCTTTGACTGAAGACAAAATACCAGAAAATTGAAGCTAATGTTTGAGATTTATTGCCAAAAAAGTTCACACATAGAACATAATTCTGCCTAATGTTACAATCCGTCTTTTAATGCGACAGCTATTTGCTCAGCGAACGATACAAACGATGCCCAAGTCTCGTCAATAGCCGCTGCTATTTCCCTTGCCGGAAGTTCGAAGTACGGAAGTCCGGATGGTCTCAGCTCGTACGTGAAGGAATACTGAATTCCCCTCTTAACATAGAAATAGTCATAGGCACCTCCTGAAGCCGCGTCTACACGACAAGATAAAATATACATATTTATATGCACTGGTAATCACTCCAGAATGTAATAAGTGTGTTGATCATACATACATACATACATACAACTGTACATTTGTATGTACGTGCATAGATATATGCAAACTATATATTTATTAATATAGGTAAATATCTGCATTATAACTAATTTGGTTAACAATTTGATGGGAGAAATGCGTCATCAAGCAAACCATATTGTATATGTTAGCAAGAACTTACACAAAATTTGGGCAGCCGCTCCTACTGTAAATCGTCTTTTGCTGACTTCGTACAGAGCATTTGCAGCGTTGTCTCCCATCATTTTCTGTAACAGATTCAGTGTCAGTTTTGTAAAATTATAGAACATTGCCTCAGTGATGCGAAAGTTCAAAACTTTCATCTTGAAAAATTATTTTTTGTTTCCTGATATTATAACTTTTTATCACAATCTAACCGTCAATGCGCAGATAAAATGATTATGGGTACAGATTGTGGTAAGTATTTTGCAATTATCTCTTGACTACAACGTTATATATGTTGTTGTAATTAACTAATTAACTGTTATCAGTACTATATAATGGCATATATGTGATAAATCTGTAGCCTCGATTATGCATAGCCACCTGTATGTTTACATTAGGAACGGGTAAGCAAGCACTAAGTTTGTGGATTTCAGCGTAGTAGCTGTGAAAACAGTATATTTCGGTAATTTATCGGGCAGTTTCCATAATTTAGATTTACCACTTATTATGTAATATACAGATGGAATTTACTGGTGTATACGGATGTGAGAAGAGTCGGTTAACAGTACGAGCATGGTGTGTGCTGTGGAGAGGTACAGTATAGAAGTAACACTTACCAGTACGTTGTAGTTAGGAGCAGTGGCTGTTGTGTAGCCGTACGGAAGAAGAATCAGCTGGGAGTATGAGTGAAAAGAGAAGAAGGCCTTGACATTTGGTGTAGCCTCAACAGCAGCCTTCAGAGCGGCTGTTTCCGGAGCGCTGAAGGGCGAACCACCGTGGAACGTGTCAGAACTACAGCTGGCACTGGATCCAGTACCTGAAACATTGCCATTTTATCATGTTCTTATCTACATGTCAGTTAAGATATACTCATTCTTAGTTTTGTTACCCAAAAACATTTCCTACTTTTGAGCAAATATAAGCTCTTGCATCTAAGTTCATCGCTATGCAAGGAAACAGAATCCGAAAAATGTTTGCGATTCAAAGAAAAAGAATAGGAGCAGAGCATTATTGTCCAAACTCATGCGTATCAAGAGAATGAACCGAAGATTTATTTTCACCTCTGAAAATCTGGGAAGTGAGATCTTGCTGCAAGAAACAGATTTGTTTCCTTTTAAAAGATATTTCGGCCAAGATCAAATCTCAGGACATCTGTATAAATCTAATCCCGAAATACAACAATGCTAAGACGGCCAGTCATAGATTCACTCACCCGAAAATTAAGAGACTGGAACATTTCTTCTTCAATGTGGAAAGAATGACGTTGTTATTGAGGACAGTATTAATAAGTGTAATATGTTATCGACAAAATCATACAGAGACTGAATGTTATATATATATATATATATATATATATATATATATATATATATATATATATATATATATATATATATATATATATAGAATGTATAAAGTGTCAATTGTGAAACAAGTCGTAAACTTCGTCGGTAACGAATGTAAATAATATTGCATTGTCTAAAGAACACTACATTTCCTTAAAAGGATCTTTTGGGGAACTTTGTGCAAAGATTTGTCGATAACGTTGGAGTGAAGCCGGTCAAAGGTTTCAGAATGCAAACAAAAGCTGTACAATTACACTCTCCAGAGCGATTTCTTTGCAGATTTGTCTTTTAGAACTATAGCTCTTTAAGGGTAGGAGAGAACGGTGTGTGTTTGTGTGGGTGTGGGTGTCTTTTCCCTTAGTGGAACCCATGTCATAAATTGTTGGATCTTGGACTAAATCTTCAGGACGATTGATTTATCAGAGGAAAGAAATGTAGTCCTGGTCCATGTAAATTAAGAAAAAAAGATGCAGTTTTACACAGTTCCGTATCCGTTAATGACATGAAATAGTTCACTGAAAAAAATAATACACAGAGTTCTTTAATTATGTGATCTACCTCCATGGTTGACGTCCCAATTTCTGTTCAGATCCACTCCGACGATCGAGCCGCAGCCGGATATGATCTGTCGGTTCTTTCTCCACAGACGGTCCTGAATAATAATAATTTCGTTTCATGAAGTGATTTTTTCGATATTTATCTTTGTCCATCGTTTCGCTCAAAGGATTTTCCTCTACTAGGCCTTTGTTGAATGAGGAGAAAACTGTACCATGGTATCATTCTTGTCTAAGAACAGATGTTTGCAAAAAATATGTTATCATACCATTTGAATATTTTTAGCCGAGACGAGCTATATTACTTTAATGAACAATTTTTACCGTCTGGAATCATGGTATAAAATAATAAATGATATAAAATTAAAACGATAGTCCATGGGTTGTTTTAATCCATCATGGGGTTATTTCCATCTGTGGGTTATTTACATTATGGAGGTTATTTCCATCTATTTTCTAATGCTTCAGATGGCCATTTCCCTCATTTATAATGTTTAAACGGACATACAAAATTCAACTGCTCCACACCAACCGAAACCAGAATAAATACCACTGATTTTTCCTTATAGTTTAATTGTTACTTATAGACTTCTTCGGCTAGTCTTTTAAATTGTGCCGAATAAACATTTATTTAGCTATTTAGCTGCTTTGACTTCATATTGAATTTTTTTTTTGTAGTTTTTGTGCTTACTTATGAAGTTATTGTGACCTAAAAGTAAAGCTGCTTCCAGCCAGACAAGATCTTATCAATATTTAAAACGCTGACAAATCTCAGGACAGATGTTTGCGGATCGCGTATTATGATTCAGTTTTGTGTGTATTTGAACCTATAAATGTTGTGATTATTATTCATGTGTTGTCTGTAATTGCTTATGAAAATTGCATGTTTTTGGAACCGTTCCGAGTTTATCTTTTTTGAATTTTATAAACTTGTGTTAGAATCAAGCAGAAGCAATTTCGTGCGTATTGACATTGAATTGCATCACGTGAATATAAACCGTCTTTAAATTGACATAGAGTTGAGTCACGTAAATACATATGGTCTTTGTATTGATATGGAGTTGCACCATGTGAATACAGATCGTCTTTGTATTGACATACAGTTGCATCGCGTGAATACAAATAGTCATTGTGTTGACACTGAGTAGCATTATGTGAATACAATATCGTTTCTGTTTAATGTAAGTCAATTTGCAATAAATATATTGACTTTCGTAAGTCGAATATTCCTTAAAGACTACATGTTTTAATATGCTGTAATGACTGAGTCGCTAAAATGTATAGACGCAAATATATTGCAATTTGCAGTACATTCTCCATCTCTCTCCTTACCGTAGTATGCGTGTACACGTAGCCGTCAGGGTTGTGAATGGGGTTGATATACCAATCAAAGGCCGCCAGCATGTCGAGTGATGCCTTCTCGGTGTTTCCATGCGCATTTACAAGCTGCGTAAGACAAAATAAAATATGAGACGGTGCTTGTGTCAAATATATGTACTAAACCAACTCCAATCAGTGATCGATTCAGTAAGGTATGCCTGTGTTATTCGTACGTTTCCAAGTTACATGTTGTGAACAGATACTTTATGAGTGTTATTCATACATTTCCAATTTATATGTGAAAAGATAAGATATCACGGTTTTACTCATATGTTCCAACTTATATATTGACAGAAAAGATAAGATGTCACGGTGTTACTCATATATTCCAACTTATACATTGACAGAAAAGATAATATATCACCGTGTTACTTATATATTCCAACTTATATATTGACAGAAAAGGTATGCTGCAAAATATTTGTATTCTTTCATCTGTAGGTATAGATATAAGCAAATTTAATTTATAGTCTGATTTGCATTTACTTAATAAGTAACATTAGCTCTTTGGAGCTGTTTTAACTACTATATACAATAATATATCAATTAACGTAAATAATCTATCACACACGTGTATATTTAATTAATATTGAATTTAATTATACTAGACATTTCTTGCTTTAATTCTTGAACATTTCCAGTGTCATACCGTTCATCTTTCGAATGCGGAGAGTCGATACATTTGCTAAACCCAAGAATTTAGAATACAGTTTCCTGAAATCAATGAAGATAAATCTCAGCTGTCTCATGACGTGTTTTTTCACGAGTTTATACTGTCAGTCAGACTGCTGTTAAAGCAGGTTAAAAGACAGTACTTGAAGGCTGTCATGATGAAAGCGTGGCATACACCAATTCAGTTTTTCGTTGTGAGGTATTTTCCAATTAGCTTAAGCACATTTAGCTGCTTAGATACTTTGCTAAAAAATTTCACTGATTTATTGATTATTATTTAGGAGAAAGTCTTAGGTGACTCCTAGTTGTTTTCCCATGTCTTTCTCAAGTATATCAGTATGTGCAGAAGGAGAAAATCTCAGGACTTAACTAGTTTCCTTTCCATGTGCAGTCGCTAAGAACTTGTCAAGGTTTGCTTTTGTTTCATTGTCTAACCAAACTTGTGAACTCCGTTTTCAAAGCAGATTTTATAACATTAAAGTATTGTTGAACGTTAGCATGTGCTGTCATCGGCATAGTCATTTGCATCAAACTCATTTATGAAAAAGATATTGTCATAAAAAATAAATATTAAAAGGTATTGGTCCAAGAACTCATCCCTGCTGTAAAATTTGTGGATATTTATTCATGAACTAGTTGAGCTATCTATTTTGACACACTGACCACTGTCTTCTGTTTTATGAAGTAATTTATCATAGTGTTTGCTGCGAATCTGAATGTATATATGTCACCAGTTTATATAAGAGATGATTGTGTGGTGAACGGGGAAGCACGTTTGATAAATCCTTCACAAATAACTGCATATAACATGTATTGGCCTTGGGCTAAGCGCAAGTCACCTAGTAGTCGAATAAAGGCAGCCACATACTTGAACCCTTTCTGAAGACAGAGAGATATTGATGTAAGATATTGCAAATGTAATTGGCTCATAAGAGTTTTGATACAGTTAGTATGATGCATTTTATACTATTTTAGAACTTTTTTAGAATGACTATTTACCTGTCAAGACCATTAATATACAACTATGAAAAGTATTAATCAAGTCGCTATTCGGAACACAGAACAACTTTTGTGGGATGTTCACGCTTACAATATCACAATCCTGTGAAGCAGACATACAATATACTTACGTTGTGCATGATGCCTAAGGCAACAGACAGGGACACCCATTCTCGCGCATGTGTAGTCGCCTCTATCCAGATGGCTGGCTTACTTGTTCCGGTATTCTTGGAGATCTAAATAAAATCAAGAGCTAAGTTATTGACTAAAATATACTTAATTATGTTTTGATCTTTGTTCATAACATTTATTGTAATTTGCCTATCTATATATCTATCTCTTTTTTTATTCTATTTTCTTTTTACTTCCTCTCCTTGTGACGTGAAATTTGAATGACATAATATTGCAGGCAGCAGTAAGAATAAACCTGACCTCACCTTGACTTGCTTCATTGCACGACCTTGATGAGAATATCCTAAAGTTGTTACGGTGATCAGGTCACTGTACTTGCTGGCCAGATCATCTATCAGCAGGTAAGCCTATAATAATAATAATAATAATAATACCTTGCTCTAATTTATAAAATATATGGTATAACATTATTATATATCACAAACACTATTCTATATCGATTGTAATGCATGCTTTAAAATATTATAACAAACCAGGGACCTAAAAGTAGTTAGCTTTAAGGTCACATCAAGACAGAGCAAGAAGAGTAAATACTACCTAGCGTGTTGTGTGAATTTGGCTTAAGCTTAATGTTTCTACTACATATGCAAGGACTGTAAGACCTGCCAATACCAAAATTAATTGTCCTCCACTCAACTTTAGGACCACGCATTCGTAGACCCTGGTTTAACACGTATGGTTTCTCTTACTTTATATCGCTTTCATTTAATTTGCACGTGTTTCTAACCGTAGATCGGAATTTCATGCCACGCACAACCTAACAAATCCGAAACGTATAATACACACAATTAGTCCTATCTCTAAGTAATGAAACACGTATAGTTAATTGCTGAGAATATAGCATAAAATCAGGAGATTAATGATGTTCGTACAGGAACCAATTTACGAAACAGTTCCATTCCACTGCGAAATCTTGTGAATGGCGTTTCTACCTACTCAATGGTTAATAACATAATTTAGGAAATAATTTCCCAATAAGGACTCCTCATTATCACACAAATAATCAATACAAAGTATATCAAATCTATCAACGAAAATTCTAGTATACGGTAAAAACGGTAAAAAGTATTTAACCCTTTTAACACTACTTATGGGTTTTTTCTTCAAATTAAGTATAGTCATACAGAAAAAGACACTACCAGGATATAATAATATTAATATGCATATACACAGGTAGCGAGATATGAAATAAGTTATGTGGCACGAAAAATTATATTACAGACAAATAGGAGGTGTACCTGATCTAGAGTCGGGTAGTTATTACGATAGTCGAAATTCAGTGGTGATGCAGCCATTGCCATCATTTCTTCATCGATCAATCTGTAATTGACATCTATATTGTATGCTACTGACACCACAGCGTCCGTCGATGAAAATATGAGGAAGTAACAAAACAGGACAAATTCTTTAAATGTGTCGTATGCAAACAAAACAGTATCGCGTTTAGGTCCTGTTGCAATATAAATAATGTTTACTAAAGTGGGATAGATCCATATATCAAGTTCAAGTGAACTCTGCCAGCGTGTGCTTCGATATAAGCTGAGAACTTATATTGTTAGAAATCGGGCTAAAGTAATAATTTAAATTCTCAAAGTATTGTAATGCAATATGTGTTACTTCGAATAAAGCAGTGACGTCAAGTTTATGAAATGTCATTGCTTGTTCTCAAAAAATAAACAGCTTTGACAAATATTCAATTTCATCCAACGATTCTGTTTCGTTTACTTCTCTTTTTGAAGATACTATTAGGAATGTTTCTCAGTATTTCGGTTTTGTATTCAGTGTCACTTACGTCTGCATGTCTTCGACCATGACCTTAATGTCAAATCCCGCCTTCCGCAGGACGTTATTGATACGTCCGTAGTCCCATGGAGCTACTAGAATATGCACTGAGCTCGACGTGTTCTTTTTGTGTTCTGCTATTAACGTAAATTGAAACAAGGTCACTATTACGTACATTAGGTGTGCTATTGCCTTTTACAACATTCATTCGAAAAATTTCTGAAACGCATTACCTGTCTGGGCAAATTTCTATGTGACTTCATTTATTAAGTTTTAAAGCGGATTTTTTCTTCTTCTTTCTTTCATTCGATTTGTTTTACTAAAGTGTATTTATAATCTTTAGAGACCAACACAAATGAAACATTACCTCATAATTGTCACTGTCATGGATGCTTTGCAGGTACTTGACTTGGGTTTCATTCAACGCTTGTACAGAAATTAACTTGTAACTGAAAATGAAAATTGTCATTTAAAAAAAATCTCAGTTTTAATCTCAGTGGAAAAGTTTTGGATTCATGGCACTAACGTCGTAGCTGATCTTGTTCTAAGCTTTACTACTGAAATTTAATTTTTTTCTCTACGGTCATATAAAAAGACTAATACTAGTAGCAGTTATAATGATGACCTTTAAATTATTTAAAAGAAAATAAGCGAAAACTGCAACAAAAAGGCAAGCATTTATTAGGATTCCTTTGCTGGCAATATATACAATTTTTACAGTCACGTAAAATATAAAATTGATGTTAGTTCTTGTTACGGCCTATATTATGTTAAAAACAAACAATTAAAAAACAAGCCAAAAGATGCAAGAAAAATATAAATAGTAAGGTATTTGATGTATTTTATATGTAATTCCAACCCTGCTTTATCTACGTCATATGACGAAGAGCATCTTACATTGTATGGAGCTTAAGTCCTTACATTGTATGGAGTGTAAGTCCTTACAATGTATAGAGTTTAAGTCCTTACATTGTATGGAGCTTAAGTCCTTACAGTGTATGGAGTTGAAGTCCTTATATTGTATAGAGTTTAAGACTTTCCATTGTATGGAGTTTAAGTCCTTACGTTGTATGGAGATTAAGTCCTTACATTGTATGGAGCTTAAGTCCTTACATTGTATGGAGTGTAAGTCCTTACATTGTATAGTTTAAGTCCTTACATTGTATGAAGCTTAAGTCCTTACATTGTATGGAGTTGAAGTCCTTATATTGTATGGAGTTTAAGTCCTTACATTGTATGGAGTTTCAGTCCTTAAATGGTATGGAGTTTAAGTCGTTACATTGTATGGAGTTTAACTCCCTATATTGTATGGAGTTTAAGTCCTTACCTTGTATGGAGTTTATGTCCTTACATTGTATGGAGTTTAAGCCCTTAGATTGTATGGAGTTTAAGTCCTTACATTGTATGAAGTTTAAATCCTTACATTGTATCGAGTGTAAGTCCTTACATTCTATAGAGTTTAAGTCCTTACATTGTATGGAGTGTTAGTCCTTACATTGTATGGAGTGTTAGTCCTTAAATTGTATGGAGTTTAAGAAATTCCTTACATTGGATGGAGTTTAAGTCCTTACATTGTATGGAGTTTAAGTCCTTACGTTGTATGGAGTTTAAGTCCCTATATTGTATGGAATGTAAGTCCTTACATTGTATGGAGTTTAAGCCCTTACATTGTATGGAGTTGAAGTCCTTACATTGAATTGAGTCTAAGTCTTCACATTGTATGGAGTTTAGGTCCATACATTGTATGGAGTTTAAGACCTTACACTGTATCCAGTGTAAGTCCTTACATTGAATGGAGTTTAAGCCCTTACACTGTATGGAGTTTAAGTCCTTACTTTGAATGGAGTTTAAGCCCTTGCATTGTATGGTAATGTAACTCCTTACATTGTATGGAGTTTAAGTCGTTACATTGTGTGGAGTTTAAGTCCTTACATTGTATGAAGTTTAAGTCCTTACATTGTATGCAGTTTAAGCCCTTAGATTGTATGGAGTTTAAGCCCTTACATTGTATGAGTTTAAGTCCTTACATTGTATTTAGTTTAAGTCCTTACATTGTATGGAGTGTAAGTCCTTACATTGTATGGAGTTTAAGCCCTTACATTGTAAGGAGTTCAAGTCCTTACATTGTATGTAGTTTAAGTCCTTACATTGTATGGAGTTTAAAATTAGTATTAAGAAGTTTACCGACTCAGAACGTTTATGTATTGAGAAATTTTTGTATATTTACTTGTTATACTTTTTGATTTGGTTTTTGTTACTGATAAAATATATTCGTATATCTAGTGTGTGTATAAATAAAATAATAATTTAAATAATATTAATAATAATTTTTGCGAAGACATCTATACTATGTACAAAAACTTAAGTCAAGTTCCTGATCAAAAACCTAATTAGCTGAAATTCCATGATTCAATTTTTTTTTAATAAATTACAGATTATAAAGAAAGAAATGCGCATTAGACAGTATAAGTTCCGTTTTTGTATGTTTCTAATATAATAATATTCAATTATATAAATAAGGGTTTATAATATAAATTTTGCCAGTGACACTTAATTCTAATGATGATGAGGCAAGTGCAGTTTTCCGTTTTATCCATAATGATATATTGTGTATAATTCTGAGATAAACATTATTTGTCTTAAACAGGCATTTTTTAGGAGAATTTAAAAATGAATTTATAAAAAGAAAATAGTAAAATAAAATAAAATAAATGTATGTTAAGATACCTTCTGTAGCTCTTTCTTTCGGCTGCAGCCAAGCCCGACAAGCACGCGGTCAGAATTAGGAGTCGCCACATGCTGACGTTAGGTAGTGAACAGAGAAAGGAATCCCAAATTATATACTCTTCTGGTCATGTGATCGTGTGTATAAATAGCAGGTGTAACATTCAATTGTATAATAACTTGAATTATAAAATGTGGCTATTATAAAATTATTTTGAGATATGTCCATGCTTCAACTCGTATTAACGTGTTTGACGTGACATCATAAAATGAATATTAAGTGCAAATATTAACATTAGTAGTTGCTTATTCTGCAATATTTCTGGAAATGAAGGATATTTTAATTGTAACGTTCTAATGCATAACAATATTTGATATCTGAAAATAACTTTTAAGAAAGGTATATCTCTGATATAATTGCATTACTACTTACATGTTTTTTAATAATAACATTTCAGACTTCCAGAAATGATTTCTGGAGTTTTTCTGTGATGTTCATGCTTTATGTCTTAACGTCAACCTGACTCAAGCATTTTATGAAATGGTAAAGAAATTAAAAGTTTATCATGCAAGAATATTATCATATTAGAAATATGTAGGAATGTGCTTTGGTACAATAGATTTACATGTAATATGTCCTTGACGAAATAACACCAACGGTAAAGAGTTTTAGAGCGTTAAAAGAATAACATGACTGCAAATGTCACGAACAATTCAATATAAGACCCATTAGTTGAATGACGTACAATTCAATGTAAAACCCAATAGCTGAATGACGTACATTTCAATGTAAGACCCATTAGCAGAATGACGTACAATTCAATGTAAGATCCATTCGCTGAATGACGTACAATTCAATGTAAGACCCATTAGCTGAATGACGCACAATTCAATGTAAGCCCATTAGCTGAATGACGTACAATTCAATGTAAGACCCATTAGCTGAATGACGTACAATTCAGTGTAAGACCCATTAGCTGAATGACGTACAATTCAGTGTAAGACCCATTAGCTGAATGACGTACAGTTCAGTGTAAGACCCATTAGCTGAATGACGTACAGTTCAGTGTAAGACCCATTAGCTGAATGACGTACAATTCAATATAAGACCCATTAGCTGTATGGCGTACATTTCAATGTAGGACCCATTAGCTGAATGACGTACAATTCAATGTAAGACCCATTAGCTGAATGACGTACATTTCAATGTAAGACCCAATAACTGAATGACGTATAATTCAGTGTAAGACCCATTGGCTGTATGGTGTACATTTCAATGTAAGACCCATTAGCTGAATGACGTACAATTCAATCTAAGACCCATTAGCTGAATGATGTACAATTCAATGTAAGACCCATTGCCGTAACACCATTTCAGGATGCAAAAATTATTGTGAACAAGACCTGCCACACTGGTATCAACTCTAACATGACTGACAAACACTAATATATCCTCCCGTCCAGTAGCTAACAAAAACACTTTATTCAGAACATCTAATATGACCACATACTGAAAATATGCAGTGCTTTCCTTTGGTGACAAGACATTTGGAAGATGGACCTGAAAACGAGATGCTCTAACAAAAGAGTTGATATCAGAGGCAAATATTAAAATCTAAACAAGAAAAGGAAGAAAGCTAAAAAAAATCATGAATGCTAAACATTTATTCTCAAGTACCATCCAGATTACCATCAATAGCATCATTCATAAACAATTGCCTACTATTATATTGGATGAAAATAGAAACCAACATTTCCTAGCAAATTTACAGGGAAAAGTCTCAAAATTCGTCTCTGTTGCTTACCATACAAAACAAATCATAACATTTAACTTAGACCGACGTTTTCACCACATCACTGTTATTTGTTCTATCTCTGTATGTCGGTCTCTATCTCTCAGATACAGAAATCAAATGCAGATGCAGAAATCGATATATAAGGCAGGGTCTGTTAGATAAGTCGACATTACAGTAATCATGGCATAATTCAATTTATAACCACTTGTACTTTGTAGGGACTGACACTCAGTTTGAAAACTTTTGCCAGGAATGTATTTCTTCTGACCTCATATTTGCTTTTTTATTAATTTTCTGAGCATTGGAACCATCTTTGATATTGTTGAGTAGTTCTAACATACCAAAGTCCCATGTCATTATGAAAAGCGCATTTCGGCCTATTCTTTAGGGATAAGCAATCAAGGGGTTTTCAAGCTGGTTGCCGTGGTGGAAAGCTGGGGAGAACTGTTTTCCTTTAGGACCAACTAGACATCATAAGACGACTTTTAGAAACTCTATACTATTAATTCAAGAGGAGTAGTGATCAGAAGATGTTCAAAATGGCCAACTTTATAAGATAATCGAGGGACCCTAATTTTGCTTATGGTCAACAAAACACTGAGAGGAGTGTGTGTGTGTGTGTGTGTGTGTGTGTGTGTGGATAATAATCCTCTCAATAATTTAGCAGGAGCAATAATGACAATCTTGTAATGGCGACGGGTGACAGATGGAAAGTTATCACTGAATAATTTAACCTCTTTCCGATAGCAAGGCTGTGTATGAGTGACCAAAAGTGTGCTTTAGAACTCAAAGGAACTACACAAGCTGGTTCATAAACATGTCAATAATACAAATATGTATGTGCAATGTCGATTATACGATGCTAAATGAGACACATTTCCTTAATCAGACTGCTATTGATGATTGAATCCAACTACTTTAGTTTTGAGTTTTCGGTTTGTGGAACGTTTACATCGGTTGTTCTTGTAACCGTTGTTGTACATCTTGCAAATCTAATCTTTTATGTTGCACGATGTAATGTTTGAATTTCTCCGTAGCCATAGTCATGAACAGTACTGTACTAAATGCTGGCTAAAAGGATATCCATGTTGTTGCTTCCGCTGCGCAATAAGTCGCACACTGTTTAATAATCCTATCCTAAGTTTGTGGATTGTTCTTGTCGTATTTTGGATTTTCATTCTTGACGAACATTATAAGTAGAAGCAATCATCGTTTTGCTTTTCTCTAATTTCATTTTGTTTTATTTTTGTCTTATATTCTTTCTTTTTGTCTGGAAAAGAGGGTTTTAGCATCATCTTTCTGACCCAGACATTCATTTCTTGTCTCTCGGAGTAGGAGAAGGTGTGAAAAAAGTTGCTACACAAAGTCTTTGAGCAGACGTAGATTGATGCACTTCTCTTGTTTCTTCTCTTCTTCCGTCCCTGAGGCTGTTTCTTTCATCAACTCTATTGCTTTTGTTTCGTTGTTTTTTTATATAATATTCTTGAAATCGCTGAGATTTTTTTCTTCTAGTGCTTTGACATTATCCGATATCGTATCGACGATATGTCAAACATTAAGTTAATATACTGTAGGAATGTCCATATTATAGGCATTCAATTGAGAATTTGTTGGTGATGGTATTTTTGGATTCGTATCTGACAAGACCATTTTTGTCCTAGTGTTCTTGAACATGTTCGTTGATGGTATCGACAATGAAAGTGTTGTAAGGCCCGGTGCTATTGATGACGAGTAGAATTAATGACCATTACTAAAGCCACTTCCCAATGAACTTCGTGATCTAATTGTATCGATTGAAGTTGGTTTGTTCGTTGGTATTGGTTTAATGCTTTTTTCTCAGCACATGATAGGTTCTACATGGCTACCAGTATATTTGTAGGAGGAAGAACCCGTGAACCCCCCCCCGGGGAAAAAAATACCAACCCACGAGACGCTACTTGCAATCTCTCTCGCATACTTACACTGGCCAAGCCCGAGACTCAGATCCACGCAAGCAGCGGTGAGATGTCAGTGATATAAAAAAAAAACTAGCGCCTTAGGTCTCACTGGATAGTTTCGTATTTTGACACCCCTAAATTTTAAGGTAGAAGACATGAACCTAATTATCACAAGGCTATCATTTATAAATTCACACAGAAGCTAAATCTGTAATGTGGTTTAGATTTACGTTGAGTTAGGTTTGGAAATGGGTTGGCTTGGTGGCAGTGTTGGTTCAGTTTAAAAACCACCAGTTGCATCAGGAATTAACCTGATTGATGGCAAGTCGTATCACCTTGACTCTAGGTAAACTTGTAACATGCGTGTTTTGTGTGGTATTTATATCTTAGGAGAAGCCCCTTCCTTTCGGCTGCATCAGAAGCAGTAGCGGGTACAGCTGTAGTTGAAGATGTTGAAGTCTTAGAAGTAGATGTTCCATTAGAAATGGGTGTCAATTATTTACATTAAATTTGGGAAACACAAAAATATATATTTACATTTCAATGTCAGTGTAAAACATTTAAATACGAAAACACATACAGTTTAAATTTACTTATAGTGCATACACTAAAGGCACTATATCTGCATGTTAAAAGATCCGATACACCATTCTATATCTATCTGCGTAACATTCAGCTTTAGCACATGCGCTAGTGTTCAAGTCTCTGTGGATTTGATCTGACATAGCATCGTGTCATTTTTTAAATCTTTTTTCTCTATCTCTGTGATAATACGACTCTTGTATTATAGTAGTAGGGCAGGTTTCGTTAGAGAATCTAACGAAAAATAGCGAATTTTATTTTCTACTAAAACAGACTAACTCTACTTTTATTTCTGGCTTTTCTCCCACTGGTTTTAAGTTAATGTCTATATTTAGCAGCTTTGCACCTAAATACTGAAGTTAAAACGTATACAGTCGTAAATCTAGTAGCGTAACCAACCAGCTAGACACACTGCTTAGTAATAATGTCAGTGGGGATCAAGTATGACGAATCTCTTCTCTACAAGGAAGAAGACAACTTGTGTTCATCACTATTGTTAACACATTTAACACAATTAGGTTTTAGTGAGCACATCGAGTTTTTGGTCATGTCTTTGCTACATACAGTGTCACTATCACACACTGTATAAACTTCAACGGAATCTTGTTGTCTTTAAGAATCATTTTTGTTTAAAAATCAATGTTTATTAATCCACACGGTCTTGAATACTATCATTACCTTTTTCCATGGCGTTTCCTGACGAACTGAGGACACAATTCGTGGCAACGAGATCTTTATACATGGGGAGTGTTTTATTTCTGTCATAGTCTTCCCCAACAAACATTATACAGTATAAAAAGCAGTAGTTTAAAACTCGATCAACGATTCTGAGTCTGCTTTTTCACGTTTATTTACAAAGTCTCTGTAATTGAATTATCGCAACTACAAAGTAGATTCATAGTACTATCTTGTAAAACGGTGATTCAGAGGAATGTCGTTCGTTTTGAAGGAATAGTCAAACTGTTGCTAAACGTAACTTGCTGGTAAATTCTATCGAAAACATGCTCTGGTCATTACCTCACCACACCTAGTGAAGATAACTCTGCGTGAGGTGGTACTTCTGTGTAAGTCAGTAAGTCTTAGTCCTTTGGAATTCTGTATAGTGTTATATCCATGGGCTTAGAAGTTGTGGCATCGAAATTCTTCTTGGGGGTATTCAGTTGATCCAAGTCTGACCATTCTGGATTCTTTCAAAGTACTTTAACCTTTTATGACACTATCACAACAAGAATCGTAAGGTCTGTGTCGCGGAGGATGTAATTGTTCTTTGAATTTCACTTGACGTTTGACAAACTCTCTGTAAATGTGTTCTCGCAGCTCAGGGTATAAATACGAATCCTCTATTAGCTTTCAGGGCGATCGATGTACATGCAGCGACAAAAGATATCAAGGTAAAGAATTTCATATTCTAAATGGTCCAAGACAGAATACTCATTCGGCCTCAGAGGTTTTTGTCATTTTTGTCTGAAATGTGCGTAGGAACGAGATTTGGGGTGCTATTTCTGAATACATCGTAATACAGCGGTTTTCAACAGATTATCCATGAGAATAATGCCTAGTTGTATTAGAAACATCAATTTCCATTGGTTATTTTGCTTGCGCATGAGCAGAAGGGTAAAAGTTGGATTTTTTTTTTTTTTTTTTTTTGCTTAATAGACCCATCATTTTCGTATGGAGACCGCAATTTATTCAAAATGCCCACCTTATCCTAGTTTTTGCAAAGGTTCACCTGTCTGTGTTCAGTTAAGACCGGTATGCCTTAGATCTGAGGCCAAAAGGTCTAAAATCCGGACACAAATAGCATTCCGATCTCGAGCGAATTTTGGGTGAAAAAAAACCGGGTCCAAAAAATGAGCTTTTTCTCTCTGTATTTTGTAGTGCAACTAGAACTTCCAGATTATTTGATACCATTTTAGAGCTATATCTGTCTGCTTTTTTTTAATACCACCCACGTTGGTCTATCTTAAATGGCCTCGATGCTGCAGGGCTTTGAAGTAGGGTACAGCCTCATCACGCCTACAGACGGGATCGGGGCCGAATCGGTTAAGACAGGCATTGGCTGCAATGTACGTTCCATTGCAAACATTTTCAAGCTAGGCGGAGAAAGAGAAAACTCTGCGACTTCTTCGTAATACGTCAAGATCAAATCTTCACTTAGAATGTCCACATGTGTAATAACTTTTCCGTTGCCGTCGAAGAGTTAAAGGTATCGACTTGCATTCCGTCTCTGATAATATCGGACGTTGAATCAATTTTCCCCACCGACAATTCAGCATAACGTTTGCAAAAGATCGTCTTCGCTCGTTCTCTATCACGTATTCCAATGTGATGCCTTCTAAGGATCGGTGCCAATCTTTCAATGCCCCTTTTGTCGTCGACAGTCTCACACCAAGACATAGAGTCACTAGCGTCTTGCTTCAAGTTTAAAAATTCGTTGATATGGACTGATAAAATGCTTTCATTCGAGTCGTTGTCTTGATATTGTGCGAATTGTTATGTGAACTGACCCACGTTTGTATAAAGGCTCGTTTTAAATCATCGAAACGACAATGTTAGTTTTGAATAAAAAAGGAAACCTCAGTTTTCCGTGTCAATGAAATAGTAAGATCGGATGGTTCAAATGTGTTGATGGTAACTCTACAGCTAATCAAACTTTTGAATCGGCGAGTGTGTTCCACGTTCATGTGTTCTCCAAGATATCGATTAACCTAAGTATACAAAGAAAACAACGCTATTCACATAAAACAAATGTTTTGTATAGTAACTCTTGGTTACTACACACGGTATATTAGATAATAGATAACTTAGTGTTGGATAGCAATTGTGGGGTATTGGATAGTAGACGACTTAGCGTTGTTAACCACGAATGCTGTTTTGAATAGTAGACGTGGGCTGTTGGATAATTGATAGCTAGGTGTTTAATAGTAGCTAAGTTGTTGATTTATTATAGATAGGTACGTGTTGGTTAGTAAACAAACCTTAGCATGCCTTATATCCTATATCCACCGGCAGTGTCAAAGTTACGTTGTGCCCCAGAATAGCTCATATGTCAAATTTCCCTCGTACCATAGAAAGACTCATAATGCTGAATTCCCCATACAACCCAGAAAAACACACATTACTACTGTTGCCTTGCACCATCTTCACATAATCCACCAAACAATCCAATACTGATATTATGCATGTTTCTGTGTTGCAACAACAACAACTACAACAATAAGAAAAATTGCTGCCTCTGGTTCAAAAGTCCTTCTGATGGAGACGGAGAGGATGCCAGAACTAATATCTGGGCACGCCACGGAAAAAAATATCTTAGCACACGTGAAATAAGGTGTCGACACATTACTCTCTGTTATGTGTACTTAATTTACATTGTGTACATGACTTTGACATGCTGAAGTACGTGCCTGCCCGATTTAGGTATGTTTTTTTTTATTTTTGTAGATATATATTAAATTTTGAGTTCATAGCCTAATCCCGTTTACGATCATTGAATATTCTGGAAGCGAACTTGGTGACAATTTGATGTAATTAATTTTCCATTAGAAATGATTCACATTTAGGTTGTTCAAATGCATTATGTTGCGTCATAGTTCATAGTGACAGTTTATATATGCATAGATATTTTGTAAACAGAATCTTCATTCCTGTAGTAATAGCAGTCTGTGCAATCATTTTCAGCTGTGTTCAGATAAAATTTGAGAGGAATCAGTTATTTAAATTACTCATTAGAACTAGAACGTGCTTATTGAATGTTTGTTTATATTGCAACACTTCTTTGAGATTATTGAGGACTCGTTCAAAGATGTTATATCATTACCATACGTCAAGACATTCAAGATTATTGGGATTAATTCGGAACGTTTTGTACCTTTGGACATGTGATAGAACATTTAAGAATTTTTAGGATTTAATTCATAACACTGTTAATCTCTTTTGAATTTTCACTTCGTATTCTCAGGAAAAAGTATTTGTTCATTTTACTAAACCTTTTTCTTTCGCTTCTTTTCGTTTCAGGTCATAGAATCATAACAACCTCCGACCGACAAGAAACATCTTATCATCAAATGAAACGCACGTTGATACTGTATACAGGAAACGGCATTGCCGTGCCACAACGCCTGTTAAACCATGCGTGAGATTTCAGTATTAAATAGTCAACCAAATGAGGGAATACAGGCCATCGTTTACAATTTTTATTTAAAGTCAAGAGTTCAGTGAAAAGATCCATCTTCGAATAAAAGGATTGCCTTAGGGTCAAAGAACTCGTTGTAGAATGCTGAAATTTTTAGATGATTGTCGATTCATACTTTAAGATGACACTCGTAAAGATGTTTACTTAGATTTGAGTTCCGGACTTTGATTTTCCCATTGGAAAAAACGTGGTCTACTTGATATTTGCCAGGTAGATTGCTAAAATTTACGTAAACAGACCTAACCTTTTTACGAATTTAATAGAAAATTCCATTGTAAATGACATAGGCCTAGGACATTTTGTTGTGTCATAGGTCAGTTAACCGCCTGTATATAAGTTTGAAGTAAACAAGATTATTTAATTCCTATTTTAACATCTACCTAGTTGAATCAGTATTTTTGCTGTGTTCGGTTATGATTTGAGAAGAATGATTTATTTAAATTAGTCATAGGAATTACAAAGTACTTATTGACTTTTGGACTCAATCCCTATTTTGGGATTATTATGAATTCATACAAGGGACATCCTGGATTATATCCTTGCGATACGCCAAGAATGTTGGGACATCAGCTAATTCAAGTCAATTGGCACATCATCACATTCAATGCAATATTTCATTCGGAACATTCTATATGTTTAGACTTGCTATAGAACTTTTCGGACTACTTGAGATTTAATTAACAATACTGTAATTTCCTTTTAAAAATTCACCTTGTTTTCTATGGAAGAAATTTTAATAAACTTGGTAATTTCGCTTTTTTCTATCACTTAGTTTAAGACCATAGAGACGTAACAATTGTGCTTTCACCGGAAGACTTATTATGATGTTTAATTGGCCCTAAATGTAAATGGCGTGAATCTGAATGCAATATGGTAATAATAGTGTACAATGACATGTACCTGAATGCAATATGGTAATAATAGTGTCCAATGGCATGTATCTTAATGCAATATGGTGATAATAGTGTCCAATGGCGTGTATCTGAATGCATTATGGTAATAAAAGTGTCCAATGCTGTGTACCTGAATGCAATATGGTAATAATAGTGTCCAATGGCGTGTACCTGAATGCAATATGGTAATAATATTGTCCAATGGCGTGTATCTGAATGCAATATGGCAATAATAGTGTCCATCTAACAAATTGTTTTCTTATTACTCCTCCAAAACAGTAAGCATTTCAACATAGGGATTTAGTCAGAAGACTTCTTTTGATTTTACTTTGGCCTAAAATTAAAATGGTGCTGTTATGACGTCCAATTTTGTCACAACGGTGGCCATCTTGAAGATCTTATTATTGCTTACGTTTCTTCAACGGACGGTTATTTTAATATGGGGTTTTCATCAGAAGAGTTCTGGTGTCAAGTTGATGTTAAATGAAAATGTTGCAAATGAACCCCCAGTCATATTTTAACATTCCTACTTCTGTTCCAAACTCGTATATGGAGTATAACAGTAAGCCAATGCATACAACCGCCCCCTCTCTCAACTGAAAAGTTCAAGCATCATATAACAATAATCATTTGAACAGTATTCATTTGGATAATGCAGGTCAAAATTATGATGAACTAATAACGATTGTGTTGATCACGGTGCGTCTTTCGCGTTTCCATGGACGGCATCCCTCTAGATAATAGAGTTGCAAAAGGACTAAACCAATAACCACTTTGTTCTTCATGGCATGTCCCTTACATATCGAAAGAGATCACGTATACATCAATATTCTGAATTGTAGTGGACGTGGTACAAAAACTATGAGAAGACTACTAATTTTCATTCCCTTCAGACGATAAGCAAATCCTAAGATAAACAAAAGCGCCACCTTTCATATATCAAACAATTCCAGCACCCGAGGTTAAGTCCCCGCTTAGAACTAATAATGTCCCAGCTATGAAACTATTATATCCCTACTTGGAACCAAACTTTCAAATAAATGTTAGGGTGTTTACATGCAACGATCTATTAGAACAAAGCTCGGCCATTTACATCAGACGTGAAATAACCTCGAATTTAATTCTAGGAATAAAAAGTCTGATGTGTTTGGTAACTCGCCTCCGATGAAGTGCACCGCATATGTTACAACAGCAAAGCTAATATTATTCCGATTATACCTTTGTCTCCTTCCGCGGGCATATTGTTCATATGAGCGAAGGTAGAATAAAGTTCTCAATGGCGACGAATTACATCGTAGGTTTCTTTTTCCACTTGATGAAAAAAGCCAAGATACAATTATATTGATATTCAGAATCAAATATTAAAAGATACCTTGCAACGTTAATCAGCAAACACCAACTATTATCATGATCCAAAACCAAGTTGTAAACTAGACTTTTAAATTTCCATGATCCAAAACCAAGTTGTAACTAGATTTCTAAGGTTTCATGATCCAAAACCAAGTTGTAAATAGACTTCTAAGGATCCATGGTCCGAACCCAGATGTAATTTAGACTTCCAAGGTTCCATGATCTGGACCTAAATGTAACCGAGATTTTAAAACATTATACTCCAATCCTAGCTGTAACCTAGAATTCTGAGGTCTGTGCGGATAATACCTATTTACAGGAACCACCACACCTTTGAGTAGTTTTGATAATCTATTCGTGTTTCGATACATACACAAGGAACATTTATATTATTGGTTTTCATCTCTTTTGTACTGAAATCTTTTTCTTGGGATTCCGGTTATTCAAACTTGTCAATAGTTACATTATATCTCAGCTGTTGTTACCATTTATATTTTTCTGTTTTCTTTGCTTTTTAGTGTTTCACTTTTTATATAAATTCTTTATTTTCGTGTTGAAGAGTTTGATTTGTCTGAAACCTTTGAAACTGTATTGATCCATCAAAATTTATATTCGGATATTGTCCATTTTACAAACGAAATTTTCACGAATTTGAAAAACCTCTCAGAATGTCATAAAGAAAATTTTATTATCAATGCAGTTTTATAGAACTTATCTTTTGATTTTAACTCCTTTAATACAATGCAGCACACTGATTCTGGACTGTGTCTTTTATCTCAACCTTTAGATCCCAGTCACTATTTAAACTTCCTTTGTAAATCATGATCGACAATAATAATTATATGTTGATCAAAAGAATGTGCTGCACTGTATTGTGCCGTACTGTACTGCGCTTCTGAGAACGGAACTGTATTGAACAGAACTGCGCCGTTGTTGCTCATATAAATTAGGCATTCAGTATTGATTTAGTCACTCTGTACGCAGTTCCGAGTTCCGATTGGTTGGATGGAGATATAATCTGATTGTATAAGTGACATGGGCAAGAATTGATTAAGTTACATTAAAGTTGTGCTCCGATTAGCTGAATAACAAAAATATTTTAAATCCCTTTTCCCCACAGTACTCTTACACTATTTCCTGTATATTCTTCAACACGTACTACTCTGTATACGTCAAGGAAAAGCGCGGTCATCAAAGAAATAATAGAGACACTTATATGTGTCCGATATATTTACATTGAACGACTAATGCATAAGAAAAGTGTACTGGAGTACAGACCACATATTTGAAGAAGTTTGCGTTCTATTATTAAGCACACACCACCAGAGCAAGGGATGATTTTAGGACGATTGCAATTCAGTCAAGAAAATAATAAATTTATTACTATCAAAATATCATCCTCACCTTATTAACTTTTTAGTTAAATGTGGGTATTTGTTGCAAGAGTTCACGTTTTTAAGTAAGCGTGAGTGCCTGTCTTTAAGGATGTGTGTTGCTTTGTAAAGACTGTTATTCTGTCATTAGTTGTGTTTGTTGGAAACGAAGTCTTGAGTGCTTGTGCAACTGTTTAATGGAGCTTGTTGATAAATTTTGTCATCTAGGTTCATAATAATTCTTCAATCCTCCAGCAAACATTTTTCGTTGGAGCCGTACGGAAGAGATGAATCCCAGGGGTTAAGACTCTTTCATGAATGCTCCAGAAAACGTTTGATGGAGTCCAAAGAAAGAACTGGGCAGAAGCGTTCAGGGTCTTTCCTGACTGATTGTGCAAACATTTGATGAAGTCAAGAGAAGAAAAGAGTTTGACCTTGGCATTCAGAGACTTTCTCGTCTGCTCTGTCAGACATTTGATGTACTTGAAGCAAGCGGTTGACCCGTCAGGTTCAGAGTTTTCCGTAAGTGCTTAAGCTTTACCTCGGGGATCATAATCTTTTTAATTACACACAGAAACATTTGCACCCATCAAATAGTGTATCGTGATTATTTCATAAATGCATAAATGAAACGCCATATACAAACAAAGCGATTGGTTAGAAAACAACCCAAAGAAATTTGCTTGTACTCAATCAATGCATGATATTCCAGTGTCTGAGTACAGCTGACGTCATCAAGGTGCATTCTTCAAACTTTCGTGGATCGAACTTGCCAATTAAAGATAAAAAACATCCCATATCTGGTTTTAATTGTGAATTAATTAATATGGCATAACTTACATTAATTTTGTGATTACAGCGGTAAACAACATGTTTTAACAATACATTTTTTTGTTGCATTTTCCATTTCGAATGAATGAAAAGTAGGGACGGAATAAATAAGACAGGTCAGAAACTAATACCAGTTTCTGCATAAGACTTTAATAATAATAGAGTAGCGTTGCGTTTATATCACTAATGCATTATTTTGATGATATTTAATTCCACGTATTTTGTAATTCCCAATTTATAAAGGAACACCACATCATTTATGTCGATCGCATTCTGAAAGTTTGTTTCCAAAATATGTAGAGAGAGAGAGAGAGAGAGAGAGAGATCCTTATACTGTATGATGCTGCATGATACTATTGAACGAAGGTATTCTGTATTGAGACAAAATAGTATCATACGAATGTTCCATATTTAATTGATTGTTCGTTTTCCTTTTTTTTCTTCATCTGTTTCCTCCGTATGAACATAATCTGTACATTGAACAATGTATTGTGAAACAATTAAACATTAGAAACAATGATAAGCTTATTGTGCATAAATTATGAAATGAATATATTATATAACGGGCATTTTGTAAAATTCCGGAGTGTATTGCAAAGCAATTAGAAAAAAATGCATCGACTCGTTGTTTAGCGTATTGTGAGGCAGTTAGCGATGCAAACATTCGTTGATAAGCAATTCGGAAATGCCTCCCTTCGTAGATAAGCAATTAGGAAATGCCTACATTCGTTGATAAGCATTTACGAAATGCCTACCGGTCCGCTGTATGGGAATCAGCATGTAGCATACTCCGTAAGATTTTATATGCATGATACAAGTGATCATCTATTTTGAAATATGCTGGCCAAATTCTGTCCCCTTGAATAGATGTACCAAAAAGGGCATTTCGAAATATTTGTGCAGAAGAATTAATGTACGTGCACCTTCATCTTACAAAAGATTTCACCGCCCTTTGGGCTGTCTTATTATCAAGTTATAGGTGGCCTATATACAATTTTATATCTGTAATATGTTTTCTCCAAAAATGTGTCTAACATTCTTTCCATACAAATCACCACGACGGTATGATTGTAACTTGTATATTTTATTCATGTGCCTTATATGACGGAATATGAAGTCAAACATTTCAATCGTCTCTTCCTGACTATGTATCCATAAATGCAAACAGCTATTAATCTTCTTTCATTTCATCTCATTACCTCTCTTAGTCTTTATTACTAGGTATCAAATTCACGTGGAAGTCAAGAACTAGTAAACATGGTCTCTAAATGTTTTATGGTAACTCTCTTTTGACGCCATGAAAAATTACTATTTCCATTGACACGTTTTCATCTATATGATCTATTGATACATCTATGTCTTTTTTTCTAAGTCAGGGTATAATATTCATTTGAAGTATGTTGGTTTTGAGTTAAATACGTGCATTATGTGCGTGCGTTGAAAATAGTTCCAACCTGGTATCAAACTGAATAACGGAATGTATAAGTTATCATTTTACATATAGTCAACGATACATATTTCGTAGCTGAAAGTCGTACTATGTACAATTTTAGTGAGGCAATAACAAACTTCGTTTGTAAACACTTTTCACAAAACCACCAAGTTATTTTGATATGGGTGAATTTCATTTTACCGTTGTCCAGAGATATGGTACGCTATCATAAATTGTTTAACTTTCCTAAAAGAAGTCAACATATCAAATATGTGTACCGATCTGAAAGTCTATAATACCGAAAATCAATAGAACTTAATAAAGTCATTTGCACCAATTACCCAATAAATTCTTATATTAATGAATATATTATCAGAAACAGAGCAGATGACGTTAGATTTTGTTACACTCATCAAAACAGGGCAGTGTAGATGTCAACATCAGTACTTGTTAAATAATAGGAGGTACAATACTGGTTTGAGACAGCACAATATCTCACGGAAGCGATGATCATTCCGAGTTCAGTAATTACAAATCGTATTTATATACAGAAATATGAACTTGCTATATTCAGCTAGAATAAATAGGACTGGGCAATTTATAATGGATGAAATATTGAGAAAGTGATTAATGGTAGGTAATGGGCAAAACACTGGCAAAGGAAGACCACGAATTTGATTTGCATCATAGTAATTTTAGAATATCATTACATATTCAGCTTCATAAACTCGTTGTCTACTGTTGGAATGAGCCTTTCCAGGGCAATTTAGTGACAGAAGGATATCAAAAACATCCACCTTGACATTGTATGTCTAGAATATGATATGAATATGAAATCGGGATCGACTGCGAAAACCATAAATGTCAATAATATGCATACAGTTGTGTCAGTAGGCCAATATCACTATGGTGAGAATTATGTAGCAACCAAGAGAAATTTGTCTAACCTTAAGCTTAATTCTGTCAAAATGCGAAACAAGTGAAACTAGTGGTGAAAGTGAAATGTTTTTCAGATGATCGAATCATATTTTATTACTATCGCTTATTCTGATTGAATTGAAGTAAGTTTATACGGAATCCGTTAAGTACTTATTCAATTTCAATCATACATTATTAGCTAAAATTTTAACACGGGCAATCATTGAATTTCGCTTGATTTAAGGCATACAGGCCATACTGAAATGCTAAGTAACAGTCATAAATTAACTGGCGTTCAACATGGCAATCTCCTGCAAATCAAGAGAACCCCACCCCCTCATGGCGCAAATGCCGGTAATTATCTGTACAGTTATTCATATATGATGTTTTGGTAAATATCCTAAGCAATCATGTAATGCAATCATTTTTATATTATTGGAGCCTGTTAACATGAAAATGTAAATAGTAAACAAAATAATGTTTCCTGTAAGTCAGACAGAGACTGAAAACATGCACGTTTTCGTTTACATAGTTATCATCTGTCCATCTTTCTATTGACATAATTATCATCTGTCCATCTTTCTATTGACATAGTTATCATCTGTCCATCTTTCTATTGATCAAGACCTATTATAGAAAGTGTTTACTCCAGGATAAAATATATCATAGACATTGAGGTTAGTGCAGCTGGTTCTTATGTGTCAAGGAACGAATATCGTTCTTATGATTGAAGGCTGTGACAATCGTGCCTAAGAAAATAAATAGTGCCTAAGAATAACTGTTATGACACCTTTCTCAATCCAGTCCTTACGACAAGTGTTACATGCACTTGACATCTTATCGTATGCATCAATAGATGTGAACGGAAACTGGTTATCATGTGGACACCACAAGTAAGTTCTAATAGTCCTCGAAAATCAGTTGCAGCACTCGAACCGTGACTGCACCAATTTTATACCAAATAGCATGCGAATTTAAATCGCTTACATACTTGCAACTATTTATACAATTTACTAGTTCCCTGAGACACATTTTATAGTGTTATTGTTATTGACATAGACATAAATGTGGCCAAAAATCGACATAAATAACAAAATATTTCAATATTTATTATATCAGGCTATTGCAGAGATGAGTAGCATAAAAGATGATAAAAAGGTGCCGGGTGTTGAAAATTTCAGCAATTCTATTTTCTGTCAACATTTCATGATCATCCGTCTCGTGACGCAATCAATCATCAACTAGTATGACACACATTTTAAAACTTGAGAATTTCATTAGTCTGCTTGACGATTTCAGTTTTGTAAAAAAAATTCATTTTATTATAATAAAGATACAACGTTTGCAATATGACACCCTCTTGGAAATTGCAAATGACACCAGCGCAATTTCAGTTTTCTTTCTTTAAACCCTAAAGTGTTATAACGACGTACCCACTATTTCATAACATCAGATTTTGTACGGTATGTCAAGCTGTTGATATACATCTGACTTGTACTATAATGCATTATTTATTATGCTTTGTGCATTTATAGTGTTATGTATATTTCACTTTTATGATTTGGTGGCTCTTTGTGATTTAATTTCCAACACTGTAAGTTTTTTTACATTTTCACTTTGTGTTTAGGGAAATCAATTATTGTATTTTACAAAACGTGCTGCTTTTCGCTCGTTTCTGTTAATTAGTTCAAGACCATAGAATCGGAAGAGAAAATTAAAATTAGGGGTTTGTCCGAGGATACAAATGTCTCTAAAACATTTCAGAAAATTTTGTTCACTTTGTTTCAGAATGTGCTAAGTCCCATGTATTATTTCATATATTAGATAAATCTATAGTGAAACCAGCAAAATGTCACACTGTTGTCTAAAGTGAAGAATTTTATTTGAAATCATATCCAAGAAATAATAGAGGACATGAAAAATTATGAATTCTTCAGCTTTCCAGACAATATGATCTTTCGGGGAAGAGGGAGGGGGTAGTAGATCTAGAGTCTTTGTAAATTCGTTCTTTGGTCACTGGGTTTTTTGGTCATATTGTACGATTAACCTTAAAGTGGAGTAGAGAAAGCTTGGCCTTTTGAAAGGATTCCGGTCATATATAATCACGGAGAGGGCACATGAAATTTCGTAACTCCAGATAGACTTTGTCAGTATAAACTGATGCCGTTTGAGATGAAATAGTCCGCCTTGTACATTTCAATGATTAATGAATATGATTACATCTAGCCTAAATAATTGTGACGCTAATATCGATGATGGCATCATCTACAACGACACCTGGAAATGTCACATGGAAACCATTAGGAAATTCTTTGATAGACTCAATGACACAAAATTGACAAATAATTTAAGTAAAAGTGAGTTTTGGCGTGTTTCTGTTACATTTGGAGTACATGTTGTTGGACATGGACAAGTTAAACCTATAAAAGTTAAGGTGATGCCTATCTCTGAATTTCCCCTGCCTAGCTGATTGGATTTTTGGTATAGCTGGATGTTCCACTTTTTCCATAATTGCTGAACAACTGACCAGTTTGCCGAGTAAGAAAACCAAGTTTCTTTGGTCCGAAAAATGTCAGGATACTTTTGATAAGTTCCTTGCTATACTTAAGAGTGCACCAGTTCTTCCTGCTCCAGAAATCAGTCGACGAATTAAAATTTATGCTAATGCAAGTGATGTTGGGGTTGGTGGAGTATTTATTCAATTAGATAAAAGAGGTGTAGATCACCAAGTGTGATAATCTTTTTATGACAAAAATAAGCACCGGAGAAATTATTCCACAATCGAGAAGGGATGTTAGATTTAATATTTTCTTCGCAACATTTTTAAGTGTAGATTAGTTGAGATTCATCTCCGATTGCCGTGTTTACTAATCAAAACCCTCTAACTTTCATTGGCAAGGTGGGAAAAAATCTGAGAACATGAAGGTCGAATTTGATGTTATAGGAATACAATATTTAACATCAAGGGATAATTTAACTGCAGATAGATGCACTTTCAGAAGTATCAAATTGCTTCGTATATATTTCGTGTCATTCATGAGACATCGTGTATATTTCGTGTCATTCATGAGATATCGTGTATATTTCGTGTCATTCATGAGACAATATATATGAATATTTAACTAATGTTTAAAAGAAAGCTTTATTGCATAAATCTTTCTGCTTCGTTATGAGGAGAGGTGTTATGTATATTTCATTTGTATTATTTGGTGGTAATAATTACTGATTATATGGTATGTACATCTGTATTTTGTACCTGAATTTGATTAAAATTATGTTCATAGTTACCTGACCAGTAAGATTTATTTAGTAAACAACGTAATACGGAGGTAATATTTATTTATGAGCGTGGATTAAGTATTCAGACCAATATCAATGGAGAGAAACATATTTATTTTGGGTCTGGTTCTAGGACATTCCTAAACTTGCTGACAACTGTGAATGTTTTAGAGAGGATTCTGATCTATATCATGGCTCTATTATTGTGTCTTATCTTTTTATATAATGTTTCCTTGAAACATTTCTTATTCTTGCCTTACCATCTGAAGCAGAATCATTCTTATTGTTGTGTTCTTTCCTCATTTAGGCGAATTTATTTATTGAAATTATAATTCACTGGAGCTACAAAGTGCATAATACTATCCCTTGATGAAAGCATTTATGGGTATTATAGAGAAATCAGGCAAGGGCATTTTATATTATAATTTTGTGATACATAATTACACTCCAGGCCATCAGCACATAGCACGCTCAGGAGTACAGGCACTTCATCACATTTCTTATTTAATTGTCATTTTTGTGTTCTAGCGAAATATTTTGGTTTTCGTTTTTTTCTTTGAATAAAAGTTTAAGACAATAAAGTCGTAAGGGTGTGGTTTGGAGAGAGAGAGAGAGAGAGAGAGAGAGAGAGAGAGAGAGAATGTAATTTGTGTGTGTCTGCAGATAGTGTTGTTTTATTTCTTTCCAACATGAGTAAAAAAAAAGTATTATTTAATTCATTTCTTAATTTAAACATGTCACAAGATACCAAATCTTTTATCGGTAAATACGTGTTATAGTTAGAATTTTATTTTAAAGTGTTTTTCACAACTTGTAAGACTGCAATTTCACCCTCGGTGCACTTCATATTTGGAACATGTCATGTGACGCTCACCGTTCTGTCAGTATCACTGCTGCCAATAACTAGTTTCAATACACAACAGTATGGAACAAAAATTATATCTTGGATTAATGTGAATTATTTTAGATTGTACATCATCACATCCTGAGAGAGACTCTTCCTTTCTGGTAGAATTTGACAAATTTGAGATGTGTTATAAATATGTATGTGCTTTATTTTAAGATGTACATTGACACCTGTTTAATTTTTTTTCAAATTGTTTTAATTTACGTGGGTTGAATAAAGTTGAAATAAAACCAGACTCCTGATTCTTGTATGTTTAGTTGCAACTGCATATGAATCCTTTTGTTTTACTTTGCAATCATTGAAGTTACAAAAACATAACAGATCCAAGATTTATTTATATAATGCAATCATTCTAGTTACAAAAACATAACAGACGCAAGATTTATTTATATAATGTAGATAAGCCTAAAAAGTTATTTTCCATAAGCCAATAAGATCAAAGGGGATATGGCATTTTCCACATTTGTGTGACCATCCCTTTATTTGATCTTTATTCATTCATTCATTTGTTCTATACTCTCTCAATAGTTTATTACGTGTATTTCCCTCCTTAATAAGTCTAATACACCTGTATTGTGATTATATTTGATGCTGGTCTGATCTTAACTATTCATAACACTTTGCAGATATAGTCATGATTGAGAGTCTTTTCATTTGTTACTGTTTTTGTTACACTCTCATGATCTTGGATCATATTTAACTTGCATTAATGAAAACTAGTGTGAACATACCTCTAGACGACATTAGCACCGACACCAAATAAGATCACTGTAAATATTGCATACCGGTAGGACGTTTACAGTCCATTCATTACAACTTTAATATCAGGATTGGACTACACTTATAATACTTTAGTTTAAATACATCTGGACGAATATTGTTCAAAACTAATTTCGTGAAACCTAACTTGCACACTTTGAATTTGAATTCAATGATGACGTGTACATACAGTTAATTAACAAACCAGATGCATCCATGATAATATAAGATTATTGATCTATTTTACAAAGTCACGTTCACTTTCATGGTTACAAAAATACTCTCTTTGTAATAGTAAGTAATCTACTTTGAAATTCCAACATTTTGATTTGTGAAATCCCATCGGTAAAGTGACACAACGGTCAATCTAATATACTGCTATATAAATTGCAAGAACGAGTTCATACTGGAAACGTAAACAATCCAAATAATTAGGTACTTCTTTGACTGAAGACAAAATACCAGAAAATTGAAGCTAATGTTTGAGATTTATTGCCAAAAAAGTTCACACATAGAACATAATTCTGCCTAATGTTACAATCCGTCTTTTATGCGACAGCTATTTGCTCAGCGAACGATACAAACGATGCCCAAGTCTCGTCAATAGCCGCTGCTATTTCCCTTGCCGGAAGTTCGAAGTACGGAAGTCCGGATGGTCTCAGCTCGTACGTGAAGGAATACTGAATTCCCCTCTTAACATAGAAATAGTCATAGGCACCTCCTGAAGCCGCGTCTACACGACAAGATAAAATATACATATTTATATGCACTGGTAATCACTCCAGAATGTAATAAGTGTGTTGATCATGCATACATACATACATACATACATACATACAACTGTACATTTGTATGTACGTGCATAGATATATGCAAACTATATATTTATTAATATAGGTAAATATCTGCATTATAACTAATTTGGTTAACAATTTGATGGGAGAAATGCGTCATCAAGCAAACCATATTGTATATGTTAGCAAGAACTTACACAAAATTTGGGCAGCCGCTCCTACTGTAAATCGTCTTTTGCTGACTTCGTACAGAGCATTTGCAGCGTTGTCTCCCATCATTTTCTGTAACAGATTCAGTGTCAGTTTTGTAAAATTATAGAACATTGCTTCAGTGATGCGAAAGTTCAAAACTTTCATCTTGAAAAATTATATTTTGTTTCCTGATGTTTTAACTTTTTACCACAATCTAACCGTCAATGCGCAGATAAAATGATTATGGGTACAGATTGTGGTAAGTATTTTGCAATTATCTCTTGACTACAACGTTATATATGTTGTTGTAATTAACTAATTAACTGTTATCAGTACTATATAATGGCATATATGTGATAAATCTGTAGCCTCGATTATGCATAGCCACCTGTATGTTTACATTAGGAACGGGTAAGCAAGCACTAAGTTTGTGGATTTCAGCGTAGTAGCTGTGAAAACAGTATATTTCGGTAATTTATCGGGCAGTTTCCATAATTTAGATTTACCACTTATTATGTAATATACAGATGGAATTTACTGGTGTATACGGATGTGAGAAGAGTCGGTTAACAGTACGAGCATGGTGTGTGCTGTGGAGAGGTACAGTATAGAAGTAACACTTACCAGTACGTTGTAGTTAGGAGCAGTGGCCGTTGTGTAGCCGTATGGAAGAAGAATCAGCTGGGAGTATGAGTGAAAAGAGAAGAAGGCCTTGACATTTGGTGTAGCCTCAACAGCAGCCTTCAGAGCGGCTGTTTCCGGAGCGCTGAAGGGCGAACCACCGTGGAACGTGTCAGAACTACAGCTGGCACTGGATCCAGTACCTGAAACATTGCCATTTTATCATGTTCTTATCTACATGTCAGTTAAGATATACTCATTCTTAGTTTTGTTACCCAAAAACATTTCCTACTTTTGAGCAAATATAAGCTCTTGCATCTAAGTTCATCGCTATGCAAGGAAACAGAATCCGAAAAATGTTTGCGATTCAAAGAAAAAGAATAGGAGCAGAGCATTATTGTCCAAACTCATGCGTATCAAGAGAATGAACCGAAGATTTATTTTCACCTCTGAAAATCTGGGAAGTGAGATCTTGCTGCAAGAAACAGATTTGTTTCCTTTTAAAAGATATTTCGGCCAAGATCAAATCTCAGGACATCTGTATAAATCTAATCCCGAAATACAACAATGCTAAGACGGCCAGTCATAGATTCACTCACCCGAAAATTAAGAGACTGGAACATTTCTTCTTCAATGTGGAAAGAATGACGTTGTTATTGAGGACAGTATTAATAAGTGTAATATGTTATCGACAAAATCATACAGAGACTGAATATATATATATATATATATATATATATATATATATATATATATATATATATATATATAATGTATAAAGTGTCAATTGTGAAACAAATCGTAAACTTCGTTGGTAACGAATGTAAATAATATTGCATTGTCTAAAGAACACTACATTTCCTTAAAAGGATCTTTTGGGGAACTTTGTGCAAAGATTTGTCGATAACGTTGGAGTGAAGCCGGTCAAAGGTTTCAGAATGCAAACAAAAGCTGTACAATTACACTCTCCAGAGTGATTTCTTTGCAGATTTGTCTTTTAGAACTAAAGCTCTTTAAGGGTAGGAGAGAACGGTGTGTGTTTGGGTGGGTGTGGGTGTCTTTTCCCTTAGTGGAACCCATGTCATAAATTGTTGGATCTTGGACTAAATCTTCAGGACGATTGATTTATCAGAGGAAAGAAATGTAGTCCTGGTCCATGTAAATTAAGAAAAAAAGATGTAGTTTTACACAGTTCCGTATCCGTTAATGACATGAAATATTTCACTGAAAAAATAATACACAGAGTTCTTTAATTATGTGATTTACCTCCATGGTTGACGTCCCAATTTCTGTTCAGATCCACTCCGACGATCGAGCCGCAGCCAGATATGATCTGTCGGTTCTTTCTCCACAGACGGTCCTGAATAATAATAATTTCGTTTCATGAAGTGATTTTTTCGGTATTTATCTTTGTCCATCGTTTCGCTCAAAGGATTTTCCTCTACTAGGCCTTTGTTGAATGAGGAGAAAACTGTACCATGGTATCATTCTTGTCTAAGAACAGATGTTTGCAGAAAATATGTTATCATACCATTTGAATATTTTTAGCCGAGACGAGCCATATTACTTTAGTGAACAATTTTTACCGTCTGGAATCATGGTATAAAATAATAAATGATATAAAATTAAAACGATAGTCCATGGGTTGTTCTAATCCATCATGGAGTTATTTCCATCTGTGGGTTATTTACATTATGGAGGTTATTTCCATCTATTTTCTAATGCTTCAGATGGCCATTTCCCTCATTTATAATGTTTAAACGGACATACAAAATTCAACTGCTCCACACCAACCGAAACCAGAATAAATACCACTGATTTTTCCTTATAGTTTAATTGTTACTTATAGACTTCTTCGGCTAGTCTTTTAAATTGTGTCGAATAAACATTTATTTAGCTATTTAGCTGCTTTGACTTCATATTGAATTTGTTTTTTGTAGTTTTTGTGCTTACTTATGAAGTTATTGTGACCTAAAAGTAAAGCTGCTTCCAGCCAGACAAGATCTTATCAATATTTAAAACGCTGACAAATCTCAGGACAGATGTTTGCGGATCGCGTATTATGATTCAGTATTGTGTGTATTTGAACCTATAAATGTTGTGATTATTATTCATGTGTTGTCTGTAATTGCTTATGAAAATTGCATGTTTTTGGAACCGTTCCGAGTTTATCTTTTTTGAATTTTATAAACTTGTGTTAGAATCAAGCAGAAGCAATTTCGTGCGTATTGACATTGAATTGCATCACGTGAATATAAACCGTCTTTAAATTGACATAGAGTTGAGTCACGTAAATACATATGGTCTTTGTATTGATATGGAGTTGCACCATGTGAATACAGATCGTCTTTGTATTGACATACAGTTGCATCGCGTGAATACAAATAGTCATTGTGTTGACACTGAGTAGCATTATGTGAATACAATATCGTTTCTGTTTAATGTAAGTCAATTTGCAATAAATATATTGACTTTCGTAAGTCGAATATT
The DNA here is from genome assembly GCA_028554795.2 of Sinohyriopsis cumingii. Classification (NCBI taxonomy): domain Eukaryota; kingdom Metazoa; phylum Mollusca; class Bivalvia; order Unionida; family Unionidae; genus Sinohyriopsis; species Sinohyriopsis cumingii. The sequence continues at coordinate 18,615,727 of CM068831.1, read as the reverse complement.
CCTTAAAGACTACATGTTTTAATATGCTGTAATGACTGAGTCGCTAAAATGTATAGACGCAAATATATTGCAATTTGCAGTACATTCTCCATCTCTCTCCTTACCGTAGTATGCGTGTACACGTAGCCGTCAGGGTTGTGAATGGGGTTGATATACCAATCAAAAGCCGCCAGCATGTCGAGTGATGCCTTCTCGGTGTTTCCATGCGCATTTACAAGCTGCGTAAGACAAAATAAAATATGAGACGGTGCTTGTGTCAAATATATGTACTAAACCAACTCCAATCAGTGATTGATTCAGTAAGGTATGCCTGTGTTATTCGTACGTTTCCAAGTTACATGTTGTGAACAGATACTTTATGAGTGTTATTCATACATTTCCAATTTATATGTGAAAAGATAAGATATCACGGTGTTACTCATATGTTCCAACTTATATATTGACAGAAAAGATAAGATGTCACGGTGTTACTCATATATTCCAACTTATACATTGACAGAAAAGATAATACATCACCGTGTTACTTATATATTCCAACTTATATATTGACAGAAAAGGTATGCTGCAAAATATTTGTATTCTTTCATCTGTAGGTATAGACATAAGCAAATTTAATTTATAGTCTGATTTGCATTTACTTAATAAGTAACATTAGCTCTTTGGAGCTGTTTTAACTACTATATACAATAATATATCAATTAACGTAAATAATCTATCACACACGTGTATATTTAATTAATATTGAATTTAATTATACTAGACATTTCTTGCTTGAATTTTTGAACATTTCCAGTGTCATGCCGTTCATCTTTCGAATGCGGAGAGTCGATACATTTGCTAAACCCAAGAATTTAGAATACAGTTTCCTGAAATCAATGAAGATAAATCTCAGCTGTCTCATGAAGTGTTTTTTCACGAGTTTATACTGTCAGTCAGACTGCTGTTATAGCAGGTTAAAAGACAGTACTTGAAGGCTGTCATGATGAAAGCGTGGCATACAGCAATTCATCTTTTCGTTGTGAGGTATTTTCCAATTAGCTTAAGCACATTTAGCTGCTTAGATACTTTGCTGAAAAATTTCACTGATTTATTGATTATTATTTAGGAGAAAGTCTTAGGTGACTCCTAGTTGTTTTACCATGTCTTTCTCAAGTATATCAGTATGTGCAGAAGGAGAAAATCTCAGGACTTAACTAGTTTCCTTTCCATGTGCAGTCGCTAAGAACTTGTCAAGGTTTGCTTTTGTTTCATTGTCTAACCAAACTTGTGAACTCCGTTTTCAAAGCAGATTTTATAACATTAAAGTATTGTTGAACGTTAGCATGTGTTGTCATCGGCATAGTCATTTGCATCAAACTCATTTATGAAAAAGATATTGTCATAAAAAATAAATATTAAAAGGTATTGGTCCAAGAACTCATCCCTGCTGTAAAATTTGTGGATATTTATTCATGAACTAGTTGAGCTATCTATTTTGACACACTGACCACTGTCTTCTGTTTTATGAAGTAATTTATCATAGTGTTTGCTGCGAATCTGAATGTATATATGTCACCAGTTTATATAAGAGATGATTGTGTGGTGAACGGGGAAGCACGTTTGATAAATCCTTCACAAATAACTGCATATAACATGTATTGGCCTTGGGCTAAGCGCAAGTCACCTAGTAGTCGAATAAAGGCAGCCACATACTTGAACCCTTTCTGAAGACAGAGAGATATTGATGTAAGATATTGCAAATGTAATTGGCTCATAAGAGTTTTGATACAGTTAGTATGATGCATTTTATACTATTTTAGAACTTTTTTAGAATGACTATTTACCTGTCAAGACCATTAATATACAACTATGAAAAGTATTAATCAAGTCGCTATTCGGAACACAGAACAACTTTTGTGGGATGTTCACGCTTACAATATCACAATCCTGTGAAGCAGACATACAATATACTTACGTTGTGCATGATGCCTAAGGCAACAGACAGGGACACCCATTCTCGCGCATGTGTAGTCGCCTCTATCCAGATGGCTGGCTTACTTGTTCCGGTATTCTTGGAGATCTAAATAAAATCAAGAGCTAAGTTATTGACTAAAATATACTTAATTATGTTTTGATCTTTGTTCGTAACATTTATTGTAATTTGCCTATCTATATATCTATCTCTTTTTTTATTCTATTTTCTTTTTACTTCCTCTCCTTGTGACGTGAAATTTGAATGACATGATATTGCAGGCAGCAGTAAGAATAAACCTGACCTCACCTTGACTTGCTTCATTGCACGACCTTGATGAGAATATCCTAAAGTTGTTACGGTGATCAGGTCACTGTACTTGCTGGCCAGATCATCTATCAGCAGGTAAGCCTATAATAATAATAATAATAATAATAATAATAATAACAATAACTAAAACCTTGCTCTAATTTATAAAATATATGGTATAACATTATTATATATCACAAACACTATTCTATATCGATTGTAATGCATGCTTTAAAATATTATAACAAACCAGGGACCTAAAAGTAGTTAGCTTTAAGGTCACATAAAGACCGAGCAAGAAGAGTAAATACTACCTAGCGTGTTGTGTGAATTTGGCTTAAGCTTAATGTTTCTACTACATATGCAAGGACTGTAAGACCTGCCAATACCAAAATTAATTGTCCTCCACTCAACTTTAGGACCACGCATTCGTAGACCCTGGTTTAACACGTATGGTTTCTCTTACTTTATATCGCTTTCATTTAATTTGCACGTGTTTCTAACCGTAGATCGGAATTTCATGCCACGCACAACCTAACAAATCCGAAACGTATAATACACACAATTAGTCCTATCTCTAAGTAATGAAACACGTATAGTTAATTGCTGAGAATATAGCATAAAATCAGGAGATTAATAATGTTCGTACAGGAACCAATTTACGAAACAGTTCCATTCCACTGCGAAATCTTGTGAATGGCGTTTCTACCTACTCAATGGTTAATAACATAATTTAGGAAATAATTTCCCAATAAGGACTCCTCATTATCACACAAATAATCAATACAAAGTATATCAAATCTATCAACGAAAATTCTAGTATACGGTAAAAACGGTAAAAAGTATTTAACCCTTTTAACACTACTTATGGGTTTTTTCTTCAAATTAAGTATAGTCATACAGAAAAAGACACTACCAGGATATAATAATATTAATATGCATATACACAGGTAGCGAGATATGAAATAAGTTATGTGGCACGAAAAATTATATTACAGACAAATAGGAGGTGTACCTGATCTAGAGTCGGGTAGTTATTACGATAGTCGAAATTCAGTGGTGATGCAGCCATTGCCATCATTTCTTCATCGATCAATCTGTAATTGACATCTATATTGTATGCTACTGACACCACAGCGTCCGTCGATGAAAATATGAGGAAGTAACAAAACAGGACAAATTCTTTAAATGTGTCGTATGCAAACAAAACAGTATCGCGTTTAGGTCCTGTTGCAATATAAATAATGTTTACTAAAGTGGGATAGATCCATATATCAAGTTCAAGTGAACTCTGCCAGCGTGTGCTTCGATATAAGCTGAGAACTTATATTGTTAGAAATCGGGCTAAAGTAATAATTTAAATTCTCAAAGTATTGTAATGCAATATGTGTTACTTCGAATAAAGCAGTGACGTCAAGTTTATGAAATGTCATTGCTTGTTCTCAAAAAATAAACAGCTTTGACAAATATTCAATTTCATCCAACGATTCTGTTTCGTTTACTTCTCTTTTTGAAGATACTATTAGGAATGTTTCTCAGTATTTCGGTTTTGTATTCAGTGTCACTTACGTCTGCATGTCTTCGACCATGACCTTAATGTCAAATCCCGCCTTCCGCAGGACGTTATTGATACGTCCGTAGTCCCATGGAGCTACTAGAATATCCGTGGTGCGGATAAGAGATGGGTCACTGAAGAAGTCAACCTGGAAAAGGAACCGCTGTCTGTACGTATGATAGAAAACTACGGCTTTATGTATACTTACTGTTAACAGTAAGAAAAGAGTCACAAAAAGAGAAACTATCGATTCAATCAGCTTACATGGAATAATCCGTATGCCAAACCTATAGACTGGGAGGGCAGGGGATGTACTGAGCTCGACGTGTTCTTTTTGTGTTCTGCTATTAACGTAAATTGAAACAAGGTCACTATTACGTACATTAGGTGTGCTATTGCTTTTTACAACATTCAGACGAAAAATTTCTGAAACGCATTACCTGTCTGGGCAAATTTCTATGTGACTTCATTTATTAAGTTTTAAAGCGGATTTTTTCTTCTTCTTTCTTTCATTCGATTTGTTTTACTAAAGTGTATTTATAATCTTTAGGGACCAACACAAATGAAACATTACCTCATAATTGTCACTGTCATGGATGCTTTGCAGGTACTTGACTTGGGTTTCATTCAACGCTTGTACAGAAATTAACTTGTAACTGAAAATGAAAATTGTCATTTAAAAAAAGATCTCAGTTTTAATCTCAGTGGAAAAGTTTTGGATTCATGGCACTAACGTCGTAGCTGATCTTGTTCTAAGCTTTACTACTGAAATTTAAGTTTTTTTTCTCTACAGTCATATAAAAAGACTAATACTAGTAGCAGTTATAATGATGACCTTTAAATTATTTAAAAGAAAATAAGCGAAAACTGCAACAAAAAGACAAGCATTTATTAGGATTCCTTTGCTGGCAATATATACAATTTTTACAGTCACGTAAAATATAAAATTGATGTTAGTTCTTGTTACGGCCTATATTATGTTAAAAACAAACAATTAAAAAACAAGCCAAAAGATGCAAGAAAAATATAAATAGTAAGGTATTTGATGTATTTTATATGTAATTCCAACCCTGCTTTATCTACGTCATATGACGAAGAGCATCTTACATTGTATGGAGCTTAAGTCCTTACATTGTATGGAGTGTAAGTCCTTACAATGTATAGAGTTTAAGTCCTTACATTGTATGGAGCTTAAGTCCTTACAGTGTATGGAGTTGAAGTCCTTATATTGTATGGAGTTTAAGTCCGTACATTGTATAGAGTTTAAGACTTTCCATTGTATGGAGTTTAAGTCCTTACGTTGTATGGAGATTAAGTCCTTACATTGTATGGAGCTTAAGTCCTTACATTGTACGGAGTGTAAATCCTTACATTGTATAGTTTAAGTCCTTACATTGTATGAAGCTTAAGTCCTTACATTGTATGGAGTTGAAGTCCTTATATTGTATGGAGTTTAAGTCCTTACATTGTATGGAGTTTCAGTCCTTAAATGGTATGGAGTTTAAGTCGTTACATTGTATAGAGTTTAACTCCCTATATTGTATGGAGTTTAAGTCCTTACCTTGTATGGAGTTTATGTCCTTACATTGTATGGAGTTTAAGCCCTTAGATTGTATGGAGTTTAAGTCCTTACATTGTATGAAGTTTAAATCCTTACATTGTATCGAGTGTAAGTCCTTACATTCTATAGAGTTTAAGTCCTTACATTGTATGGAGTGTTAGTCCTTACATTGTATGGAGTGTTAGTCCTTAAATTGTATGGAGTTTAAGAAATTCCTTACATTGGATGGAGTTTAAGTCCTTACATTGTATGGAGTTTAAGTCCTTACGTTGTATGGAGTTTAAGTCTTTAAGTCCTTACGTTGTATGGAGTTTAAGTCCCTATATTGTATGGAATGTAAGTCCTTACATTGTATGGAGTTTAAGCCCTTACATTGTATGGAGTTGAAGTCCTTACATTGAATTGAGTCTAAGTCTTCACATTGTATGGAGTTTAGGTCCATACATTGTATGGAGTTTAAGACCTTACACTGTATCCAGTGTAAGTCCTTACATTGAATGGAGTTTAAGCCCTTACACTGTATGGAGTGTAAGTCCTTACTTTGAATGGAGTTTAAGCCCTTGCGTTGTATGGTATGTAACTCCTTACATTGTATGGAGTTTAAGTCGTTACATTGTGTGGAGTTTAAGTCCTTACATTGTATGAAGTTTAAGTCCTTACATTGTATGCAGTTTAAGCCCTTAGATTGTATGGAGTTTAAGCCCTTACATTGTATGAGTTTAAGTCCTTACATTGTATTTAGTTTAAGTCCTTACATTGTATGTAGTTTAAGTCCTTACATTGTATGGAGTTTAAAATTAGTATTAAGAAGTTTACCGACTCAGAACGTTTATGTATTGAGAAATTTTTGTATATTTACTTGTTATACTTTTTGATTTGGTTTTTGTTACTGATAAAATATATTCGTATATCTAGTGTGTGTATAAATAAAATAATAATTTAAATAATATTAATAATAATGTTTGCGAAGACATCTATACTATGTACAAAAACTTAAGTAAAGTTCCTGATCAAAAACCTAATTAGCTGAAATTCCATGATTCAATTTTTTTTTAATAAATTACAGATTATAAAGAAAGAAATGCACATTAGACAGCATAAGTTCCGTTTTTGTATGTTTCTAATATAATAATATTCAATTATATAAATAAGGGTTTATGATATAATTTTTGCCAGTGACACTTAATTCTAATGATGATGAGGCAAGTGCAGTTTTCCGTTTTATCCATAATGATATATTGTGTATAATTCTGAGATAAACATTATTTGTCTTAAACAGGCATTTCTCAGGAGAATTTAAAAATGAATTTATAAAAAGAAAATAGTAAAATAAAATAAAATAAATGTATGTTAAGATACCTTCTGTAGCTCTTTCTTTCGGCTGCAGCCAAGCCCGACAAGCACGCGGTCAGAATTAGGAGTCGCCACATGCTGACGTTAGGTACTGAACATAGAAAGGAATCCCAGATTATATACTCTTCTGGTCATGTGATCGTGTGTATAAATAGCAGGTGTAGCATTCAATTGTATAATAACTTGAATTATAAAATGTGGCTATTATAAAATTATTTTGAGATATGTCCATGCTTCAACTCGTATTAACGTGTTTGACGTGACATCATAAAATGAATATTAAGTGCAAATATTAACATTAGTAGTTGCTTATTCTGCAATATTTCTGGAAATGAAGGATATTTTAATTGTAACGTTCTAATGCATAACAATATTTGATATCTGAAAATAACTTTTAAGAAAGGTATATCTCTGATATAATTGCATTACTACTTACATGTTTTTTTAATAATAACATTTCAGACTTCCAGAAATGATTTCTGCAGTTTTTCTGTGATGTTCATGCTTTATGTCTTAACGTCAACCTGACTCAAGCATTTTATGAAATGGTAAAGAAATTAAAAGTTTATCATGCAAGAATATTATCATATTAGAAATATGTAGGAATGTGCTTTGGTACAATAGATTTACATGTAATATGTCCTTGACGAAATAACACCAACGGTAAAGAGTTTTAGAGCGTTAAAAGAATAACATGACTGCAAATGTCACGAACAGTTCAATATAAGACCCATTAGTTGAATGACGTACAATTCAATGTAAAACCCAATAGCTGAATGACGTACATTTCAATGTAAGACCCATTAGCAGAATGACGTACAATTCAATGTAAGATCCATTTGCTGAATGACGTACAATTCAATGTAAGACCCATTAGCTGAATGACGCACAATTCAATGTAAGCCCATTAGCTGAATGACGTACAATTCAATGTAAGATCCATTAGCTGAATGACGTACAATTCAATGTAAGACCCATTAGCTGAATGACGTACAATTCAGTGTAAGACCCATTAGCTGAATGACGTACAATTCAGTGTAAGACCCATTAGCTGAATGACGTACAGTTCAGTGTAAGATCCATTAGCTGAATGACGTACACTTCAGTGTAAGACCCATTAGCTGAATGACGTACAATTCAATATAAGACCCATTAGCTGTATGGCGTACATTTCAATGTAAGACCCATTAGCTGAATGACGTACAATTCAATGTAAGACCCATTAGCTGAATGACGTACATTTCAATGTAAGACCCAATAACTGAATGACGTATAATTCAGTGTAAGACCCATTAGCTGTATGGCGTACATTTCAATGTAAGACCCATTAGCTGAATGACGTACAATTCAATCTAAGACCCATTAGCTGAATGATGTACAATTCAATGTAAGACCCATTGCCGTAACACCATTTCAGGATGCAAAAATTATTGTGAACAAGACCTGCCCCACTGGTATCAACTCTAACATGACTGACAAACACTAATATATCCTCCCGTCCAGTAGCTAACAAAAACACTTTATTCAAAACATCTAATATGACCACATACTGAAAATATGCAGTGCTTTCCTTTGGTGACAAGACATTTGGAAGATGGACCTGAAAACGAGATGCTCTAACAAAAGAGTTGATATCAGAGGCAAATATCAAAATCTAAACAAGAAAAGGAAGAAAGCTAAAAAAAATCATGAATGCTAAACATTTATTGTCAAGTACCATCCAGATTACCATCAATAGCATCATTCATAAACAATTGCCTACTATTATATTGGATGAAAATAGAAACCAACATTTCCTAGCAAATTTACAGGGAAAAGTCTCAAAATTCGTCTCTGTTGCTTACCATACAAAACAAATCATAACATTTTACTTAGACCGACGTTTTCACCACATCACTGTCATTTGTTCTATCTCTGTATGTCGGTCTCTATCTCTCAGATACAGAAGTCAAATGCAGATGCAGAAATCGATATATAAGGCAGGGTCTGTTAGATAAGTCGACATTACAGTAATCATAACATAATTCAGTTTATAACCACTTGTAGTTTGTACCGACTGACACTCAGTTTGAAAACGTTTGCCAGGAATCTATTTCTTCTGACCTCTTATATTTGCTTTTTAATTAACTTTCTGAGCATTGGAACCATCTCTGATATTGTTGAGTAGTTCTAACATACCAAAGTTCCATGTCGTTATGAAAAGTGCATTTCGGCCTATTCTTTAGGGATAAGCAATCAAGGGGTTTTCAAGCTGGTTGCCGTGGTGGAAAGCTGGGGAGAACTGTTTTCCTTTAGGACCAACTAGACATCATAAGACGACTTTTAGAAATTCAATACTATTAATTCAAGAGGAGTAGTGATCAGAAGATGTTCAAAATGGCCAACTTTATAAGATAATCGAGGGACCCTAATTTTGTTTATGGTCAACAAAACACTGAGAGGAGAGTGTGTGTGTGTGTGTGTGTGTGTGTGTGTGTGTGTCGTTGGATAATAATCCTCTCAATAATTTAGCAGGAGCAATAATGACAATCTTGTAATGGCGACGGGTGACAGATGGAAAGTTATCACTGAATAATTTAACCTCTTTCCGGTAGCAAGGCTGTGTAAGAGTGATCAAAAGTACGCTTTAGAACTCAAAGGAACTACACAAGCTGGTTCATAAACATGTCAATAATACAAATATCTATGTGCAATGTCGATTATACGATGCTAAATGAGAGACATTTCCTTAATCAGACTGCTATTGATGATCGAATCCAACTACTTTAGTTTTGAGTTTTCGGTTTGTGGAACGTTTACATCGGTTGTTCTTGTAACCGTTGTTGTACATCTTGCAAATCTAATCTTTTATGTTGCACGATGTAATGTTTGAATTTCTCCGTAGCCATAGTCATGAACAGTACTGTACTAAATGCTGGCTAAAAGGATATCCATGTTGTTGCTTCCGCTGCGCAATAAGTCGCACACTGTTTAACAATCCTATCCTAAGTTTGTGGATTGTTCTAGTCGTATTTTGGATTTTCATTCTTGACGAACATTATAAGTAGAAGCAACCATCGTTTTGCTTTTCTCTAATTTCATTTTGTTTTATTTTTGTCTTATATTCTTTCTTTTTGTCTGGAAAAGAGGGTTTTAGCATCATCTTTTTGACCCAGACATTCATTTCTTGTCTCTCGGAGAAAGAGAAGGTGTGAAAAAGGTTGCTACACAAAGTCTTTGAGCAGACGTAGATTGAAGCACTTCTCTTGTTTCTACTCTTCTTCCGTCCCTGAGGCTGTTTCTTTCATCAACTCTATTGCTTTTGTTTCGTTGTTTTTTTATATAATATTCTTGAAATCGCTGAGATTTTTTCTTCTAGTGCTTTGACATTATCAGATATCGTATCGATGATATGTCAAACTTTAAGTTAATATACTGTAGGAATTTCCATATTATAGGCATTCAATTGAGAATTTGTTGGTGATGGTATTTTTGGATTCGTATCTGACAAGACCATTTTTGTCCTAGTGTTCTTGAACATGTTCGTTGATGATATCGACAATGAAAGTGTTGTAAGGCCCGGTGCTATTGATGACGAGTAGAATTAATGACCATTACTAAAGTCACTTACCAATGAACTTCGTGATCTAATTGTATCGATTAAAGTTGGTTTGTTCGTTGGTATTGGTTTAATGCTTTTTTCTCAGCACATGATAGGTTCTACATGGCTACCAGTATATTTGTTGGAGGAAGAACCCGTGAACCCCCCCCCCCCGGGGAAAAAATACCAACCCACGAGACGCTACTTGCAATCTCTCTCGCATACTTAAACTGGCCAAGCCCGAGACTCAGAACCACGCAAGCAGCGGTGAGATGTCAGTGATATAAAAAAAAAAAAAACTAGCGCCTTAGGTCTCACTGGATAGTTTCGTATCTTGACACCCCTAAATTTTAAGGTAGAAGACATGAACCTAATTATCACAAGCCTATCATTTATAAATTCACACAGAAGCTAAATCTGTAATGTGGTTTAGATTTACGTTGAGTTAGGTTTGGAAATGGGTTGGCTTGATGGTAACTGCCTGTTACAGTTAGATGGGCATTGGAGATCAAATTGGTGACTTGGGCTGCAAATGAGCAGCCGACTTGGCTTACGTATTTACGTGTGTCTGCTACAGAGGTAAATATCTAAAAATCTAGATGGTTGCGGGGTGATGAAAAGTATGCTAATTTGTTATAGTAGTAGTGAACTTTATTCATGCATAAGGCACATACTGATTCTTTTAGCTGCCTTTCACAGGAAAATATTCACAACAGCTATTTCCTGTAAAAAAATGAATGTAAAATTTATGGGTTGGTGGCAGTGTTGGTTCAGTTTAAAAACCACCAGTTGCATCAGGAATTAACCTGATTGATGGCAAGTCGTATCACCTTGACTCTAGGTAAACTTGTAACATGCGTGTTTTGTGTGGTATTTATATCTTAGGAGAAGCCCCTTCCTTTCGGCTGCATCAGAAGCAGTAGCGGGTACAGCTGTAGTTGAAGATGTTGAAGTCTTAGAAGTAGATGTTCCATTAGAAATGGGTGTCAATTATTTACATTAAATTTGGGAAACACAAAAATATATATTTACATTTCAATGTCAGTGTAAAACATTTAAATACGAAAACACATACAGTTTAAATTTACTTATAGTGCATACACTAAAGGCACTATATCTGCATGTTAAAAGATCCGATACACCATTCTATATCTATCTGCGTAACATTCAGCTTTAGCACATGCGCTAGTGTTCAAGTCTCTGTGGATTTGATCTGACATAGCATCGTGTCATTTTTTAAATCTTTTTTCTCTATCTCTGTGATAATACGACTCTTGTATTATAGTAGTAGGGCAGGTTTCGTTAGAGAATCTAACGAAAAATAGCGATTTTTATTTTCTACTAAAACAGACTAACTCTACTTTTATTTCTGGCTTTTCTCCCACTGGTTTTAAGTTAATGTCTATATTTAGCAGCTTTGCACCTAAATATTGAAGTTAAAACGTATACAGTCGTAAATCTAGTAGCGTAACCAACCAGCTAGACACACTGCTTGGTAATAATGTCAGTGGGGATCAAGTATGACGAATCTCTTCTCTACAAGGAAGAAGACAACTTGTGTTCATCACTATTGTTAACACATTTAACACAATTAGGTTTTAGTGAGCACATCGAGTTTTTGGTCATGTCTTTGCTACATACAGTGTCACTATCACACACTGTATAAACTTCAACGGAATCTTGTTGTCTTTAAGAACCATTTTTGTTTAAAAATCAATGTTTATTAATCCACACGGTCTTGAATACTATCATTACCTTTTTCCATGGCGTTTCCTGACGAACTGAGGACACAATTTGTGGCAACGAGATCTTTATACATGGGGAGTGTTTTATTTCTGTCATAGTCTTCCCCAACAAACATTATACAGTATAAAAAGCAGTAGTTTAAAACTCGATCAACGATTCTGAGTCTGCTTTTTCACGTTTATTTACAAAGTCTCTGTAATTGAATTATCGCAACTACAAAGTAGATTCATAGTACTATCTTGTAAAACGGTGATTCAGAGGAATGTCGTTCGTTTTGAAGGAATAGTCATACTGTTGCTAAACGTAACTTGCTGGTAAATTCTATCGAAAACATGCTCTGGTCATTACCTCACCACACCTAGTGAAGATAACTCTGCGTGAGGTGGTACTTCTGTGTAAGTCAGTAAGTCTTAGTCCTTTGGAATTCTGTATAGTGTTATATCCATGGGCTTAGAAGTTGTGGCATCGAAATTCTTCTTGGGGGTATTCAGTTGATCCAAGTCTGACCATTCTGGATTCTTTCAAAGTACTTTAACCTTTTATGACACTATCACAACAAGAATCGTAAGGTCTGTGTCGCGGAGGATGTAATTGTTCTTTGAATTTCACTTGACGTTTGACAAACTCTCTGTAAATGTGTTCTCGCAGCTCAGGGTATAAATACGAATCCTCTATTAGCTTTCAGGGCGATCGATGTACATGCAGCGACAAAAGATATCAAGGTAAAGAATTTCATATTCTAAATGGTCCAAGACAGAATACTCATTCGGCCCCAGAGGTTTTTGTCATTTTTGTCTGAAATGTGCGTAGGAACGAGATTTGGGGCGCTATTTCTGAATACATCGTAATACAGCGGTTTTCAACAGATTATCCATGAGAATAATGCCTAGTTGTATTAGAAACATCAATTTCCATTGGTTATTTTGCTTGCGCATGAGCAGAAGGGTAAAAGTTGGATTTTTTTTTTTTTTTTTTTTTTTGCTTAATAGACCCATCATTTTCGTATGGAGACCGCAATTTATTCAAAATGCCCACCTTATCCTAGTTTTTGCAAAGGTTCACCTGTCTGTGTTCAGTTAAGACCGGTATGCCTTAGATCTGAGGCCAAAAGGTCTAAAATCCGGACACAAAATAGCATTCCGATCTCGAGCGAATTTTGGGTGAAAAAAAACCGGGTCCAAAAAATGAGCTTTTTCTCTCTGTATTTTGTAGTGCAACTAGAACTTCCAGATTATTTGATACCATTTTAGAGCTATATCTGTCTGCTTTTTTTTAATACCACCCACGTTGGTCTATCTTAAATGGCCTCGATGCTGCAGGGCTTTGAAGTAGGGTACAGCCTCATCACGCCTACAGACGGGATCGGGGCCGAATCGGTTAAGACAGGCATTGGCTGCAATGTACGCTCCATTGCAAACATTTTCAAGCTAGGAGGAGAAAGAGAAAACTCTGCGACTTCTTCGTAATACGTCAAGATCAAATCTTCACTTAGAATGTCCACATGTGTAATAACTTTTCCGTTGCCGTCGAAGAGTTAAAGGTATCGACTTGTATTCCGTCTCTGATAATATCGGACGTTGAATCAATTTTCCCCACCGACAATTCAGCATAACGTTTGCAAAAGATCGTCTTCGCTCGTTCTCTATCACGTATTCCAATGTGATGCCTTCTAAGGATCGGTGCCAATCTTTCAATGCCCCTTTTGTCGTCGACATTCTCACACCAAGACATAGAGTCACTAGCGTCTTGCTTCAAGTTTAAAAATTCGTTGATATGGACTGATAAAATGCTTTCATTCGAGTCGTTGTCTTGATATTGTGCGAATTGTTATGTGAACTGACCCACGTTTGTATAAAGGCTCGTTTTAAATCATCGAAACGACAATGTTAGTTTTGAATAAAAAAGGAAACCTCAGTTTTCCGTGTCAATGAAATAGTAAGATCGGATGGTTCAAATGTGTTGATGGTAACTCTACAGCTAATCAAACTTTTGAATCGGCGAGTGTGTTCCACGTTCATGTGTTCTCCAAGATATCGATTAACCTAAGTATACAAAGAAAACAACGCTATTCACATAAAACAAATGTTTTGTATAGTAACTCTTGGTTACTACACACGGTATATTAGATAATAGATAACTTAGTGTTGGATAGCAATTGTGGGGTATTGGATAGTAGACGACTTAGCGTTGTTAACCACGAATGCTGTTTTGAATAGTAGACGTGGGCTGTTGGATAATTGATAGCTAGGTGTTTAATAGTAGCTAAGTTGTTGATTTATTATAGATAGGTACGTGTTGGTTAGTAAACAAACCTTAGCATGCCTTATATCCTATATTCACCGGCAGTGTCAAAGTTACGTTGTGCCCCAGAATAGCTCATATGTCAAATTTCCCTCGTACCATAGAAAGACTCATAATGCTGAATTCCCCATACAACCCAGAAAAACACACATTACTACTGTTGCCTTGCACCATCTTCACATAATCCACCAAACAATCCAATACTGATATTATGCATGTTTCTGTGTTGCAACAACAACAACTACAACAATAAGAAAAATTGCTGCCTCTGGTTCAAAAGTCCTTCTGATGGAGACGGAGAGGATGCCAGAACTAATATCTGGGCACGCCACGGAAAAAAATATCTTAGCACACGTGAAATAACGTGTCGACACATCACTCTCTGTTATGTGTACTTAATTTACATTGTGTACATGACTTTGACATGCTGAAGTACGTGCCTGCCCGATTTAGGTATGTTTTTTTTATTTTTATAGATATATATTACATTTTGAGTTCATAGCCTAATCCCGTTTACGATCATTGAATATTTTGGAAGCGAACTTGGTGACAATTTGATGTAATTAATTTTCCATTAGAAATGATTCACATTTAGGTTGTTCAAATGCATTCTGTTGCGTCATAGTTCATAGTGACAGTTTATATATGCATAGATATTTTGTAAACAGAATCTTCATTCCTGTAGTAATAGCAGTCTGTGCAATCATTTTCAGCTGTGTTCAGATAAAATTTGAGAGGAATCAGTTATTTAAATTACTCATTAGAACTAGAACGTGCTTATTGAATGTTTGTTTATATTCCAACACTTCTTTGAGATTATTGAGGACTCGTTCAAAGATGTTATATCATTACCATACGTCAAGACATTCAAGATTATTGGGATTAATTCGGAACGTTTTGTACCTTTGGACATGTGATAGAACATTTAAGAATTTTTAGGATTTAATTCATAACACTGTTAATCTCTTTTGAATTTTCACTTCGTATTCTCAGGAAAAAGTATTTGTTCATTTTACTAAACCTTTTTCTTTCGCTTCTTTTCGTTTCAGGTCATAGAATCATAACAACCTCCGACCGACAAGAAACATCTTATCATCAAATGAAACGCACGTTGATACTGTATACAGGAAACGGCATTGCCGTGCCACAACGCCTGTTAAACCATGCGTGAGATTTCAGTATTAAATAGTCAACCAAATGAGGGAATACAGGCCATCGTTTACAATTTTTATTTAAAGTCAAGAGTTCAGTGAAAAGATCCATCTTCGAATAAAAAGGATTGCCTTAGGGTCAAAGAACTCGTTGTAGAATGCTGAAATTTTTAGATGATTGTCGATTCATACTTTAAGATGACACTCGTAAAGATGTTTACTTAGATTTGAGTTCCGGACTTTGATTTTCCCATTGGAAAAAACGTGGTCTACTTGATATTTGCCAGGTAGATTGCTAAAATTTAAGTAAACAGACCTAACCTTTTTACGAATTTAATAGAAAATTCCATTGTAAATGACATAGGCCTAGGACATTTTGTTGTGTCATAGGTCAGTTAACCGCCTGTATATAAGTTTGAAGTAAACAAGATTATTTAATTCCTATTTTAACATCTACTTAGTTGAATCAGTATTTTTGCTGTGTTCGGTTATGATTTGAGAAGAATGATTTATTTAAATTAGTCATAGGAATTACAAAGTACTTATTGACTTTTGGACTCAATCCCTATTTTGGGATTATTATGAATTCATACAAGGGACATCCTGGATTATATCCTTGCGATACGCCAAGAATGTTGGGACATCAGCTAATTCAAGTCAATTGGCACATCATCACATTCAATGCAATATTTCATTCGGAACATTCTATATGTTTAGACTTGCTATAGAACTTTTCGGACTACTTGAGATTTAATTAACAATACTGTAATTTCCTTTTAAAAATTCACCTTGTTTTCTATGGAAGAAATTTTAATAAACTTGGTAATTTCGCTTTTTTCTATCACTTAGTTTAAGACCATAGAGACGTAACAATTGTGCTTTCACCGGAAGACTTATTATGATGTTTAATTGGCCCTAAATGTAAATGGCGTGAATCTGAATGCAATATGGTAATAATAGTGTACAATGACATGTACCTGAATGCAATATGGTAATAATAGTGTCCAATGGCATGTATCTTAATGCAATATGGTGATAATAGTGTCCAATGGCGTGTATCTGAATGCATTATGGTAATAAAAGTGTCCAATGCTGTGTACCTGAATGCAATATGGTAATAATAGTGTCCAATGGCGTGTACCTGAATGCAATATGGTAATAATATTGTCCAATGGCGTGTATCTGAATGCAATATGGCAATAATAGTGTCCATCTAACAAATTGTTTTCTTATTACTCCTCCAAAACAGTAAGCATTTCAACATAGGGATTTAGTCAGAAGACTTCTTTTGATTTTACTTTGGCCTAAAATTAAAATGGTGCTGTTATGACGTCCAATTTTGTCACAACGGTGGCCATCTTGAAGATCTTATTATTGCTTACGTTTCTTCAACGGACGGTTATTTTAATATGGGGTTTTCATCAGAAGAGTTCTGGTGTCAAGTTGATGTTAAATGAAAATGTTGCAAATGAACCCCCAGTCATATTTTAACATTCCTACTTCTGTTCCAAACTCGTATATGGAGTATAACAGTAAGCCAATGCATAAAACCGCCCCCTCTCTCAACTGAAAAGTTCAAGCATCATATAACAATAATCATTTGAACAGTATTCATTTGGATAATGCAGGTCAAAATTATGATGAACTAATAACGATTGTGTTGATCACGGTGCGTCTTTCGCGTTTCCATGGACGGCATCCCTCTAGATAATAGAGTTGCAAAAGGACTAAACCAATAACCACTTTGTTCTTCATGGCATGTCCCTTACATATCGAAAGAGATCACGTATACATCAATATTCTGAATTGTAGTGGACGTGGTACAAAAACTATGAGAAGACTACTAATTTTCATTCCCTTCAGACGATAAGCAAATCCTAAGATAAACAAAAGCGCCACCTTTCATATATCAAACAATTCCAGCACCCGAGGTTAAGTCCCCGCTTAGAACTAATAATGTCTCAGCTATGAAACTATTATATCCCTACTTGGAACCAAACTTTCAAATAAATGTTAGGGTGTTTACATGCAACGATCTATTAGAACAAAGCTCGGCCATTTACATCAGGACGTGAAATAACCTCGAATTTAATTCTAGGAATAAATAGTCTGATGTGTTTGGTAACTCGCCTCCGATGAAGTGCACCGCATATGTTACAACAGCAAAGCCAATATTATTCCCATTATACCTTTGTCTCCTTCCGCGGGCATATTGTTCATATGAGCGAAGGTAGAATAAAGTTCTCAATGGCGACGAATTACATCGTAGGTTTCTTTTTCCACTTGATGAAAAAAGCCAAGATACAATTATATTGATATTCAGAATCAAATGTTAAAAGATACCTTGCAACATTAATCAGCAAACACCAACTATTTTCATGATCCAAAACCAAGTTGTAAACTAGACTTTTAAATTTCCATGATCCAAAACCAAGTTGTAACTAGACTTCTAAGGTTTCATGATCCAAAACCAAGTTGTAACTAGACTTCTAAGGTTTCATGATCCAAAACCAAGTTGTAACTAGACTTCTAAGGATCCATGGTCCGAACCCAGATGTAATTTAGACTTCCAAGGTTCCATGATCTGGACCTAAATGTAACCGAGATTTTAAAACATTATACTCCAATCCTAGCTGTAACCTAGAATTCTGAGGTCTGTGCGGATAATACCTATTTACAGGAACCACCACACCTTTGAGTAGTTTTGATAATCTATTCGTGTTTCGATACATACACAAGGAACATTTATATTATTGGTTTTCATCTCTTTTGTACTGAAATCTTTTTCTTGGGATTCCGGTTATTCAAACTTGTCAATAGTTACATTATATCTCAGCTGTTGTTACCATTTATAATTTTCTGTTTTCTTTGCTTTTTAGTGTTTCACTTTTTATATAAATTCTTTATTTTCGTGTTGAAGAGTTTGATTTGTCTGAAACCTTTGAAACTGTATTGATCCATCAAAATTTATATTCGGATATTGTCCATTTTACAAACGAAATTTTCACGAATTTGAAAAACCTCTCAGAATGTCATAAAGAAAATTTTATTATCAATGCAGTTTTATAGAACTTATCTTTTGATTTTAACTCCTTTAATACAATGCAGCACACTGATTCTGGACTGTGTCTTTTATCTCAACCTTTAGATCCCAGTCACTATTTAAACTTCCTTTGTAAATCATGATCGACAATAATAATTATATGTTGATCAAAAGAATGTGCTGCACTGTATTGTGCCGTACTGTACTGCGCTTCTGAGAACGGAACTGTATTGAACAGAACTGCGCCGTTGTTGCTCATATAAATTAGGCATTTAATATTGATTTAGTCACTCTGTACGCAGTTTCGAGTTCCGATTGATTGAATGGAGATATAATCTGATTGCATAAGTGACATGGGCAAGAATTGATTAAGTTACATTAAAGTTGTGCTCCGATTAGCTGAATAACAAAAATATTTTAAATCCCTTTTCCCCACAGTACTCTTACACTATTTCCTGTATATTCTTCAACACGTACTACTCTGTATACGTCAAGGAAAAGCGCGGTCATCAAAGAAAGAATAGAGACACTTATATGTGTCCGATATATTTACATTGAACAACTAATGCATAAGAAAAGTGTACTGGAGTGCAGACCACATATTTGAAGAAGTTTGCGTTCTATTATTAAGCACACACCACCAGAGCAAGGGATGATTTTAGGACGATTGCAATTCAATCAAGAAAATAATAAATTTATTACTATCAAAATATCATCCTCACCTTATTAACTTTTTAGTTAAATGTGGGTATTTGTTGCAAGAGTTCACGTTTTTAAGTAAGCGTGAGTGCCTGTCTTTAAGGATGTGTGTTGCTTTGTAAAGACTGTTATTCTGTCATTAGTTGTGTTTGTTGGAAACGAAGTCTTGAGTGCTTGTGCAACTGTTTAATGGAGCTTGTTGATAAATTTTGTCAACTAGGTTCATAATAATTCTTCAATCCTCCAGCAAACATTTTTCGTTGGAGCCGTACGGAAGAGATGAATCCCAGGGGTTAAGACTCTTTCATGAATGCTCCAGAAAACGTTTGATGGAGTCCAAAGAAAGAACTGGGCAGAAGCGTTCAGAGTCTTTCCTGACTGATTGTGCAAACATTTGATGAAGTCAAGAGAAGAAAAGAGTTTGACCTTGGCATTCAGAGACTTTCTCGTCTGCTCTGTCAGACATTTGATGTACTTGAAGCAAGCGGTTGACCCGTCAGGTTCAGAGTTTTCCGTAAGTGCTTAAGCTTTACCTCGGGGATCATAATCTTTTTAATTACACACAGAAACATTTGCACCCATCAAATAGTGTATCGTGATTATTTCATAAATGCATAAATGAAACGCCATATACAAACAAAGCGATTGGTTAGAAAACAACCCAAAGAAATTTGCTTGTACTCAATCAATGCATGATATTCCAGTGTCTGAGTACAGCTGACGTCATCAAGGTGCATTCTTCAAACTTTCGTCGATCGAACTTGCCAATTAAAGATAAAAAACATCCCATATCTGGTTTTAATTGTGAAATAATTAATATGGCATAACTTAAATTAATTTTGTGATTACAGCGGTAACCAACATGTTTTAACAGTACATTTTTTGTTGCATTTTCCATTTCGAATGAATGAAAAGTAGGGACGGAATAAATAAGACAGGTCAGAAACTAATACCAGTTTCTGCATAAGACTTTAATAATAATAGAGTAGCGTTGCGTTTATATCACTAATGCATTATTTTGATGATATTTAATTCCACGTATTTTGTAATTCCCAATTTATAAAGGAACACCACATCATTTATGTCGATCGCATTCTGAAAGTTTGTTTCCAAAATATGTAGAGAGAGAGAGAGAGAGAGAGAGAGAGAGATCCTTATACTGTATGATGCTGCATGATACTATTGAACGAAGGTATTCTGTATTGAGACAAAATAGTATCATACGAATGTTCCATATTTAATTGATTGTTCGTTTTCCTTTTTTTTCTTCATCTGTTTCCTCCGTATGAACATAATCTGTACATTGAACAATGTATTGTGAAACAATTAAACATTAGAAACAATGATAAGCTTATTGTGCATAAATTATGAAATGAATATATTATATAACGGGCATTTTGTAAAATTCCGGAGTGTATTGCAAAGCAATTAGAAAAAAATGCATCGACTCGTTGTTTAGCGTATTGTGAGGCAGTTAGCGATGCAAACATTCGTTGATAAGCAATTCGGAAATGCCTCCCTTCGTAGATAAGCAATTAGGAAATGCCTACATTCGTTGATAAGCATTTACGAAATGCCTACCGGTCCGCTGTATGGGAATCAGCATGTAGCATACTCCGTAAGATTTTATATGCATGATACAAGTAATAATCTATTTTGAAATATGCTGGCCAAATTCTGTCCCCTTGTATAGATGTACCAAAAAGGGCATTTCGAAATATTTGTGCAGAAGAATTAATGTACGTGCACCTTCATCTTACAAAAGATTTCACCGCCCTTTGGGCTGTCTTATCATCAAGTGGCCTATATACAATTTTATATCTGTAATATGTTTTCTCCAAAAATGTGTCTAACATTCTTTCCATACAAATCACCACGACGGTATGATTGTAACTTGTATATTTTATTCATGTGCCTTATATGACGGAATATGAAGTCAAACATTTCAATCGTCTCTTCCTGACTATGTATCCATAAATGCAAACAGCTATTAATCTTCTTTCATTTCATCTCATTACCTCTCTTAGTCTTTATTACTAGGTATCAAATTCACGTGGAAGTCAAGAACTAGTAAACATGGTCTCTAAATGTTTTATGGTAACTCTCTTTTGACGCCATGAAAAATTACTATTTCCATTGACACGTTTTCATCTGTATGATCTATTGATACATCTATGTCTTTTTTTCTAAGCCAGGGTATAATATTCATTTGAAGTATTTTGGTTTTGATTTAAATACGTGCATTATGTGCGTGCGTTGAAAATAGTTCCAACCTGGTATCAAACTGAATAACGGAATGTATAAGTTATCATTTTACATATAGTCAACGATACATATTTCGTAGCTGAAAGTCGTACTATGTACAATTTTAGTGAGGCAATAACAAACTTCGTTTGTAAACACTTTTCACAAAACCACCAAGTTATTTTGATATGGGTGAATTTCATTTTACCGTTGTCCAGAGATATGGTACGCTATCATAAATTGTTTAACTTTCCTAAAAGAAGTCAACATACCAAATATGTGTACCGATCTGAAAGTCTATAATACCGAAAATCAATAGAACTTAATAAAGTCATTTGCACCAACTACCCAATAAATTCTTACATTAATGAATATATTATCAGAAACAGAGCAGATGACGTTAGATTTTGTTACACTCATCAAAACAGGGCAGTGTAGATGTCAACATCAGTACTTGTTAAATAATAGGAGGTACAATACTGGTTTGAGACATCACAATATCTCACGGAAGCGATGATCATTCCGAGTTCAGTAATTACAAATCGTATTTATATACAGAAATATGAACTTGCTATATTCAGCTAGAATAAATAGGACTGGGCAATTTATAATGGATGAAATATTGAGAAAGTGATTAATGGTAGGTAATGGGCAAAACACTGGCAAAGGAAGACCACGAATTTGATTTGCATCATAGTAATTTTAGAATATCATTACATATTCAGCTTCATAAACTCGTTGTCTACTGTTGGAATGAGCCTTTCCAGGGCAATTTAGTGACAGAAGGATATCAAAAACATCCACCTTGACATTGTATGTCTAGAATATGATATGAATATGAAATCGGGATCGACTGCGAAAACCATAAATGTCAATAATATGCATAGAGCTGTGTCAGTAGGCCAATATCACTATGGTGAGAATTATGTAGCAACCAAGAGAAATTTGTCTAACCTTAAGCTTAATTCTATCAAAATGCGAAACAAGTGAAACTAGTGGTGAAAGTGAAATGTTTTTCAGATGATCAAATCATATTTTATTACTATCGCTTATTCTGATTGAATTGAAGTAAGTTTATACGGAATCCGTTAAGTACTTATTCAATTTCAATCATACATTATTAGCTAAAATTTTAACACGGGCAATCATTGAATTTCGCTTGATTTAAGGCATACAGGCCATACTGAAATGCTAAGTAACAGTCATAAATTAACTTGCGTTCAACATGGCAATCTCCTGCAAATCAAGAGAACCCCACCCCTCATGGCGCAAATGCCGGTAATTATGATGTTTTGGTAAATATCCTAAGCAATCATTTAATGCAATCATTTTTATATTATTGGAGCCTGTTAACATGAAAATGTAAATAGTAAACAAAATAATGTTTCCTGTAAGTCAGACAGAGACTGAAAACATGCACATTTTCGTTTACATAGTTATCATCTGTCCATCTTTCTATTGACATAGTTATCTTCTGTCCACCTTTCTATTGACATAGTTATCATCTGTCCATCTTTCTATTGACATAGTTATCATCTGTCCATCTTTCTATTGATCAAGACCTATTATAGAAAGTGTTTACTCCAGGATAAAATATATCATAGACATTGAGGTTAGTGCAGCTGGTTCTTATGTGTCAAGGAATGAATATCGTTCTTATGATTGAAGGCTGTGACAATCGTGCCTAAGAAAATAGATAGTGCCTAAGAATAACTGTTATGACACCTTTCTCAATCCAGTCCTTAGGACAAGTGTTACATGCACTTGACATCTTATCGTATGCATCAATAGATGTGAACGGAAACTGGTTATCATGTGGACACCACAAGTAAGTTCTAATAGTCGTTGAAAATCAGTTGCAGCACTCGAACCGTGACTGCACCAGTTTTATACCAAATAGCATGCGAATTTAAATCGCTTACATACTTGCAACTATTTATACAATTTACTAATTCCCTGAGACACATTTTATAGTGTTATTGTTATTGACATAGACATAAATGTGGCCAAAAATCGACATAAATAACAAAACATTTCAATATTTATTATATCAGGCTATTGCAGAGATGAGTAGCATAAAAGATGATAAAAAGGTGCCGGGTGTTGAAAATTTCAGCAATTCTATTTTCTGCCAACATTTCATGATCATCCGTCTCGTACGCAATGAATCATCAACTAGTATGACACACATTTTAAAACTTGTGAATTTCATTAGTCTGCTTGACGATTTCAGTTTTTAAAAAAAATTCATTTTATTATAATAAAGATACAACGTTTGCAATATGACACCCTTCTTGGAAATTGCAAATGACACCAGCGCATTTTCAGTTTTCTTTCTTTAAACCCACTATTTCATAACATCAGATTTTGTGCGGTATGTCAAGCTGTTGATATACATCTGACTTGTACTATAATGCATTATTTATTATGCTTTGTGCATTTATAGTGTTATGTATATTTCATTTTTATGATTTGGTGGCTCTTTGTGATTTAATTTCCAACACTGTAAGTTTTTTTACATTTTCACTTTGTGTTTTAGGGAAATCAATTATTGTATTTTACAAAACGTGCTGCTTTTCGCTCGTTTCTGTTAATTAGTTCAAGACCATACAATCGGAAGAGAAAATTAAAATTAGGGGTTTGTCCGAGGATACAAATGTCTCTAAAACATTTCAGAAAATTTTGTTCACTTTGTTTCAGAATGTGCTAAGTCCCATGTATTATTTCATATATTAGATAAATCTATAGTGAAACCAACAAAATGTCACACTGTTGTCTAAAGTGAAGAATTTTATTTGAAATCATATCCAAGAAAAAATAGAGGACATGAAAAATTATGAATTCTTCAGCTTTCCAGACAATATGATCTTTCGGGGAAGAGGGAGGGGGTAGTAGATCTAGAGTCTTTGTAAATTCGTTCTTTGGTCACTGGGTGTTTTGGTCATATTGTACGATTAACCTTAAAGTGGAGTAGAGAAAGCTTCTGTTTTCAGGAAAGAAAAACATGTTGTAAATGAATAAAGAAATTGACCAGTTATAGAATTGAATCCACAGTGACGTTAAAATATACTTTGTTTAGCAAACGCTCGATGCTTAGAAAATGCCACCAGAATAGCCGGCGAGTTCTCAACTTAGCAGTTTTACTTCAGCCTCATACGACCACTTACAAATCTCAATCTGACACAATTTTTTACAATCAAGTTTCTGATATGACTGATAAAAATTTCTTATCTCTTTCTACGTGCACCTATTGTAAGAAGATAGGGAACGTTGTTTCTGATTGCTACAGAGTGACAATAACCAACAGAATCGAGACAGTGTTCTTATTTTTAAGAGGTCAAGGTCACGAGCATGTATTGTAAGTATTGGGTCAAACAAACCCCAGTTTGATTTTATTATGGAGAACTATGAACTATTCATGGCAAAAGGTTCAATATCACTTATAAGTGATTCCATCGTTTTGTCACTACTAATCATCTAAGAGATACATGGGATTTTCAGTCTTTTGTTATCAGGTACTTTACCTTTGTGAAATCTTCTTTTAATTAAAGAGTTATTACATATGGAGTAGAGTACGGCTTTGTGAATGTTTCTCTACATTGTGTAAATTGGTAATTAGACTTAGTCTCAGATCCCGTAGCAGTGACGCTTTTACGCATCTATTTATTTATTACTAGGCAATTAACTAGTTAGAGATAAGGCTGTGGATCAGAAAATCGATAACATTCAATATGACATTCCTGATTCATACCCAATTTGTGCAGTTACTATTTCTATGGCAAGAAGAGCTTTTGAGAATAATCTTGCTCAAACACTTATTCTTTTAGCTGACAAGTGTGTTTGTCAGGCTTTTCATTAGGTTAATATTGATCATGGCATGGATCAGCCAGAAGGTATTGAATACAGTGATCCTCTTTTTACTGCTAACTCTCTTCATGTTAATCAGCGTGATAAATGAAAATTATTCGATGTCTAACAGGATCCGGAGATCCCCTGTTTGTTTAAAAGCGTATTAGCAAAACTGAAGTCACACAAGTACCAGTTTTGCATTTTGTTAAAAATGGGTCCTTATTAGGAAATGTAGATCACCTGAGTTAGCCAATAGAGATCAGTGGTCAGTGAGGTACCAAATCGTAAATGGTAAAAAGAAGACATTCTTAGTCTCGTCTATAAACTCCTTTGAATTCTCATTTATGGATCAATAAGACTTATCACGAGATCGTTAATCGGTTTAATTAGACGAAAATTAAACGTGTTGTTATTAGACTCTCAACGTCTTGTTAAACGTGCCAAATGGTTAAAAAAATCCAATTCAAAGTAACCTAAGGCTCACCTGCAACCTATTCCTGCATTTAAAGAACCATATAGTAGAATTGTTGCAGATTTAGTAGAATAATAGCCGATTGTATCTTTCCGTACCTAAGGGCAAGTCAGAAATGAAAGCAAATTAAGGTATGACAGAAAGTTGAAAGGAAAGGAGTTTTCAACCTGGTTATAGAGTTTTGGTTCACTTGCCAATAATTCAAAATCCTCTTCAGGCTAAGTATGGTGGTCCGTAAAGCGTTCGAAAGAGAATACGTGACTTAAATTACACGATTAACGCTCTTGGTTTGTTAATATTAAAGATTGTAAAAGAAAGCGCTGTTAAGCATGTGGTTAATTTAGTTGTACCCGTCCCACACAGTAAGGATTTAAGTGATGGATTGCAATCCGACTGTAGTAACTTTGGTGTCACCAACCCCAAGAACACAGAAATAGTGAATAATCTGGACCAGAAATAAACACATTTGCATCTACAATTAAAGAGTGTACTGAAACTTTTAATTTTTAATATGGACATACCGACAATGGAAAAGAGAAACACTGTTGCCAAAACATTCGTTTCCATTGGCAAGAATCGATGAATGCATTGGAAAAAGTGGAAATGCAAAATATGTCACCATATTTGGCCTTTTGAAAGGATTCCGGTCATATATAATCACGGATAGGGCACACGAAATTTCGTAACTCCAGATAGACTTTGTCAGTATAAACTGATGCCGTTTGAGATGAAATAGTCCGCCTTGTACATTCCAATGATTAATGAATATGATTACATCTAGCCTAAATAATTGTGACGCTAATATCGATGATGGCATCATCTACAACGACACCTGGAAATGTCACATGGAAACCATTAGGAAATTCTTTGATAGACTCAATAACACAAAACTGACAAATAATTTAAGTAAAAGTGAGTTTTGGCGTGTTTCTATTACATTTGGAGGACATGTTGTTGGACATGGACAAGTTAAACCTATAAAAGTTAAGGTGATGCCTATCTCTGAATTTCCTCTGCCTAGCTGATTGGATTTTTGGTATGGCTGGATGTTCCACTTTTTGCATAATTGCTGAACAACTGACCAGTTTGCCGAGTAAGAAAACCAAGTTTCTTTGGTCCGAAAAATGTCACGATGCTTTTGATAAGTTCCTTGCTATACTTAAGAGTGCACCAGTTGTTCCTGCTCCAGAAATCAGTCGACGAATTAAAATTTATGCTAATGCAAGTGATGCTGGGGTTGGTGGAGTACTTATTCAATTAGATAAAAGAGGTGTAGATCACCAAGTGTGATAATCTTTTTATGACAAAAATAAGCACCGGAGAAATTATTCCACAATCGAGAAGGGATGTTAGATTTAATATTTTCTTCGCAACATTTTTAAGTGTAGATTAGTTCAGATTCATCTCCGATTGCCGTGTTTACTAATCAAAACCCTCTAACTTTCATTGGCAAGGTGGGAAAAAATCTGAGAACATGAAGGTCGAGGTTGATGTTATAGGAATACAATATTTAACATCAGGGGATAATTTAACTGCAGATAGATGCACTTTCAGAAGTATCAAATTGCTTCGTATATATTTTGTGTCATTCATGAGACATCGTGTATATTTCGTGTCATTCATGAGACAATATATATGAATATTTAACTAATGTTTAAAAGAAAGCTTTATTGCATAAATCTTTCTTCTTCATTATGAGGAGAGGTGTTATGTATATTTCATTTGTATTATTTGGTGGTTATAATTACTGATTATATGGTATGTACATCTCTATTTTGTTCCTGAATTTGATTAAAATTATGTTCATAGTTACCTGACCAGTAAGATTTGTTTAGTAAACAACGTAATATGGAGGTAATATTTATTTATGAGCGTGGATTAAGTATTCAGATCAATATCAATGGAGACAAACATATTTATTTTGGGTCTGGTTCTAGGACATTCCTAAACTTGCTGACAAATGTGAATGTTTTAGAGAGGATTCTTATCTATATTATGGCCATATTATTGTGTCTTATCTTTTTATATAATGTTTCCTTGAAACATTTCTTATTCTTGCCTTACCATCTGAAGCAGAATCATTCTTATTGTTGTGTTCTTTCCTCATTTAGAGAATTTATTTATTGAAATTATAATTCACTGGAGCTACAAAGTGCATAATACTATCCCTTGATGAAAGCATTTATTGGGTATTATAGAGAAATCAGGCAAGGGCATTTTATGTTATAATTTTGTGATACATCATTACACTCCAGGCCATCAGCACATAGCACGTTCAAGAGTACAGGTACTTCATCACATTTCTTATTTAATTTGTAATTTTTGTGTTCCAGCGAAATTTTTTGGTTTTCGTTTTTTTCTTTGAATAATTTTAAGACAATAAAGTCGTAAGGGTGTGGTTTGTAGAGAGAGAGAGAGAGAGAATGTAATTGGTGTGTGTCTGCAGATAGTGTTTTCTTTCTTTCCAACATGAGTAAAAATAGTATTATTTAATCCATTTCTTAATTTAAACATGTCACAAGATACCAAACCTTTTATCGGTAAATACGTGTTATACTTAGAATTTTATTTTAAAGTGTTTCACAACTTGTAACACTTCAATCCCACACTCCGTGCACTTCGTATTTGGAACATGTCATGTGACGTTCACCGTTCTGTCAGTATCACTGCTGCCAATAACTAATTTCAGTACACAGCAGTATGGAACAAAAATTATGTCTTGGATTAATTGGAATATTTTGGACTGTACATCATCACTTCCTGAGAGAGACTCTTCCTTTCTGGTAGAATTTGAAAACATTGATCTGTGTTATAAATATGTATGTGCTTTATTTTAAGATGTACATTGACACCTGTTTAATTTTTTTTTCCAAATTGTTTTAATTTACGTGGGTTGAATAAAGTTGAAATAAAACCAGACTCCTGATTCTTGTATTAGTTTTGTTGCAACTGCATATGTATCCTTTTGTTTTACTTTGCAATCATTGTAGTTACAGAAACATAACAGACGCAAGAGTTATTCATATAATGTAGATAAGCCTAAAACGTTATTTTCCACGTGTCAATAAGATCGAAGGGGATGTAGCATTTTGCTCATTTGTGTGTCCATCCGTTTGTTATTTATTCGTTCATTTGTTCTTTACTCTCTCAATAATTTATTACTTGTATTTCCCTCCTTAATAAGACTAATACACCTGTATTGGGATTATATCTGACCCGGGTCTGATCTTAACTATTCATAACACTTTGCAGATACACTAGTGATGGTTGAGTGTCTTTTCATTTGTAACTGTTTATTTGTTACATTCTCGTGATCTTGGATCATATTCAACTTGCACTGATGCAAAACTAGTGTGAACATACCTCTAGACGACATTAGCACCGACACCAAATAAGATCACTGTAAATATTGCATACCGGTAGGGCGTATACATTCCATTCATTACAACTTCAATATCTGGATTGGACTACACTTATAATACTTTAGTTTAAATGCATATGGAAGAATATTATTCAATTGTATCAAAACTAATTTCGTGAAACCTAACTTGCACACTTTGAATTCAAGTATACATTGTGCATACAGTTAATTAACAAACCAGATGCATCCATGATAATATAAGATTATTGATCTATTTTACAAAGTCACGTTCACTTTCATGGTTACAAAAATAATCTCTTTGTAATAGTAAGTAATATACTTTGAGATTCCAACATTTTGATAACATAAGTCAATTTCTTTGTAGTCGCAAACTGCTTTATAAATTGTAAGAACAAGTTCATACTGAAAACGTAAACAAAACAAATAATTAGGTACTTCGTTGACTGAAGACAAAATACGGAAGAATGAGAAAAACAGAAAGATGAAGCTAATGTTTGAGATTTACTGCCCAAAAAAGTTCACACATAGAACATAATTCTGCCTAATGTTACAATCCGTCTTTTATGCGACAGCTATTTGCTCAGCGAACGATACAAACGATGCCCAAGTCTCGTCAATAGCCGCTGCTATTTCCCTTGCCGGAAGTTCGAAGTACGGAAGTCCGGATGGTCTCAGCTCGTACGTGAAGGAATACTGAATTCCCCTCCTAACATAAAAATAGTCATAGGCCCCTCCTGAAGCCGCGTCTACACGACAAGATAAAATATACATATTTATATGCACTGGTAATCACTCCAGAATGTAATAAGTGTGTTCATCATACATACATACATACATACATACATACATACATACAACTGTACATTTTTATGTACGTACATATATATATATATATATATATATATATATATATATATATATATATATATATATACAAACTCTATATTTATTAACATAGGTAAATATCTGCATTATTCCTAATTTGGTTAAGAATTTGATGGGAGAAATGTGTCATCAAGCAAACCATATTGTATATGTTAGCAAGAACTTACACAAAATTTGGGCAGCCGCTCCTACTGTAAATCGTCTTTTGCTGACTTCGTACAGAGCATTTGCAGCGTTGTCTCCCATCATTTTCTGTAACAGATTCAGTGTCAGTTTTGTAAAATTATAGAACATTGCCTCAGTGATGCGAAAGTTCAAAACCTTCATCTTGAAAAATTATATTTTATTTCCTGATGATATAATTTTCTACATCAATCTAACTGTCAATGCGCAGATAAAATGATTATGGGTACAAATTGTGGTAAGTATTTTGCAATTATCTCTTGACTACAACGTTATATATGTTGTTGTACTTAACTAATTAACTGTTATCAGTACTATATAATGACATATATGTGATAAATCTGTAGCCTCGATTATGCATAGCCACCTGTATGTTTACATTAGGAACTGATAAGCAAGCACTAAATTTGTGGATTTCAGCGCAGTAGCTGTGAAAACAGTATATTTCGGTAATTTATCGGGCAGTTTCCATAATTTAGATTTACCACTTATTATGTATACTGGTGTATAGGGATGTGAGAAGAGTCGGTTAACAGTACGAGCAAGATGTGTGCCGTGGATAGGTACAGTATAGAAGTAACAATTACCAGTGTGTTGTAGTTAGGAGCAGTGGCTGTTGTGTAGGCGTATGGAAGAAGAATCAACTGGGAGTATGAGTGAAAAGAGAAGAAGGCCTTGACATTTGGTGTAGCCTCAACAGCAGCCTTCAGAGCGGCTGTTTCCGGAGCGCTGAAGGGCGAACCACCGTGGAACGTGTCAGAACTACAGCTGGCACTGGATCCAGTTCCTGAAACATTGCCATTTTATCCTGTTCTTATCTACATGTCAGTTAAAATGTACTCATTCTTAGTTTTGTTACCCAAAAACATTTCCTACTTTTGAGCAAATATAAACTCTTGCTCTAAGTCTATCGCTATGCAAGGAAACATAATTCGAAAAATATTTGCTATTGAAAGAAAAAGAATAGGAGCAGAGCATTATTGTCCAAACTCATGCGCATCAAGAGAATGAACCGAAGATTTATTTTCACCTCTGAAAGTTTGGGATGTCAGATCTTGCTTTAAGAAACAGATTTGTTTCCTTTAAAAACATATTTCGGCCGAGATCAAATCTCAGGACATCTGTATAAATCTAATCATGAAATAAAATAATGCTAAGGCGGCCAGTCATAAATTCACTCACCCGAAAATTAAGAGATTGGAACATTTCTACTTCAATGTGGAAAGAATGACGTTGTTATTGAGGCCAGCATTGATAAATGTAATATATTATCGACCAAATCATACACAGACTGAATATATATATATATATATATATATATATATATATATATATATATATATATATATATATCGAAGGTATAAAGTGTCAGTTGTGAAACAAATCGTAAACTTCGTCGGTAACGAATGTGAATGATATTGCATTGTCTAAAGAACACTACATTTCTTAAAAGGATCTTTTGGGGAACTTTGTGCAAAGATTTGTCAATGACGTTGGAGTGAAGCCGGTCAAAGGTTTCAAAATGCAAACAAAAGCTGTACAATTACACTCTCCAGAGTGATTTCTTTGCAGATTTGTCTTTTAGAACTATCGCTCTTTAAGGGTAGGAGAGAAAGAACTGTGTGTGTGGGTGTGGGTGTGGGTGTGTGGGTGTCTTTTCCTTAGTGGAACCCATATTCATAAATTGTTGGACCTTGGACTAAATCTTCAAGACGACTGATTTATCAGAGAAAAGAAAAGTAGTACTGGTCCATATAAGTTAAGATCAACTTGCCGAAAAAGATGCAGTTTTACACAGTTCCGTATCCGTTAATGACCTGAAATAGTTCACTGAAAAAATACTACGCAGAGTTCTTTAATTATGTGATTCACCTCCATGGTTGACGTCCCAATTTCTGTTCAGATCCACTCCGACGATTGAGCCGCAGCCGGATATGATCTGTCGGTTCTTTCTCCACAGACGGTCCTGAATAATAATAATTTCGTTTCATGAAGTGATTTTCTCGGTATTTATCTTTGTCCATCGTTTCGCTCAAAGGATTTTCCTCTATTAGGCCTTTGTTGAATGAGGAGAAAACTATACCATGGTATCATTCTTGTCTAAGAACAGATGTTTGCAGAAATTATGTTATCATACCATTTGAACATTTTTAGCCGAGACGAGCCATATTACTTTAATGAACAATTTTTACCTTCTGGAATCATGGTATAAAATAATAAATGATATAAAATTAAAACGATATTCCATGGGTTGATCTAAAACATTATGGGATTATTTCCATCTGTGGGTTATTTCCATCTGTGGGTTATTTCCATTATGGGGTTATTTCCATCTATTTTCTAATGCTTCAGATGGCCCATTTCCCTCATTTATAATGTTTAAACGGACATACAAAATTCAATTGCTCCAAACCAACCGAGATCAAAATAAATACCACTGATTTTTCCATATAGTTTAATTGTTACTTAAAGACTTCTTCTGTTAGTCTTTTAAATTGTGTCGAATAAACATTTATTTAGCTATTGTGCCTCCGTACGAAGTTGCTGTAACTTCATATTGATTTTTTTGTAGTTTTTGTACTTACTTACGAAGTTATTGTGACCTAAAAGTAAAGCTGCTTCCAGCCAGACAAGATCTTATGAATATGTAAAACGCTGGACAGATGTTTGAGGATCATGTATTCAGTATTCTGTGTATTTGAACCTATAAATGTTGTTCTTTCGCAATGCTACTATTCATGTGTTGTCTGTAATTGCGTATGAGAATTGCATGCTTTTGGAACCGTTTCGAGTTTATTTTTTTGTAATTTTACAAACTTGTGTTAGAATCGAGCAAAAGCAATTTCGTGCGTATTGACATAGAATTGCATCACGTGAATATAAACCGTCTTTAAATTGACATAGAGTTGCATCACGTGAAAACAACGCGTCTTTTAATTAACATAGAGTTACGTCACGTGAATACATATGGTCTTTGTATTGACATAGAGTTGCACGATGTGAATACAGATCGTCTTTGTACTGACATAGAGTTGCATCACGTGAATAGAGATAGTCATTGTGTTGACACTAAGTAGCATTATATTAATACAATATCGTCTCTGCTTAATGTTAGTCAATTTGCAATAAATATTTTGACTTACGTAAGTCGGATATTCCTTAAAGACTACATGTTTTAGTATGGTGTAATGACTGAGTCGCTAAAATGTATAGACGCAAATATATTGCAATTTGCAGCACATTCTCCATCTCTCTCCTTACCGTAGTATGCGTGTACACGTAGCCGTCAGGGTTGTGAATGGGGTTGATATACCAATCAAAGGCCGCCAGCATGTCGAGTGATGCCTTCTCGGTGTTTCCATGCGCATTTACAAGCTGCGTAAGACAAAATAAAATATGAGACGGTGCTTGTGTCAAATATATGTACTAAACCAACTCCAATCAGTGATTGATTCAGTAAGGTATGGCTGTGTTATTCAGACATTTCTAATGTATATGTGAACAAATAAGATATGCCTGTGTTATTCGTACGTTTCCAAGTTACATGTTGTGAACAGATACTTTATGAGTGTTATTCATACATTTCCAATTTATATGTGAAACGAAAAGATATAACGGTGTTACTCATATATTCCAACTTATATATTGACAGAAAAGGTATGCTGCAAAATATTTGTTTTCTTCCATCTGTAGGTATAGACATAAGCAAATTTAATTTATAGTTTGATCTGCATTTACATTATAAGTAACATTAGCTCAATGGAGCTATTTTAACTACTATATACAATAATATATCAATTAACTAAAAAATCTATCATACACGTGTATATTTAATTAATACTGAATTTAATTATACTGGATATTTCTTGCTTTAAATTGTGAACATTTCCAGTGTCATGCCGTTCATCTTTCGAATGCGGAGAGTCGATACATTTGTTAAACTTAAGTATTTAGAGTACAGTTTGCTGAAATCAATGAAGATAAATCTCAGCTGTCTCATGAAGTATTTTTTCACAAGTTTATATATGCTAGTCAGACTGCTGTTATAGCAGGTTAAAAGACAGTACTTGTGCTGTCATGATGAAAGAGTGGCATACAGCAATTCGTCTTTTTGTTGTGAGGTATTTTCCGATTCGCTTGAGCACAGTTAGCTGCTTAGATACTTTGCTGAAAAATTCCACTGATTTATTGATTATTATTTAGGAAAAAGTCCTAAGAGACGCCTAGTAGTTTTACCATGTGTTTCACAATTATATCAGTCTTTGCAGAACTTGTCAAGGTTTGCTTTTGTTTTATTGTCTAACCAAACTAGTGAACTCCGTTTTCAAAGTTGATTTTATAACATTAAAGATTTTTGAACGTTAGCATGTGTTGTCATCGGCATAGTCATTTGCATCAAACTCATTTATGAAAAAGATATTGTCATAAAAAATAAATATTAAAAGGTATTGGTCCAAGAACTCATCCCTGGGGTGAAGTTTGTTGATATTTATTCATGAACTAGTTGAGCTATCTATCTTGACACACTGACCACTGTCTTCTGTTTTGTGAAGTAATTTATCATAGTGTTTGCTGCGAATCTGAATGTATATATGTCACCAGTTTATAGAAGAGATGTTTGTGGGGTGAACGGGGAAGCACGTTTGATAAATCCTTCAAAAATAACTGTATATAACATGTATTGGCCTTGGGTTAAGCGCAAGTCACCTAGAAGTCGAATGAACGTAGTCAAATACTTGAACCGTTCGGAAATCAGAGAGATATTGATGCAAGATATTGCAAAAGTAATTAGCTCATAAGAGTTTTGATACAGTTGGTATGATGTATTTCATACGTTTTAAGAACTTTTTTAGAATGACTATTTACCTGTCAAGACCATTAATATACAGCTATGAAAAGTATTAACCAAGTCGCTATTCGGAACACAGAAGAACTTTTGTGGGATGTTCACGCTTACAATATCACAATCCTGTGAAGCAGACATACAACATACTTACGTTGTGCATGATGCCTAAGGCAACAGACAGGGACACCCATTCTCGCGCATGTGTAGTCGCCTCTATCCAGATGGCTGGCTTACTTGTTCCGGTATTCTTGGAGATCTAAATAAAATCAAGAGCTAAGTTATTGACTAAATATACTTAATTATGTTTTGATCTTTGTTCATAACATTTGTTGTTATTTGCCTATCTATATATCTATCTCTTTTCTTGCATTCTATTTTCTTTTTACTTCCTCTCCTTGTGACATGAAATTTGAATGACATGATATTGTAGGCAACGGTAAGAATAAATTTGACCTCACCTTGACTTGCTTCATTGCACGACCTTGATGAGAATATCCTAAAGTTGTTACGGTGATCAGGTCACTGTACTTGCTGGCCAGATCATCTATCAGCAGGTAAGCCTATAATAATAATAATAATAATAATAATAATACTTTGCTCTAATTTATAAAATATATGGTATAACATTATTATATATCACAAACACTATTCTATATCGATTGTAATCCATGCTTTAAAATATTATAACAAACCAGGGACCTAAAAGTAGTTAGCTTTTAAGGTCACATCAAGACAGAGCAAGAAGAGTAAATACTACCCAGCGTGTTGTGTGAATTTGGCTTAAGCTTATTGTTTCTACTACATATGCAAGGACTGTAAGACCTGCCAATACCAAAATTAATTGTCCTCCACTCAACTTTAGGACCACGCATTCGTAGACCCCGATTTAACACTTATGGTTTCTCTTTATATCGCTTTCATTTAATTTGCACGTGTTTCTAACCATAGATCGGAATTTCATGTTACGCACGACCTGACAAATCCGAAACGTATAATACACACAATCAGTCCTATCTCTAAGTAATCAACACGTATAGTTAGTTAATAGCTGAGAATATAGCAATAAATCTAAAGATTAATAATGTTCTATAGGAACCAATTTACGAAACAGTGCGAAATCTTGTGAATGGCGATTCTACCTACTCAATGGTTAATAACATAATTTATGAAATAATTCCTCGTTATCACACAAATAATCAATACAATATATCAAATCTATCAACGGAAATTCTAGTACACGGTGAAAACGGTAAAAAGTATTTAACCCTTTTAAAACTACTTATGTTTTTTTTTCTTCAAATTAAGTATAGTCATAGAGAGAAAGACACTACCAGGATATAATAATATGTATATATATACAGGTAGCAAGATATGAAATAAGTTATGTGGCACGAAAAATTATATTACAGACAAATAGGAGGTGTACCTGATCCAGAGTCGGGTAGTTATTACGATAGTCGAAATTCAGTGGTGATGCAGCCATTGCCATCATTTCTTCATCGATCAATCTGTAATTGACATCCATATGTTATGCCGCTGACATCACAGCGTACGTCGATGAAAATATGAGCAAGTAACAAAACAGGACAAAATCTTTCAATGTGTCTTATGCAAATAAAACAGTATCGCGTTTAGGTCCTGTTGCAATATAAATAATGTTTACAAAAGTGGGATAGATCCATATAGCAAGTTCAAGTGAACTCTGCCAGCGTGTGCTTCGATATAAGCTGGGAACTTATATTGTTAGAAATCGGGCTAAAGTAATAATAATTTAAAGTCATAAAGTATTGTAATGCAATATGTGTTACTTCGAATAAAACAGTGACGTCACGTTCATTGCTTGATCTCAAAGTTAAACAGATTTGGAAAATATTCAATTTCATCCAAAGATTCTGTTTCGTTTACTTCTCTTTTTGAGGATACTATTAGGAATGTTTCTCAGTATTTCGGTTTTGTATTCAGTGTCACTTACGTCTGCATGTCTTCGACCATGACCTTGACGTCAAATCCCGCCTTCCACAGGACGTTATTGATACGTCCGTAGTCCCATGGAGCTACTAGAATATCCGTGGTGCGGATAAGAGATGGGTCACTGAAGAAGTCAACCTGGAAAAGGAACCGCTGTCTGTACGTATGATAGCAAACTACGGCTTTATGTATACTTACTGTTAACAGTAATAAAAGAGTCACAAAAAGAGAAACTATCGATTCAGTCAGTTTACATGGAATAATCCGTATGCCAAACCTATAGACTGGGAGGGCAGGGGATGTACTGAGCTCGACGTGTTCTTTTTGTATTCTGCTATTAACATGAATTGAAACAAGGTCACTATTACGTACATTAGGTGTGCTATTGCTTTTTACAACATTC
Organism: Sinohyriopsis cumingii; assembly: GCA_028554795.2. Lineage (NCBI taxonomy): Eukaryota > Metazoa > Mollusca > Bivalvia > Unionida > Unionidae > Sinohyriopsis > Sinohyriopsis cumingii. The sequence goes on along the minus strand of CM068831.1, from coordinate 18,578,246 downwards.
ATTCGATAAATTTCTGAAACGCATTACGTGTCTGGGCAAATTTCTACGTGACTTCATTTATTAATTTTTGAAGGGGATATTTTTCCTTCTTTCTTTCATTCGATTTGTTTTACTAAAGTGTTTTTATAGTCTTTAGGGACCAACACAAATGAAACATTACCTCATAATTGTCACTGTCATGGATGCTTTGCAGGTACTTGACTTGGGTTTCATTCAACGCTTGTACAGAAATTAACTTGTAACTGAAAATGAAAATTGTCATTTAAAAAAAAATCTCAGTTTCAATCTCAGTGGAAAAGTTTTGGATTCATGGCACTAACGTCGTAGCTGATCTTGTTCTAAGCTTTACTACTGAAATTTAATTTTTTTCTCTACAGTCATATAAAAAGACTAATACTAGTAGCAGTTATAATGATGACCTTTACATTATTTAAAAGAAAATAAACGAAAACTGCAACAAAAAGGCAAGCATTTATCAGGATTCCTTTGCTGGTATAATAAACAATTTTTACAGTCACATAAAATATAAAACTGATGTTAGTTCTATTTACGACCTATATTATGTTAAAAACAAACAATTAAAATAGAAGCAAAAAGATGCAAGAAAAATGTAAATATTAAGGTATTTGATGTATTTCTTATGTAATTTCAACCCTGCTTTATCTACGTCATATGACGAAGACCATCTTACATTGTATGGAGCTTTAGTCCTTACATTGTATGGAGTTTAAGCCCTTATATTGTATGGAGTTTAAGTCCGTACATTGTATGGAGTTTTAGTCCTTACAATGTCTGGAGTTTAAGTCCTTAGATTGTATGGAGTGTAAGTCCTTACATTGCATGGAGTGTAAGCCCTTACATTGTATGGAGTTTACAATTAGTATCAGGAAGTTTACAGACTCAGAACGTTTATGTATTCAGAAATGTTTTTGAATTTACTTGTTATATTTCTTGATTTGGTTTTTGTTACTGATAAAATATATTCGTATATGCAGTGTGTGTATAAATAATAATAACAATAATATTAATAATTTTTGCGAAGACATCTATACTATGCACAAAAATGTAAGTAATAGTTCCTGATCAAAAACCTAATTAGTTGAAATCCCATCATTGAATTTTTTAAATAAATTATAGAATATACAGAAAGAAATGCGCATTAGGCACTATAAGTTCCGTTTTTGCATGTTCCTAATATATTAGTATTCAATTATATAAATACGGGTTTATAATATAATTTTAGCCAGTGTGACCCTTAATTCCAATAATGAGAAGTGCAGTTTTCAGTTTTATCCATGATGATATATTGTGTATAATTCTGAGATAAACATTATTTGTCTTAAACAGGCATTTATCAGGAGAATTTAAAAATGAATTTATAAAAAGAAAATAGTAAAATAAAATAAAATAAATGTTAGTTAAGATACCTTCTGTAGCTCTTTCTTTCGGCTGCAGCCAAGCCCGACAAGCACGCGGTCAGAAATAGGAGTCGCCACATGCTGACGTTAGGTACTGAACATAGAAAGGAATCCCAGATTATATACTCTCCAGGACATGTGATCGTGTGTATAAACAGCAGGTGTAACATTCAACTGTATAATAACTTGAATTATAAAATGTGGCTATTATAAAATTATTTTGAGATATTTCCATGCTTCAGCTCGTATTGAACGTGTTTGACGTGACATCATAAAATGAATATTACGTGCAAATATTAACATTAACAGTAGCTTATTCTGCAATATTGTTGCATAATTTATTGAATTTTATCAGACTGTTAATGGAAGAGTCATTCTCATTTTACTTCCATGGGATCCGACGTAAAATTCATCTTATGCATGAGAGAGACTTTTTCATTCTGGTTAACATTTATTTATGTGAATCCCACGTTAATCGACATTTATTTATGTGAATCCCACGTTAATCGATGGAAAAGGACAGAACTCCATTGATACGAAAACTGTTTTAAAAGCAAAATTATGAAGGTCTGGTAATGTGACTTACACAATGCGATTGGGGAAGGGAATATATTTTTTGGTAACTCTCCATTATTTTATACATTTTTGTATCCTTTGTTAAAATTACATTCGCACAAGGTAAATAAAGGAACAGAAATGCCTTTCAGTCATATTTTAATTGTAACGTTCTAATGCGTGACAATATTTGATATCCGAAAATAACTTTCAAGAAAGGAATATCTCTGATATAATTGCATTACTACTTACATGGTTTATGTTAATAATAACAATTCAGACTTCCAGAAATGATTTCTGCAGTTTTTCTGTGATGTTCATGCTTTTTATGTTCACTTCAACCTGACTCAAGCATTTTGTGAAATGGTAAAGAAACTAAAAGTTTATCATGCAAAAATGTTATCATGTTAGAAATATGTAGGAATGTATTTTGGTACTATAGATTTGCATGTAATATGTCATTGACGAAATAACACCAACGGTAAAGAATTTTGGAGTGTTAAAAGAACAATATGACTGCAAAGGTCACGAACAGTTCAATATAAGACCCATTAGCTGAATGACGTACAGTTCAATGTAAGACCCAATAGCTGTATGGCATACAATTCAATGTAAGACCCATTAGCGGAATAACGTACAATTGAATGTAAGACCCAATAGCTGTATGGCGTACAATTCAATGTAAGACCCATTAGCGGAATAACGTACAATTCAATGTAAAACCTATTAGCTGAATGACGTACAGTTCAATATAAGACCCAATAGCTGCATGACGTACAATTCAATGTAAGACCCATTAGCTGTATGGCGTACAATTCAGTGTAAGACCCATTAGCGGAATGACGTACAATTCAATGTAAGACCCATTAGCTGAATGACGTTCAATTCAATGTAAGACCCATTAGCTGAATGACGTACAATTAAATGTAAGACCCATTAGCGGAATGACGTACAATTAAATGTAAGACCCATTAGCGGAATGACGTACAGTTCAATGTAAGACCCATTAGCTGAATGACGTACAGTTCAATATAAGACCCAATAGCTGAATGACGTACAATTAAATGTAAGACCCATTAGCGGAATGACGTACAATTAAATGTAAGACACATTAGCTGAATAATAATAATAATAATAATAATAATAATAATGAGGACTTTGTATAGCGCCTAATCTTTAAAAGCTCTAAGCGCTTTATAACATAGACAACACGTATAAGATAAAAAAAAAACATATAATAATATTATTACAAAGACAAACACCATGAAATTATGAAAAACATATAAACAAATGTAAAAAACATGCTGAGAATATTTCAGGTCGGAAAAATTATTAGGTTTTAAGTTTGTTCTTGCAGTCGAAATAAGTGAGTTTTGAGAGCACTCTTGAATGTGATCACTGTGTCTTTGTGTCTAAGTTCAGTGGGCAATTCATTCCACGTTGCTGGGCCCTGGTATGCAAAAGAACGCTGTCCATATGACTTTGTTTTCATAGTGGGAATAATGAGTATACGATTGTCAGAAAAGGATCGCAAGTATCTTGCTGGTGTGTACACATGGGTGAGATCGGATAGGTAAGTTGGACTAGAGTCCGACAGTGAAACGTAGCGCAGAGAATAAATTTTGTGTTTGATTCTGGATCGAATGGATAGCCAGTGTAGGGCACACAGCAGCGGGGAGGTGTGCTCTGATCGTGGTACTCTAAGTATGATCCGAGCAGCTGTGTTTTGAACTTTTTGAAGTTTCTGGAGTAGATATTGAGATGAACCAGACAGAATTGAGTTACAATAGTCCAGTCTTGAAAGTACTAATGAACACACAAGTGCTTTAGTGGCATCAGCTGAAAGATATTTGCGAACTGAGCTGATGCGTCTCAGTTCAAGATATGCAGCCTTGCATATGTTCATGACATGTTGGTGCAGTGTGAGAGTACTGTCCAGAGTAACACCTAGGTTTCGTACTGATTGTGTGAATTTAATGAACGACATACATTTCAATGTAAGACCATTAGCTGAATGACGTATAGTTCAATATAAGACCCAATAGCTGAATGACGTAGAATTCAATGTAAGACCCATTAGCAGAATGACGTACAATTCAATGTAAGACCGATTAGCTGAATGACGTACAATTCAATATAAGACCTAATAGCTGAATGATGTACAGTTCAATGTAAGACCCATTAGCTGTATGGCGTACAGTTCAATATAAGACCCAATAGCTGAATGACGTAGAATTCAATGTAAGACCCAATAGCTGAATAACGTACAATTCAATGTAAGACCCATTAGCTGAATGACGTACAATTCAGTGTAAGACCCATTAGCTGAATGACATACAATTCAATGTAAGACCCATTAGCGGAATGACGTACAATTCAATGTAAGACCCATTAGCTGAATGACGCACAGTTCAATATAAGACCCACAAATAGAATGACGAACATATCAATATAGCTGTTAGCTGAAATACGCGCTTCTATTTCTAGATAATCAAAAAAGTTGTGAAACACAAATTGTCATAATGAAAATCCATGTTTGAATGTTAAAATTAAATATTTATGTAAACTATTCTAATGATCTTAAAATAATTTGAGATTCTTGACTTGATTTGTGTGACTTATACAATATTTCAATGTTTGTGTTGTTGTTGTTTTTTATTTGCAACGTGTTAGAGGCAGAATATCTTAACTCATATTATAATTTATGGAATGAAGTAACATAGTGTCTTGTAATATGCATTAATACACATGCACTAGAAAATGTCGAATGTATTGATATCATCTTGGTTTTCAAAAATAGTCATTTTCAAAAGGTGTGAGGTACTGTCTCAAAAGTTTAACTCCCCTCCCTCCCTCCTTCTCTCTCTCTCTCTCTCTCTCTCTCTCTCTCCCTCCATCTGCGAAATTATTGTCCAATTTGCTGTGGACTCACACGTCTAATAAATATTTATGGGTACACATGGCAGAGTAATACAGTATAAAGACATGCTGAAGAGCCCTTACCCATGTGTCGCATTCTCGCGTACAGGAATATACATTACTGGTAAGAAACGCTCTATACTTTGTAACACACTCACGCACGTAGGCACACATACACGGGATTTTACATGAGTGCTAATTTCTGATTAATCAAGCTATTCAAGGATGGAATTTATAAAGTATCAGATGCTAAATTAAATCTTTCCAGTACTTTCTTAACGCCATCATAAACTGAACAATTAATTATTTTGGTGTTGACATCATATTTAATGCTTTATTTGCGCGTATATATGTATAGATCTTATATCATTGCTCATTTCAAATGAAATATTTCAAACATATCAGATATATTTATCTTTCTCGAGTCTAAGAGAAATAATGATTTAAATTATTCCACGAGTTTCAAACTTTGATTTTAAATGAGCACAAACGTAAGATTCTATTTTTATCACATAGTAGGTATAGTTTTCATACAGTATGTGCAGTTTCATATTTTGTATATCACCACACGCTAAAATATCACTTTATGTAATTCTGATTGGTCCAAAAAAAGCCCATGAAATTATTGTCCAGCATTCTCTTTACTGATTGGCTGCAATCGAGGGAAAACAGTTTTAACCCCACCTTCTGGAAATTTTTGTTTTCAAGGAACATTTTTACCGCCATTTTTTGAATCGACTCGAGAACGAGAATTAAGGAAAAATTGTATCCTCTGTTTCAATATGACTATTTTATCACCACAAGTATTTGTTATGTCACGTATAACAACATATCATAACATGAAAAATTGCTATAATCACATAAACCGGTCTCCAAACTGACAGACGTTTATCCAACCACTGCATATTTTTTACGCGGGAAATACATGATGCAATTCCGAGTCAAAATGAAATGTGTTTGCATATTCTGTAGTCTACCGTTCCAATTCAAACACTGCAAATATCCGGCCACGAATACATTACAGTCGATATAGGAATTTCTGCATCCGGTAAACGTTTTTCACATGAATATTGCAATATCAATGTAATGTTTACTCGTGAAAGTGACACATTAAGTTTACATAAATATGGATCGTCAACTGTACGGGTAGTGTATCAAACAATGCGACATCACTCACATTAGACATTCTGTGTTGAAAAATGATTTTGTCTGTGTAAAATGTTATGTTTATTCCGAAGGACGCTTGTTCCTTGATTTATAATTTGTAAGAAAATTATAATCTACTTTTAAAAGTCAATACTAGTTCAACTTTGGTTGGGACCGTTTTACAAGCACTTCAAATGAAAAGAAGGAAATTATTCAAAATTCTTTCCATCTAAATAATTTTCACTGGCAAAAAACTGTGATGAAAAGAATTACAAATGGATAATGATTCAATATTAAATTTATGAAACTGGACATTATTCAACTCGTTTCATAAATTCAATATTAAAACATTACCCATTTGAGATCCTCTACATTGTATGTCAAAAGTGTTGTACCTGTACCCCGTATAATAAAACCCCATGACGACACAAAAAATGCCATAACAGTATGCAACATGAAGTCATAAACGTCTGAAAAATGCGAATGTATTTCAAAGTCATTTCACTAAACTAGAATCACGTTTTTACCATGTTCGTGGGGCTAATGATTGTTGTTGCGTGTATGTCATTTTTTCACTGATCACCGTCATGCGACAAAACATGACTTTCTCTAAGATCTCATAGTTTTTAAGTCTGGCGAGCCTAGTGACATTGAGCACTACATACTCCAAAAGAACAGTTTTGCCAACGAGGTAGTAGCAACAGCGGCCCCCTACTCCTGTACTTAGTCCTATTTCCATCTTAATGTGAATCGGGGGTTGTCAGCTCTATGTTGGTGCAAATACTCTGTCTCCAAGGGTTTGTATTCCTTGTCGATGTCATGCATATTGATTTTACTAGCCACTCTAAAACCCAAGCATCGCCCACAGGAAGTGGAGGCGGAACCAATGATTTGTGTTACCATCTATGTCTTGTTGCTGACTCTTAGTCTAATTTTTACCTTCATTGCGTCTTCTAGAGCAGGCCATAGATAGTTAGTCTTTCTATGATGACTGAGCCGAATCGGCACTATTATGAATATGTGCAATTAAAGTCCCGTTTACAATGATTCAAATCTAGGCACACATTCTGTAACCCCGAAAGCCATGAATAATGATAGTGTCGATATCATTGCTGGGTGTACGACGTTTTGAAAGTCTTGCTTTGAATCTCAGCCCTAAGATCCAGGCACATTCATTGCCGTAACTCCACAAACTGGTGTGATTATATCAGCCGTTAAATACTCAACATCCTCCGTTGAAAAAAAGGGGCGGCCTTTTGAAACTGCGCAAACACTTCTGCTGCGAGCACCTCCCGTGTCAGCTACTTGATTAGGTATGACTTTTTAAGGGTGCCGGTGTTTCGGACCGTTCAACGCCAACGTCGTAGCCCGCCACTAAATGGAGGCGATCGGCCTAGGACGCAGAATTTTAGTCTCTAATTACCAAAATGATATCCAGAGTATTAACTTGATATTCTTTTATCTAAAATACGTATCCAGAGCTCGAGGGTGCTGCGTTCACGAAAGTTTTGCGTCCATGTGATTTTCCATAGAAGAAAGTACGCGTGTCCCAGATGGACCCACCACCTACAGAAAAAAACATGTAGCAAGTCAGTGTTGTCAAGAATATTACCGGTTTATCTGATGGTAGACATTGAGCCGTGGTATCTTGATAAACGCTAGTGGACTGGGCTCAGTGAACATGACGTTGTTGGTAAACGACAACGGACCCATGGTATGTAAAAATATGCGGCCAAACCGGCTTTCAACAAGAGATCAGTCTAGGCCGTTGCTTGTGATGGTGACCTGCAAGTTCGATATAATCTAGTCCGCAGTAATTCCTAACATGGAAGGTAGAAATACGTTGCTTGAGCTTAATATGGTTGCAATACATGCTGGGAAAGGTTTATCGTTTCGCTGCTCGAGCTGGTACACCCAACATTGGTTATTACCAGGTTCAATTTAATTGGCCTACAACCCTGGTATGTACGAAATCTCATGAATGGGTACATATCACCTGCTCTAGAGACTCCCACCCACATAGAGGATTGGTGATTACAGCATAGATTGTAGCTAAACTTTACTCGAGAGCAGTGGTATTACCTCTACCTCAGACTGACGGTCATTTTACCTTCCGTGATGCCGAAAGTTCGTAGATTCACCAACTAATGCTTAACTTTGACATCTACGACCAAGAAGTCGCCTCTTTTGATGTAGAATTGCTGACTTCGCCAATAATTATGCACTGCCTAATGTTGAAACGAAAGAGATGTATAACCGATGAAGTGATGGAAATCGCGAGTCTAAGATTGAGTTTTCACATATTCAAGTGTATGTACAGCAGTTTGGTGCACGACCACTGACGGCGATGTTAGTGTTGGCGACCATCTTTTTTCGGAAACCCAGCATAAAATGTCGTGTAGCTTTTACGAGTTTCACGTTTACTTACAGGTACAATATAACTCTTATTGAGACTGAGCCCCACATTTCTGGACCAAATAGTGTCCTTCGCGTTTGACAGTCACGTTGATATGGTTACTTACGAGAGCATTGATAATGAGTTATAAGTGAATTATAACATAGATTCGCGAAGGTGATAACAAAAGGCCTGACATGATGCATGTATATCAGATTTATTCCTTTAGGGCCAGTTTATAAATCTGGCCCAAGAATATGGAAAGCCTTCACACCCATGTGAAACATCCCACTGTATGTGACCCATTGTATTATATGTTTGAGGACCTTGCAAATGGAAAGCAGCACGGTACTTTTTCACGCATGACAAGGGTAAGGAAGTGGAAGACGCTTTTGTGCAGTTTATGCCAAGCAAATCATTGGATATTACCAATATCAGTGAGGGACACCTTAATGAAGCGTTCTGCTGTACGTTTAGGGAATATTGTGCGCGCAAACCGAAATCCTCTTGTTAATGTTGGCGCAGCTTTTGAAAACCGAGGCGGATATGTTGGCCGAAAAGATACGATACTACCAGCCTAATAGCTACGAATCAAGAGTTCAATGACGACTTTGCAATTAATCGAGATAATGTTGTTCGGGAATATTTCTACCAACTGCCAAGCAACATGGTGTTAAAAAAGTAAAAACTACCCATTCAGTTCAGGGTATAGCAACGTTATTTTTGTAGAACGTAGAGACAAGGCAATTGGCACAAATATCTATATTAATTCACAAAGGGTGCCTAATCATCAATCCGCGCTTGTCACAATGTCACCAGCAGACCTACAAACGCAGCAAAAGAAACATAAAGATGTCGGCCTTGACCTTTCTCACATCGCAATAAACAGCAATCCAGCTGGCTCTTCGCCTGCAGTCAGGTAATGAGAGCGGAAACAAGCCGAACATGGCAGCTGAAAATCACGAAGCCAAAAAATGGGCATTGGATATGTCTTGCATCAATGTGAGGCATTTATTTCTAACTTTCTCGCCATCTGCGTTTGTGAAGTAATCTGTCACCTCAAAACGGCAACTATCGTGATGACAAGAACCACAAACAAAACAACCAACAGCATTGACAGCGGCTCTAAGCAAGAACGACGCGATTGACCGGAAAATGTCCATGCAGAGCTGCATTTGCTTTCTTCTGCAAGTGTTTTCAGCATCCTGTCAGGTACTCCAGATGGTTTTCCATCAATTCTTCAGCTCCTACTGATTCTGATTTAGGCTTTGGATGTAGAGATGGTGTTGACGCTATTATGATGCTCTGTTTGTGGAAGAGTGCTCCGAGTATTTCGCCGAGGATGGTATTGTCGTGTAAAATTTTATTTTGTTTCTTTGTATTGTATTTATATTATGGGCATTGTGTTTATATATGGGCATTTTATTGTGTTTATATTATGGACATTGTATTGTATTCATATTACGGGCATTGTATTTCTATTATGGGCATTGTATTGTGTTTATATTATGGGCATTGTACTGTATTCATATTATGGGCATTGTATTTATATTATGGGCATTGTATTGTGTTTATATTATGGGTATTGTATTGTGTTTATATTATGGGGATTGTATTTATATTATGGGCATTGTATTTATATTATGGGCATTGTATTGTGTTTATTATTATGGGCATTGTATTGTGTTTATATTATGGGCATTGTTTTGTGCCATAGGTCAAGTGAAAATAATATATATATATATATATATATATATATATATATATATATATATATATATATATATATATATATATGATATCAAGACAATTATTCTTTCCTGTTTTAAGCTCAGTTTGCGGAATCATTTACTGATGTGTCTAAATATAATTTGAAAGCAATCATTTATGTAAATTATTCATTAGAATTACAAAGTGTTCGTTGACTTTTGGAACCAAAACACTATTATTAGATTATTGTGAATCATTCAATACAGGACTTCATTCGAAACTCTCTAAACCTTGGGAATTGTGATAGAAAGTTTACGATTATTTGGAATTTAATTCACAAAAATGTAAGTACCTCTTACACTATCACTTTGTAGTGTCAGGAAATAGATTATTTGTTAATTTTACTGAACTTTTTGTCGCTTCTTTCTATTACATAGTTTGAAACCATAATTTCTAAATATATGGGACTGTCTAAAAAATCACTAGGTTGATAAACTGAAAAAGTATTTAAAAAGTGATCCATTCACAAAATGTATCTCTCCAAAAAGCATAAAGTAACCTAATTTGTTTTATTATGTATTCTACCCCTAACAAACGAAAATTGTTGACATTATGGAAAATCGTCTCAAGGATGTGTTTCCATTTTTTGATGTAGTTCTAAACTCACTGTCTTTCTATATTGCTTAATAAGTCGGACAAAGTCGATCCACACTTCCAACATTACTTCCAGACCAGATAGCATTAGTTTGATCAAAATTGGAAATGAGGATAAAAATAATAATGTGATGAAATATTAACCAAATGCCTAACATCTCTAACAAAAGATAAACAAAGAGGTAATTATTATTAGCATATCTTCGCATTGATGAAGACGCACCAAGCCGTGACATCAAGCAATAGAGATAGCACCCCATATAACTCTTATGAACGTACATCTAAATTTACAGTATGAATAAGACCCCAAGTGACACTTAAATAATGTAGAGGAAGTATCTCTGTTTAAGTACTGATTTCGTTTTTGGTGTTTGTGTATGTATTCCTTAATGTTCGACTAATTCAGAATTATATGTAATGCTTTAAAAAAGAATCGACAGTAGACACCTTTGTTTCTATTAGCGATACATTAAGTCTACAAGATTTAAAAGACTGAAAATTGTATATCTAGCAGTTTGCAATATGTGTTGAAAGAAAATAAAAACTTCATTTTTTGTACTTGTTCTTACATTTTGATAATTGTTGTATTTCGGGTCTATTTCGTTTGTTTTGTTTTCTTGCTCGCTTATTGGCTCGTTTTACTGCACATTTTTCAAAATCGATGCTATAATATTTTCATTCCCATATCAAATCCCTTCCGAACTAAACCCATGAAAAACACTTCTTCTTGGAAATCGTTCATATTTTTACGTTTCAAATAATTTTAAATACTTTTACAATGGTACGCTGAAGCTAAGAACAAACGAAGGTAATTTACATTTTGTCCGATACATGGCGTTCTGATTTACCTTCACGCGATAAAACACATATTACTTTCCAAGATATGAGAATAACCTCGATGACGTATTGAATGACAACTAGAACATAAAGGAAATAAGATCACCTTGTCGATTTCATTGTTTTTTTTATACCCTGAATGTTCTCGAGAGAAAGGAATTCACGTTCCTAAATTGTGTGTGGCGCACAACACATGCGACAAATGGAGTCGAGAACCTTTATGTCATCTCTGTCAGAATCATAGCATGGGGTCAAAATTACAGCGTGGGGTCGGTCACTTTACAGAAAACCTAGCTAATAATATACCTTATGATTTCGATAAGTGGACGAATACAACATTTACAAGCTTATGGCAGTCTCATCTAGCTGGTAGTAAGTTCAAGTTTTAGGACATAATATTGACGATTGGCTATGCAATGTTTCATGTACTTAATGCAGTCTTGTGCGATTTTGCAAAGATAAGATAATGAGTTTATTTGTGTTAGATGTTTAACCTCATAAAAAGTTTTCCTTTTGAATTATTTATAACGTCATGTTGAAATTTCATTGCGATGTTATTTAAATGGAACCTATACCATCACAAGTAGGTCCTATGATTTTGGGTTGTATTTTTAAATAGTATTAGGATATTCACACATGCCAACCTCTCCTCTGTCTCTTTCTGTGTCCCCCTCAAACCAGTCTCCATCTTTTATTTATCTCGTGGTGGTGGGGGGGGTACATTGAAACATTAAAATAAAATTTTTGACACCTGCCTTGCGAAAGAAAAAATTACAGACAATGCAGTCGACTGAATTTTAGCGATGCAATTTTGTGTCACACATAACATATCAAAATCTTTTCACCGCTCCAGAGGCCACGTGGTTAGAGCGTCCACCTCGATGCTGGAGGTCGCGGGTTCGAAGCTCGGTCGAGTTATACCAAAGACTTATAAAAATGGTCCTAACAACTACCTCGCTATGCGCTCAGCATTATGAGGTTAGTATTAGGACAGGTAGGCCTGGTGGCGGGATAATGTGACTGAGTGGGGCATCATGCTACATGTCGGCGGCATAATGTCCCAGTGCTAGACATCACTACAAGCTGCCACACTGCAGACATTGTAGCGATATGACCGAAAAATCGTCAAAGCTGCGTCACAAATACAAATCACACACAAACACACACACACACACAAACACACACACACACACACACACACACTTTTTTCATTAGAAAATATTGCAAAACAATAAAACTAGTTTTTGATAAACTGGTTAATGCAAAAATGTGTTATCCTTATGCTAGAAAGTGCAGCTATGTGCCTTTCCCTTCTTGAGCCTAATATATAATGATTTTATTCTTTTAGATTTGACACACAACTTTTCGTCCTCAAGATACACGTTTAAGGAACCTGGTTAGTAAATAACTGTGTGACGGATAGTAAATACTTGGATGATATATAGCAAATAAACTGGATTCAGGATAATAGATAAATGGGTGTTGGATAGTAAACAACTGGTTGGTGGATAGTAGATAAGTTGGATAGTTGATAACTCTTTGATGGTAAATACTCTGGGAGATCAGTAGAAGATGCACAGGTTGGGAATAATAGACAACTGGGTGCTGGATAGTAGATAACTGGGTGCTGGATAGTAGATAACTGGGTTCAAGATAGTAGACAATGAGTTCTGAGTAGTATATAATTCGGTGCTGGATAGTAGATAGCTGGGCCAGTGATCGTAAAATAGTTCTTAATAATAAATAAATTGAGTGCTTGATAGTAAAAAAACAGGGTGACAGCCAGTGTTAAATTACATTGTCTATAGAATGCCGGGAAAATGTTATAATGTTAAATATCATTGTCCGAATAATCCGCAGTCTTTCATAACATTTAATTTAAAGGGTCGACAATCTCGAATCTAATATATTTCTGTCCAAAACAGAACCAATATGGTACAAAAAGAGGCTATTTCTTTGAAACAAAATGTCCAAAAACGGCATTTCAGTTAGAAATTAAATGGACATATAATGTTATACTGTTAGAGCATACAGTTAAAGCTGGCGGCTTAATCTTAATTTCCCGTATATGTTTTTAACCCTGTTTAGTATTCATACATGGTGTCATTAAAATGCAAATCTAGTCAAATCATTCAAGTTTTTTAAAATCGTTTCGGGACATGGGGGTGGGGGGAGTCTAGCAGCACTTCAATAGAGTTTCTGAATGGTTATAATTAGTTTTACAAAAATAAATCAGAATAACTTATTAAGGTGGCAGTTAGGTCTGCAGCGGGTAACTTCGCCATTAAAGTGGACGGTTTTTAAAGAAGTGTTAACTTTTAGGATAATTATACTGGGAAAAATCCTTTAAATTGTGGCTATCTGGAAATAGCCCAAACATTGTTGATATTCAGATGGAGAGATAGAAATATGAAAGATTGTGTGTATGTGTGTTGTTTCTGTGTGTGACTCTTGCGTTTAGTCATTACATTATTTTATGCTTGCGTGATTTGCTATGCATGACCATGTCAACTACAGGGGTGCTTGGAGTCTTAAGGTTTGACTATTCTACTCATATTCGTAACAGGGCAAGAGAGGTAGGTCCTTGTTTAATGGACTCAGATTATTTTCAGTGAGATTATGATTGATTAAACATTTTGAACGTGTATGACAACTTTGATTGAATATGGAAACCAATCGGCGATTCCTTCTAATCTATTTGATCGACATCGTAAAACCTTTATTTGCATGTCATCCATGAATTCACTAAGGGGCCTTCATACAGTCTAGCGAAGAAGTGCGCGGCTAATGCATTAATTTGTCATTGAAAAGATTACTGGAAGTAAACACCTAAAACATTAAAATAAATCGATGAGCGGAAATAAACTTCTTTCAAACTTTCCAATCATCAAAGTGTTCAGTCCTAGTGTAATTTCGTTAGAAACTTAAATTGTCTCCTTGCCTTGATGGTGATAAATTGAGTGGATGGATATATTCAATCGTCTCCTTGCCTTAACGGTGAAAACTTGAGTGGATGGATCTATCCAATCGTCTCCTTGCCCTGGCGGTGATAGCTTAAGTGGATGGATCTATCCAATCGTCTCCTTGCTTTAACGGTTATAACTTGAGTGGATTGATCTACCCAATTGTCTCCTTGCCTTAACCGTGATAACTTGAGTGGATGGATCTATCCAATCGTCTCCTTGCCTTGACGGTGATAACTTGAGTGGATGGATCTATCCAATCGTCCCCTTGCCTTAACGGTGATAACTTCAGTGGATGGATCTATCCAATCGTCTCCTTGCCTTGACGGTGATAACTTCAGTGGATGGATCTATCCAATCGTCTCCTTGCCTTGACGGTGATAACTTGAGTGGATGGGATTCTTGAATAAATATGTGATTTTGTTTAAACCTTAGTTCAAATAGCTGAATTTAATGTATTAATAAAATGATAGGAATAATGAAACGTCTGATAGTCGAAATAAACATTTATTCGGTAATTAGGATTTCATTCTAGCAATAAGTTCACATCCCCCACGCATACCTGGGTGAAGAACACGTGATTTCTGAGTATAGACATATAGATCGACCTACATGGCCTTTCTCATTTGCATATGACGGATTGCATAGCCGGTTCATGTATGATTTGAGCAATATAATAATGCTATTCGAGTGGACTATCTGCCATTTTAAACATTTCACCGTATTTTTTAATTTGTCTCCTTTATATGTGTTAGGGAATACGAATTAATGATAACAAAAATAACCGAAAAATAATTTCGGACGCGCAAAAGGGAGGATGTCATTCCTTTTTTAGAAAGTAGAAGTGATATTTTCTGGAGGAAAAAAATTCTTCAAAATCAATAAGTGTGAGAAAAGGAATCAGTGCATATTCATGTTTATGAAATAAATATAAATCCTACGAATTGATACATATTTGCGCACGAGTAACTCAAATTAACATTTGCATAAGTACATTTATCAGCTCTTAAATAATACATATTAACCTATAACTCTTTTATTTATGGAGCAACTTCCAGATGGTCTGAGAATGGCACGATGGAAACCGACGTTTCCCTAATGACCGGAAGTATTTTCTCCGGTCACGTCAAGTGGCCTTATCTCATACTTAATCGAGTACCTGATGCGGTCCTTCTCGTAAAAGTTGTCATAAACTCCACAAGAGGCGTCATCTGGGAAGAGATAGTCAATAATTGTATGCATAGCATAAATAATGGCACAGTCGTGAACCCTTGTGATCGGGCATAACTGAATTACAATCTTCAGCTTGCTAGACAAGGAACCCTTAAAATGAAAACAGATTTTAAAAATAATTCGTATAATAATAATAATAATAATAATAATAATGATAATAATAATAATAATAATAATAATTATTATTATTATTATTATTATTATTATTATTATTTATGCAGGCATTAACTATGCTTACGTTTTATAAGAGATTTGATATCTATATGTTTGTATTCTAGATATTCCATTTCAAAGGGAATCATCTTTTTCTGACAAAACACTTGAAATTTGTACCAAACTAAAAAGGCAGAACTATACGTAACTATTTCAGCACGGATTTTAAAACATGGCGACTGAGGCAGCCATGACATAGTTTCTTTAAAAAATTATAATTACACAGGCAAATGTCCAACTCGATCCAGTCAATAATCGATAAACGCAAACGTATTCATAATGTACTTTAGAAGTGATAAAAGGTTCTGCTGCAAAAGACAGCAATGCATGACCCTATGATGTACTCAGTACGTCGCTGTTCTGAAAATATGCACGAATTTGGTTCAGAGGTAAAGGCATGGATTACTTGTACACACTGTATGCTCATGTTAAATCGCCCAGTCGTGTGATTTCATGTTGTAACATATCTCGCTCATATAAAGTATCAAAATTGTTATTTCATGACATTTAAAAACATAAAAGACTCATTCTAAATTCTATGTTGGGGAGAGAGAGAGAGAGAAAGAGAGAGAGAATATTCACAAAGGGTAACCAGGTAACCACATGAAGGCAAAATGAAATTAACAATTTCTGATCGAAAAAGAATATATTTTTCTTCAGGAAAACTATCTTTCGAAAAATTTAAATACTGTCATGTGTTAATAGCGACTGGCTTTAGTAAAGGAATGTATTTGCTTAATGTTATTATGGGGGGGGGGGGCCTTTCAGTTTTATGCTGAATGTTCTAATTTATGTACCTGCTCACCTTTCACACACCTTTCAAGGTCAAGACAGTCCTGCAGAGATGCTAGGTTTTTCAGCTGAGTCTCGTTCTGGGCCTTGACAGATACAATCCTATAACTGGGAAATATAAAACTTAAGTAGTCAAATGAAACTGAAAACTTTTGTCCTTGACAACTTTCAAGATAAACTGAGTAGATATTAGGTGTGTACCTTTGTAACATCGGCAATAAGGTATAAGACAAATCTGTATCTCTTTTAACTATCAAGACATTAAAAATCACGATCACGACCATCTTGATATCTTTCAAACACATTTTCATATTTTATATTCATTTTGGGAGCTGCTGTGCAGATAAGAACAATCAGCGGACATTAGATGTACCATTCAGGCCTTCACATCTATGTTAAGTTATATGAATTTAGCCATAACATGAGTAGTGAATTGGGTGAACTTATTATGGACAATGGGACTTTAATGTTAATTTTGGGTGTTTGTACCCTACGGACAAGGGGAATTACATGGATGGGTTACTCTACGGACAACGGAAATTAACATAGGGAATGTGTAGCGACAATGAATTAGGCCTGTCTACAGACAATAGGAATTGACAAGGGGTGACGTCACGGTACTGGACATTGGGGAAACAATGCCAACAATCTTGTAAGTGGCTGACATCGATGGGGCAGAACAGTGTGGCAAGGGGCTGACCTGAATACGAGTCACTCTAGGGACAAATAGAGACATAGTTAGAGATCGAGTTAGAGACATAGACATATCACACAAACATAGATTTATGAACGTAAATCTATCACACGAACAACTATACTTTTTTTTGTTACCGCCATTCAGTTAACAGAGAGGGCATCGCACGAATCTTCTTAACTTCCTCAAACTTCGTCTGAGCTCAGGACCGTAGATTAAGACTCTCTTCAGGCAGCCTTGTCTCTCCAAATAGATTCTTCTTTTCCGAAGAGCTGTCTCTGTGATCCTGGGTAATTGCCCATGATGATTTGACATACATTGGATAGTCTGGGTTGAACAGCATCGACGATACTAGTGTAGACGTTTCTACGTTTGTCTACATCTTGTGACGAGAACAGGTGAAAGGAATGAGTTGAATCGGAGTTATTTATAGTGGAAGAGCGGATAGAAACGGACTGAGTTCTTTAGCAGCAGGGAAGTTGAACAGACCAGCTCGTCCAGCCAAAATAAAGCTTCCTACGCGAACTTTCTCCGTAGAAGCCTCAGAAAGCAGAAATAACGCCTTCTACGGGAGCTAATTTTCATGCATTTCAGACCGGGTGCATCGGGTGGTCGCGCCGTGTGTGTTAGTAAATATAGCGTTCGAGACAGGAAAAATAAAATTTAGGGAATAATTTTTTGTGTTAATTTTTTTGTTGCAACGTGGGGCTGCTTTGGTCCATTTTACGTCACATTAAAATGATATACTTGAAAATAATATGAGTTCGAAAACTAGTACAGTTGGAGAGCCTCATTCTGCTAGATTAGCGCGAGAACAATTAGCGGCACTAAAGAAACTTATTCCAGTAAAAAAATTATTCAAGGAAAAAGTTCTTGATTACGAAGATACGCAACGTGGAATTACCGAGATATCGTCAAAATGGTTAAAGCCAGTTACCGAAGTAACCGAAAGAGTCTTTTTTGGCGACGAGGACGATCCGGATATCAGGAAACGTGGAATTCTTCCCGTGTTGAGAGGTATCGAGGAACATTCACGAGTATTACCGGAACGGCTAGCAATACTAGCACAACAACACGGGCAACAACCAGGAGGAGGAACCCCTGCAATTGGTTTTAAAATAAGTAAAGGAAAACCTGGAGGAAGAAAACCACCTATAGGAAGAAAAGCGTTCCATCTCGAGAATTTAAGAGAAAATTTCACCGAGGAGGGATGGGGAATAATATCACAGCCGCTCTCGACGTTGTATAGTAATATAGATCAATTTGGTGAATTTGCGGAAAATTATTTTGATATTCGAAGAGGATATCTGACTGATATAGGGAAAAAAAGATACGCAAACCGTGAAAATTGGTATAATATGTTATATAAAGTTTACTCGGGAAAATCACAGGCGAGAGAAACGGATCCATATTACAGAAGATTTTTAACAGCCGCAAAGGAAACGTATAATTATAATATGCAACAAGCGGAAGATAAAGGCGACAAAAGAAAGAAGAAATTCAACAAGCGAAAGAAAAAAGACGACAGGAGAAAGAAGAAAAGGCTAAATCTTCACGGAAAAGAAAAGCAAAATTAAAAGAAGATATTCAACCACAGGAAGAAGATATTCAACCACAAGAAGAAGAATTTCAACCACAGGAAGAAGAATTTCAACCACAGGAATTAGGGGCCAGACCAAAAGTAAGAAGTCAGCCTCAGGAAAAAAAGAAAAAACCAAAGAAAAAAGATAAGAGCGACCAGGAACCAATAGTTCAACCAAGCGATTACAAACGACCTGCGGACGAGGGAGTTCGAACATTAACTGAGGAAGAAATTGCATCTCATTTAAGAGAGAAGATTGATTATAGTAAACCTGCTGATATTTATTTGAGAGAAGACAATATCAAATATCTCAAAGATAGTGGTGAAAGATTAGATACCGCTGCGAATTATACTCCAGAGAATATAAGAACATATGTGAAAAAGAGCACATTGGATCAATCACATCAGGAGATTGGCCGGCAGTAATTTATTTTGGTAATTTAGGGAGGCCAATAAATATATACGATCATGAATATTTAAAATTTTTAGAGGAGGTTAGTGACCACAGAAAATTAATAGCAAGCAGATCGTTTCCACAACATCCTAGCGGGATAACATGGGGAGATCCTTATCCCCCCCACAGGTACGCCACCACCACAAAATTCTAAAATAGGAAGCGGATATACCGTTTGCCCTGACAGCGTTGTCAACGACGTATCTCGCCTCGAAATATTAATCGGAGGAAAACGAGCCGGAAATAACTCTTCCGAAATAATCAACGAGGCCTCCGATATTTGTCAGCGATTGTTTCGCGGCGGTGTTATTAACTCCCACATTTACAAAGAGCTCGTTGACGAACTCATCGATTAAAATAATACAATTGAAATAACATGATTGTTCACAAACATCAGCGCAGACCTAAACAGGTCCGCATAGTTAACTCTCGATTGCCTGTATACAAATATATCCACGGCAATGGACTCGGTGACATCGTTGGAAGCCTCGTTACGCGAGTAGTCCCTAAAATAGGACCCGCAGCCAAGCAAATTGCATCAAAAGCAATAGGAAAGATTGGCGAGATTGTCATTTCTGGTATTGGTAATTTGGCCAGTAAAGGCTTCGATTTTGTCAAAGGTAAAATATCAAATTTGGTGCGTAAAAAAAAGCAGCCCGTCAAATTACCTAGCACCAGCGAAATGCCCCCCGAGGTCAGTAAAGCTATAAACGATGCAGCAAATAAAAAAATAAATGAACTAGCACAGGAAGTTGCTAACACAAATCTCGCAAAGGAAGTAGCAAAGGAAGTAGCGAATACAAGTTTCATATCAGGTAGCGGTCTTCGTTTTAGATGAAATTCTTATTAATAAATGTTCGCACAAGTGTCAAACGAAGTGTTCGACATGGACGAGCCTGTAGGTAGAGACACATCCGTGCGTGATTTCCAGTATTTCTCGTACGACACAGTGACACCAAATGCGATTAATCGCTTGGAAATTCAAGTTCACGATACAACAAGATATTTTATTCCATCTGAGGCGTATATCGAAGTTGTTGGTAAAATTGTGAAAAACGCTGACGGTACCAACTACGCAGCAAATTCTAAAATTGGATTCGTTAACAACGGTATCATGGCTTTATTCAAGAGTGCCACTTACATGATTGATGGAAGAGAAATCGAATCAATCACGGACAACGTTGATTTAGCAACGACGATTATAGGCTTAGCTAGATACTCGGATGATTTTACCAGATCAGCCGGTCCTAGTATGATGTTCGCCAAAGATAACTTTGATGCCGCTGAACATATCCATTATGATGTCAGAAAGCCAAAGAAACAAACTAACGCCGCCGAAGATAGATACCGAAAGTGTGATGATAAAAGAAAATACCAATTACAACCTCGGATTTGAGATACGAAGAAATATGTTAAAAGGAGATGGTCTAATATTCTCCTGTGCAATTCCGCTATCTCACATTTTTGGATTTTGCAGACATTTCAGGAAAGTTATTTACGGAGCAAAACACACGATCACTTTCATTCGAAGCGAAGAAGGCAATAACAGAGCTATCTGGAGAGCCGCTGGTGTTGCTGATGCCGGTAAGGTGGTCCTTGACAAATTTACTTTGTGGATGCCAGCGATAGTTCCTTCGATGCTTGAGGAAGAAAAATTATTGTCATTCATGAATCAAGGTGGTAAGTCTGTTATGTCCTGGCTAACAACCATGACCGACTCTATCGACGTTAATATTAACGGAATATTTACCTGGCGAATTGCGTCACAACAAGGCGTCTCGGCACCCAGACATATCTTTGTTGCTCTTCAAAACGCAAATAGATATGTTCAAACTAGCAGTCACATGATATTCGATAATTTCGCAGCAACAAACGTATCACTAAGGATAAACGGGCAACAAGAGCCATCCGAGGAAATATCGATTGATTTTGAAAATTACTCGACGGCCCGCGCGTATCATCGCTTGCTAAGTTTCATGGGTCGCGACCAAAATATCGATACAGGATTGCAAATATCGCAGCTGGATTTTAATACTCGCTATCCTATCTACTACTTTTCTCTGGAACATCTCGATTTGGTAAAGCAATCCGTCGTTGATACTCATTTCAAAGCCAGAATTAACACAGCCGGAGCAGCAAGGGCAATCGCGGTGATTCTCAGCGATAGAACAATGATCTTGGAAGGAATCAGCGGCAGAATGAGAGTCATCGACGCTCCTGTCGAGAAAATGTAACTTTAAAATCGAAGATTTCTAAATTTAGATTAAGCGATTATTAATATGCCATACGAACACGTCAGCGTAACTCTGACCCAGGGTCAGATGAAAAAGCTCCAATCAGCGATATCAAAGCGATGCGGTATGAAATTAACCCTGAAAAACGATCAAATTCAGGGCGGGCCTAACAAACTGTCGCTAACTAAAAATCAACGTGAACGTTTCACCAAAGCCAAATCAGCGAATTCCGGCGTTCATGTGAATCTTAGTATAGGTGCCATCAGAGACATGGTCAAAACGGGCGGAATTTTCCCTTTCCTAGCTGCTATTCCTGGATTATTATCCGGGGCTCTTCCGGCAATTGCAAAAGCGATAGGATTAGGTGCGGCCGGAGCTGTAGGCGACAAACTAGTACACAAAGTAATGGGAGGGCGATACGGTAAAAAAAAGGGAAGCGGCCTCTATCTAAGACGACCCCGTACGGATCCGGCCTAAGATTAGCACGGCCTATTCAAATTTAGATTTATTCAACGAAGCAAAAAATAAAAAAATAAAATTTTTCAGAGGCGTATTTATGCGGGATCAACTACCAGAAAAACCAAATTCCACCGAGACGGGAATAATAAATCTCGATTCAAATACCGGTCCTTGCACACATTGGGTCGCCTACGCGATTAATCCTCGCGAAGTTGTTTACTTTGACTCGTACGGACTAGCTCCACCAAAAGAATTTATCGATTACGTGTCAAAGTTAAATATTCCAATTTGGTATTCGACACCTCCGACGCAGACATTAACGGATCCACCGATATGTGGTCCAGAATCAATTAACGTTCTCGATGCGATTTCAAAATCATCCGGTCCGTACCACAAGATCGTATTTAAATACGCCGTAGATAAATATCATGGTTGATATTTACGGTAGATTCATCTACAGGAAGAAGGAAGCAGAAGTGACTGACGTCGATCTATCAAAATTCGCAACCAGGGATGATATTAATAATCTTTTGTCGCTGTCAGAGGTAGATCCTGGCGAAGTTGCTATTTTTCAGAGCCGCGAAGGGAGATTACAAACAAGCAACGTCAAAATAACTGATATAATCAAGCGAGACGAATATAACGATCGCATTAATCAATTTACTCACCTATCAGATTCGGTATCAAAATCCATCGCTGATATCGCCGATATTATAGCGAAGTTACCCCTGAAGGCTAATATCGCGGATGTGGAAAAAAAGGACAACGAGCTATCAGCAACGTTGCTTCTAAAGGCTGATAAAACATTATACGACGATCTTCAGGACAGATTGACAAAGAGACTTAGCAGGCTAAATCACGACCTTAAAAAACTCGACGATACCTTAGGTAAACTTAGTAAAAAAATTGACGAGGATATAAAAACATCCGTCGATAATATCTCCACCACCGCAAACGAGCTAGTAAAGAAAAAAGTCGATCAAGCATCGCACGATGAACTTAGCGATAAAGTGAGAAAAATCAACGAGGATATTACTAAAATTTTCACCGATGTTACCGAAATAAATACCGTAATGAGTCAGAAAAGCGATAAAACATCACACGACGATCTCAGCGAGAATGTGAGAAAAATCAACGAGGATATTGCTAAAATCAACGATGAAATTTCCAAGACGCGTGATTTGGCGCCTCAAAAGGTTGATGTATCGTCGTATGACGGAGAAATTCGAGATTTAAGTGCGAAACTTCTCGACGCAACTACAAAAATTAACGATATTAACACAAAAATATCATCAGCGAATCTTAAAAAATTAGCGCGTATTTCGATACCAGCGGAGGTAGAAACAAAAAATCTTCCCTGCCATGTACCATTTGTGTTAAAAACACACAAAGGTATATGGACACCCGAGAATAACACATTTAGCTTTACCGCGCCAATTAATGGAGTATATCGAATATTTTTTCTCTCCGTGATAAGATTCAAGATAATATCCTTGGGTCACATCTATGACGAATTTTTTAATATTTTGATGATTGCAAATATCGAGGACACATTTATACTAGAACCGCCAGATAGAACCACGACAGAACCAACCGGTTATGTTGTAATTATCGAATATTTATCCGGAACATACCACACAATTGGTTAGATAAATAACTAATAAATGACCGCGTCGGATTACCGATACAATCAGGCGCATTCATGGCAGGATTCGCTAAAAAAGCTCCTCGACGAATATCAAACAAAAATAAAAAAATACCAGCGTAGATTAGTTGCCATCGATGTTGCTGTGTACGCGGTAAGTGCAATAGTTGCCGGTGCGGGAATAATCTTATCCGCGGTAACAACAATCGCGTCAATCGTAGTAACGATAATAATCTCATCGACAACGACAATCGCCGGTGTTCTCAATATTATCGCAAAAAAAATATCCTCATGCACAAATGAAAAATTGTCCCTATACACGAGTAAACTATCCCAGGTCAACTAGGCGTATTCGAAATTATCATCGCTGCTTTCTGAGAGTCTCAACGACGGCGTTATATCCGATCTCGAATTTTCCGTGATGGTAAATATTTACTCCGAGATTGAACAAATGAATATCAATAATGTCCGAACTAGCTCAAATCGTGACAAACACGACACCACCGATAACAACGCTGATATCGGCAAGCTCAACCAGGCCAGAATTTAGTATCGATTTTCTAACGCCAATTAGCGTCAAGGAAATTGCGCTGTCACAGTTACGCGTCTATAACAGCTGGCCCAATGTTAGGTCGAAATCATTCGGTAGATTATCATCGAATAATTCGCTTGTTTTTGCCAATAAAAACCGCCCCGATGGAATTCCCGATTGGATCGTCGTTGGCATACCAACAGGCAGTTACGAAATTGAGCAAATCGACAAGGAAATAACCTATAGGATATCAAATATAACCGGCGATGCTACTCCAGGAATAAAAATATTAGCACACGAACCAACGTTGTCATCGATCATCGAAGTAAAATCGCCATATGTCGTCGATATTTACCAGTCATCGATTAGGACAGTTCTAGGTTGGCCCGAAATCGCACCTCTGGCAAAACCAGAAAAATCTGATTTTATTATTCCAGGTTGGCACGAGGAAGCTCCTCCAGAACTACCGGAGCCAAAAAAATCAGATTTTACCACCGACGAAGGATGGTACGGAGATATCAGACATAAACCTATAATCCACAATGCCATCAATCTCATGAACAGCTACAAATTTAACCTGGTGATGTTCGCTTTTACTTTTAGGGACGAAAGAATTCTCTCGTGGTTGCCTCTTCCCAAAATTCCCCCCGGTGTGAAAATCTTCGACGCTACCAATATTAACAGGATAATAACCCCCGTAGACGGTATCTTGATAAGAAGAACCCTCGACGAATTTAATCAAGAACATAAATTACATTTAAATTTATTGCGGGAATCCTTTCATGAATGCATCTTAAATAAATCAGGTTCATGTAGCGAAATTATCGAACGCGTGAAGATTTTAAATCAACTCGCGAATGATGTTGAATATTATCATGGTATGTTCATTCGGGCGATAATCGACGATATATCAATTGCCGATTATGTTCTTCCTATTAGCAAATTCGAGTTGATCAGAAATTCAGGAGAAAAACAAAAATTCATGAGAGTATTTGGATTAACCGAGGAAACGCTACCAAATTTCAAATTTCCCGATTATGATGTTGATAAAATGAGAAAATCCGTCGTTGATACCATCGATGATTTATTTCCGAAATTACATGCCGCGTGGACTAAAAAAATACAATCAGAATCGATTCTCAAACATAATAATGATCCTGCCGGGCAAGGGCGGCATATCTCGCCAGGTATCGTTAACATAACGGAGGTTATCGCGATTTATCTTCACGCGGATGTCGTTGAAGGTAGCTACAACGTGGATTCGTCTGTGTCAGAGCAGGCACAGCAGGGATTTATCTTATATTCGTTTTCACCTAGCGCCTCTCCGGGTTTTTTGATAATAAAAGAGCCAGTAAATCCGTTTTACCTGCGATGCCACAATCGATTATTATCGAAGATAAATTTCAAACTGACGGATCAAAATGGAAATCTGCTTGATATACGCGGGGAAACACTGAGTATCAACTTGCTGGTGAGATCGTAGAATTGGAATCGAAGATTCTTAAGATTCTTAAATCTGCCCGCCAGAGAAAAATAACCAAAAAAAATAAATAAAAACCAGGAAATTTTTCAAAATAAGTAAATTTCTTAATTTTGATGGGGTAAATACCCGTCAAATTGAGTAATTTATATAATTTAGTAAATTTGTTGGGGTAAATACCCGTTAAGTTGAGTAATTTATATAATTTTATGTTTTTGATGGGGTAAATACCCGTCAAAATTAAGAAAATTGCACAATTTCAGTAAATAAATTAATTTAGTAAATAATAAAAAAAATAATAAAAATCAGGGAAATTAAGAAATTTGTGTAATTTTATGTTTTTGATGGGGTAAATACCCGTCAAATTGAGCAATTTACATAATTTCGTGAATCTGCTGGGGTAAATACCCGTCAAATTGTGCAATTTATATAATTTCGTAAATTTGTTGGGGTAAATGGTAGTCAGAAACAAGAAAATTGTACGATTTCAGTAAAATGAATAAAAAAAATAATAAAAATTAGAATTGGAATCGAAGATTCTTAAGATTCTTGAAATTTTTGTTTTTTTTGTGGCAAGAATGAAAATCAAAGATTTTTAAGAATCTTTGACGCTAATTTTACTTTCATCGACCAGCTTTTTTAGCTGCCTGACGCGCGAGCTAGTAATTTTTCTTGACTCGTACTCGTCAGACAAACTCGACCTAACTTTTTCTACCAGCGTCGATAATTTAACAAAATCCTCGATTTGATCATCGCTGACAGTCGCAAGAGATTGGTACATCGCAATCTGGATTTTCTTTATAAATTTGTATTCTGACGGTAGCGTGTATCTGTATTCGAGTTTTCCTTGGACGATCGTCTCAAATTCGGACCGGATTTTTCCTGTGTCCAAATCTGAGGATAAATTTACATTTTTATTTTTTAAATCCTCGATGGCCTCGATGATGTTATTTATATTCTTCTCGTTCATTATACAAATTTGTAATATTTAATTAATTTTTAGAAAATCCTGAGATTTTTAATCGGATATTATCGGAATATAGTAAAATTCGAACCATTCGCCGAATTTGTAGGAAAACGTCGCGTTGATTATTTTTTCTGTCACACGTTGCACCGATGCTGGATTAATACTAAAATATCTTGCAGCGGCACTCATCGACGTGAATACAATTTCCTCGCTTGTTTCTCGATTTACTGATTTAACCGCCTTAGATGGTCGCTATACGCCACCGGTATTACCAAATTTGGAATTTTCACTCGGAGTTACCACCCGAAGATTTGACAGTTTGTTGTTAAGTTTATCTCCGTCGATGTGGTCGATAACAAGACCGACTTTTATTGGTCCGTTGAAACATTCGAATACAAACTTATGACAAAAATAACTTGCGCATCTTCGTTTTTTGTTTTTGTTGATGGTAAAAGCAAGATAACCTGAATTACAAACCCTACCGATCCGATTCTTTGTTCTAATATTTCTAACGATACCATCGGACGACGCCTCGTATCCAGTGATCGTTGGGTGAGATTTAAACTCGTGTGTTATTGTTGATTCAGGAATCTCTGATTTCAAGTTCATTATATAATAATTATATGTCTAAATCGTTATTTGCCTTGAATCGATTAATATAATCTTCTTCACATGTTATCACCGACGAGGATCTTTTTTCATAATATCGCCGCAATTCCCGATAATTCTTTCCTCCGCAGGCCAAACACAACCGAGTTTTTCCTCGCGTGCCAACTTGACAAACTAAACATCGCTGTGGTCCTTTGCTACCACGCCGAATCGCATGTATGTGAGCGCCGCAATAATCGCCTCTGCAGGATTTGTCACAATTATTTGTTGAACCGATTAGTATCCATTTGCAATGCATTATAATTTAAACATATGTCTAAAATATAATCATGGATATATTTGATCTTGATGAGGCCGAATATATTATTCCTGAGGTTGATCGAGCCAAGAAAGAGTTCTTCGACGATGGAGCGATTCACACTTGGTCGACATGGAAAACAAATTCCATCGATGCCACGATGAACCTGGAGCGAGCTAAGAAAATAATCGAGTACATAAAAACCGAACACAAAGAAGAGCGATTTATCTTTGGAATAAAATTTATCGCACAAATGCCCGACGATACTTGGATTATTCGCGATAAACGAGATCCAGTGCGTGGCGGTAAGAAAAACGTTATTCTCGATAAGAATTCTAAGCCCGGATTGTTATTGGGAATCGATGGTCCTTATTATGCTAGGGCATATCCATCTAGTGCAGTTGTTTATGGAATTTATCGGCTAAATAATAATCCGGATGTGAAAAATCTACCTGCGATGAAAGAATCGCCGATGATAAATTGCGTGGCTGAGCGTGTTATCGAACATATGAAAAACGCTCGACGTGGATCTGGTTTGACTCAATTGAGGCTAGATAAAATTAACGCGTGGGCGAAGACTGTCGCTGATGGTGCATCGGTGGACGATGTAGCTGCGTTGAGTAAAAAACTTAAATTTCCTATCACGGTGAAAACGTTATCGGGAGAAATATTATACTCGTCTCCGTATAGATCTCGAGGAGCACCAATCGAGATTGTCGATCACAATTCACATGCGTGGTCACAGTCGGTAATGATATTTCCGCGGGATCGTATTGTCAAATTTTATCCCACGGAAAATTCTACGGAATTTTCTGCGGAGAATAATAATTCCGATGCTATGTTCAGATTTATCAAAAAATTAAGCGCATCTGATCCAATATCGATATGGTTATTCTCGAGTGAAGAAAAATACGATCAATTTATTTTGCCATGTGGCGATATTTACAGGGATGAAATATTACACGAGTCGATGAAAAAACTTGCGATGAAATATTCGTCTAATATCGATCAGTTACTAACGAATTGCCTTACAGTTCCGTCTGTGGCCGCTCACGCCGCCAGAGAGAAAAACTCGTGGAAGCCTACAAGGAACGAATTCCTCGCTGATGTTCAACTTAGTTGTATCGAGTATGGCCATGGCGGATTGTGGAATACCAGGTACGATTTCGAAGATATGATTTCCGTTGACATGAGCGCGTGTTATCCTGGAAGTTTTCTTGGATATGGCGATTGTGCTGATTATTTTGCTAAATTCGGCCATCCTACCAGCGAAATGACAAGGGTAGCAATTAACGGACCGTTGCCTGATTTTGTCATGACAGGATTCGCTTGTGTCACGTCGTTCGAGTTTGCTGAAAATTTACATAAAATTTGTTATATTTGGTTCGGAAGGCATTTCTCCCAGCGTCGTTGGGTTCCTACGGTGTTATTGAGATATATGCTAGATTCGTCGATGTTAGTATCGTTGACGGTGAGCGAGGCGATTATATCCTACAGAAAACAGACCGATGTGTGGCTGCCGACAGACTGTGACAACGCGAAAGATATAGGAAGAAAAATAATTGGCAAATTTACTCAAGGTGGATCTGTTGATCACAAGCACAGGCACGCTAGATTATTTATCAACGACGCCGAGATGGATTTTATAATCGCCGATACGGTATCACGAGGAATATTTTGTAATAGAGAGAATATTATGATTGATGGAGCAAAGTTAGGTACCGTGATTAGCTACCTTGACGAAGAATCAGCGCAATATACGCATTTACGATCATCGATGCTCGCTTATGTTAGTATAAATTTGCTCTCGATGATAAACAAATTTTCTGATATCGCGGTAAGAGTCGCAACAGATTCGTTTTATATCGATAAAAAATACCAAGATAGGCTGAAAAATTTAATCACTGATGGTAGCTCCTGGGGGACGTGGAGAATAAAAAACGAGGATATTCTAGATTATTGCGAAGACGCTGATGTTGAAGATCGCGATGAATTTCACCAAGGTAAATTTGGAGAATCTTCGATTCTGGAATCTTCGACAGCCGCATCTGCATTTGACCCAATTTCACGCAGCAAATTCGTCTACCTAAATGGTCCTGGTGGTAGCGGTAAAACAACGCGAGTAATAAATTTATTTACGAACTCCGATATGATTGTATTGACTCCGACACATAGATTAGCGCGAGAAATAAAGCAGCGTGGCGTTAATTCGTGCACGTATCACATTTATTTCAAATACAGCGGTGGATCATGGGACTCGGTGCGTATGGGCGATAAATATATCAACAAGATCATTATATTTGATGAGATTTGCACAGTGAATTTAGATATTTTAAAATCGATCTTGACTTGGTTGGAAGGGAAAAATACCGCTGTGATAATGTGCGGGGATCACGGCCAACCTAATCCTATTGATGGCGAATCGCCTCACGAATGGCTCAGAAACTTCGTTGATTATTACGAGGAAATCGACGCTGATTATAGATCGACGGATACTTTACTAACAGAATTCAAAAAATTGATTCGATTACAGCCGAATAAGATTCAATGTGACGTCATGAGGAAAATAATCGACGAGACTCCGATGAGCGATTTTCTAAATTTGTGGCGTCCCGATCATTTGATCGTCGCTAGTAGGAAAATTGTTCGTGATATTATTCAGGAAATGTTATTCAAGCTGCATTGCGAGAAATTTCCAACGCTGCAGGTACCGTTATGCTACAGGCCAGCTAATACTAGGCGACAAAATATTAATATTATTTTGCCATGCGGAAAGGAAAAGATTTTGGTCCTAAATGATATTATCTTTGTTGATATTAATCTCGTTAATGACGCGATAAATGCAGAAAAATCACCGTGGAAATTAGGCTACGCAACAACGATACACTCGTCGCAGGGATTGACCGTAGATGGACAAGTTTGGATCGTCGATGACAGAATTTCTTGGTCAAATTTGGTTCATTTGGCCGTCTCGAGAGTAAGAAAATTATCTCAACTAGGACGAATTCGAGTAAATTATCTTAGTGACGCTGGCGGTAGTTGAGTATCTTCTGGTACTATTTGTAATTCTTCCTTGGTAAATCCGCGTTGAGGCGCTAACGAATCTAGGATATAAATCGCTGGTCTTCCTGATGATCTTGTTACGGCAGATATTTTGTGTGTTGTAACACTCCAGGTTGGGTCGGTTGCTCTTTTTCTTCCTCCTTCAGCCTCGCCTTCTTTATATAAATATCTGACTGTGACGCTACCTAGTACAGGTTGAATTGTGGAATCTCGCTTTAGGGGTATATTCGATTTTGTAATTGCAATTGCGGGTTTCATTGCTATTGTTCGAGTTGTCTCGTTATTTAACGCGTTGATTACATGAGGCAATCTTGATACCCAATCGTGAGACCGATTATCCTGAATAAATTCACGCGCGTATTGGTATCCGAATAATCGTTCTGCGATAGTTTTATTGAATCTTTCGACGATAGCTTGATTGTGATGAACACCTACGATACCGCGTCGGATTTTCACATTATTTTTTTTCATCAATGAAGTAACCGCGCCAAGAAATTCTCGACCTGGATCAACCTGGAGAAGATTCGGCCATGTTAACGGGGATCGGGAATAAATTTCGCTAAACGCCTTAGCGATCTCCGTTGCTGTTTTATTCGATAATGGCTCGGCTTCTTTATACCTACTAGCGATATCAACGATGGTCAAAACATATTTGTACGTGACTCCGTCGACGGTATCGTGAGGAAGAAACATCAGATCCGCTTGATGGACCTCACTGGGGACGCTGACGGTGAAACTCGCGTACGGCATTTTCTTGGGCGGAGGGAGATATATTTGCCAGATTGCCTGTTTCGATAGCCACGATTCAGCGACGGATTGTTTTACTTTAGCGGCTTTGGCAAGTTTGGCAATTGCTGATTTTCCTCGCCAAAATCCTCGCGGAGAATAATATATTTGCTCCATATTTATTTACCAGCACCGAATACTAATTTGCCTTTCATCGCGCCTTTTACCAGCCAGGTTGCCAATTTTTCTTTGAAACTTTTATTAGGAATCGCGTCTAATGCGTGAATTAGCTTGATATCAGCGAGATGTCTTTGTTGTAAATCCCCGCTGCGATACGCGAGATCGTGGTAGTAACAAGCTTTATCGATAGCGTTTACCGGATTTTCACCCTGAAATGGTTGGTTATTATCGTCAAGTCTGATATCGAGCCTTGTTCCGGGTCCACAATAATTATATCCAGGTAGATGCTTCTCTCCAGGATATTTCGCCCAGGGCAGCCCAGGTAGATTTTTCATGGAGGTTGCGATATCTCCTCCTGTTCTAGTTTTTTTTTTACAAATCTGAACTTGCGTGTCTTGCAAACTTCGCATTCTCCTGCAATTGCGTTCCTGTTGTTTCATGTAACGATTTCGGTTGGATTTATCGTAGCTGTGTGCGTGCGGCACTTAACACAATATAGATCCATATATTTTAGTAACATGAATGTAATTGATTTTTCAGCCACGAAACGACGCGAGCAGGTAAAACATCACGCGGTATTACCAAATTCGATTAGAATGATAATCATCGGCCCGTCAGGATCTGGTAAGACACAATTGTTATTGAATTTGATCATGTGATGGCTGAAATGGGACAAATTGTACTTGGTTGCACCATCCGTTGACGATCAACGTTGTTATCAAGTATTAAAAGAATTCAGTGACAATACCGACGAAGGCACAATCGAATTTATCACAGACATCAATGAAGCTCCATCTGTGGAAAATTTGGACGGCGATATTAATAATCTTGTTGTATTCGACGATGTTATGCTAGATAAACAAACTAACCCGGCCAGAATATTCTCGCGTGGCAGACACAAGAACACCGATGTTATTTACGTGACACAGAGATATACGCAAATTCCAAAGGTGATCAGAGATAATTGCAATATTTTATCGGTGTTCAATGGCGTGGACACGCACACGCTGAGAAATATCCATCAGACCTGGTGCAACGGTGACATGGATATAAATAAGTTTAAAAATTTGTTCAGCCGCGCTCAGGCAACGCCGCATGGGTTCATCACGATAAATCTTCACGATCCACGCAGTCGGTATCGAATTGGTCTTGATCAAATTTATTCATGAAAAAGCAGCCCACATTGCAACAAAAAACAAAAATTATTCCCTTCATTTATTTTTCCTGTCTCGGATGCTATATTTACTAACACACCGGCGCGACCAACCGATGCACCCGGTCTGAAATGCATGAAAATTAGCTTCCGTAGAAGGCTTTATTTTTGAATTCTGAGGCTTCTACGGAGAAAGTTCTCGTAGGAAGCTTTATTTTGGCTGGACGCACTGGTCTGTTCAACTTCCCTGCTGCTGTTCTTTTATCAATCCTAACACGCGTTACAAAATTAAGTCACAGTCCGAAATATGTCTTCCAATCCGAAGAGAGCTTCATGTGACGTAACATTCCTTATATAGGTGGACTAGCGTCTGTGCGCAGTGAATCAATGCGACAGAGTTAAAACATGACGGAAACGAAGACGATGTATTGATGGCTATGGAGACGAAGAGTGATGATATATCAGCAGCTACTAAAACAGCCAAATTTCAGCTTCCAGAAGAGAACGATTTTAATTGAGATTTAGCGATTTTTCTCTCTTCACAATATTTTTTCCGGTACCGGTACCTTCGCCGCTTTCTCCTTCCTTACCATACGTCAATGATTTTAAACAGAGGCAGAAAAAAGAATTGGAGAAATATTACAACAACAGAAAGAAGCAGAACACACCTTTCTCATTTTACAATAACAGCGAGAAGAATAAGACGCAAGAAGAAAACGACAGGAAGAAGAAGCAGGGAAGAAACAAGGCCTATAAGAGAAGGGGGACAGTAAAAGTCAAACAGTGACGATACTCTTAAACATTTTGGTAGAGTAATGTATCAGACTGCTTTTATAGGACCCTAGAGAAAAAGACCTTCCCGGGCCAAATATTCCAACCCTGTTCACAGTCCAACTACGCCTGAGATACCAACGCTAGTGATTTTTACCAAATCATCGACTGTAGCTGGTCCAGAAGTAGGCTTTGGCTGTGGCAAAAGGATAAGGCATTTAGAGCTCATTACCTTCCGTTCCTGTGTTTGATTTTAACAAAAACAAAACAAATAGCCAACAGTCCTTTTCATGGCCACCAATTTCTATCGAAAAGAGACTGCTCCATATTTGCTTAAATCAGATAAAACTCAAATCCCCTTTTCCCCCATGATGGACGTGTGTGAGTGCGTGAGTGTATGTCCTTATGATAAAAATCAAAACCAAGAGGCACTTACGTTCTTCTTTCTCTTATATTCTCTGTAAAAATGTACAATCCAATTTCACAAAACAACACTTTAAAAAGTTCATAGACTACTTTGTTGTTTCACTTTCTCCTTTTATGGAATTTCATCACTGTCACAGGTTGTTCCTTTTCTTGCTCACTTTCTGCTCGTCTTCTAGTCACGACCACTCCGGTGACCTGGTGGTTAGAGCGTCCGCCTTGGATGCGAGAGGTTGTGGGTTCCATCCCCGGCCGAGTCATACCAAAGACTTACAAAAATGGTAGTAACAGCTGCTTCGCTTGGCGCTCAGCATTATAAGGCTAGTGTTAGGACTGGTCGGCCTGGTATCAGGATGATGTGACTGGGTGGGACATGATGCTACACGTCTGCGGCATGATGCCCCAGAGCTAGGCGTCACTATAAACTGCCACACTGCAGACATCGTAATGATATGACTGAAAAATTGTTAAAGCTACATTAAAGATCCAAATCATACATATTCGTCTCGTCTTATTTTCTTCTCTTTCTGGACGTGTCTGGGTTCTTCCTTTTAGGATTGTACCTATTTTTCTTTCTGTTCGGAACCCCTCTTTTCCGCTTGCTCCTATTGTTTCTGAAGACCAATGTCCTGATCAAAATTTGAGGGATGTTTGGCTTCTAAACCCTGTCTTGATGAAGAACAAAAACTGGTGCATTGCCCAGCTTGTCAGCGCACTTTTTCAGCGCTACCTGTTACCAACAACATCTGAAGACGCAAAGTTCACAGCTGAAAAGTGCTTGCCAACTCCTTAAATGGTGTTCTACTTGTGGAGAAGTCATGTGTACCAATCACCTTTGTCCAGGAAAGAAATGATGTCACATTTGTCACCAAAACCTGAAC
Organism: Sinohyriopsis cumingii; assembly: GCA_028554795.2. Classification (NCBI taxonomy): domain Eukaryota; kingdom Metazoa; phylum Mollusca; class Bivalvia; order Unionida; family Unionidae; genus Sinohyriopsis; species Sinohyriopsis cumingii. The sequence continues at coordinate 18,543,260 of CM068831.1, read as the reverse complement.
TTGGAAAACGATTGCTACATTCAAAAATATCAACCCCACAGGAGGAGGAGGAAGACGATGACAAGAAGAAGAAAGGCAATTTCAACTTTTTTCTATTTCAAATGCATGCAAGAGATAGGCGTTCACGTTCCTCTTTTCTGTGTGGCTCATCGAGCATGCGAGAAGTGCATCCAAGAACCGATCTTTAGCCATTTCCCTCACAGTAGTAAGATTCCTGGAGGACGTAAACAAATCTTTCGGGAACCAAACACGCTGACCGATTTTGTCTAATGAATCTTAGACCCTATCGACCAAACGTGGAGTAAAGATCACATCGAACGTTGCGGAGATTCGCCTCGCTATGCCCCGGTGATGCTTCACAATTTTTCGGGATACGATGGAGAGTTTCTTCTGAAATACTATACGGAACAAAGCACCGAACATCGGAAAGTGACTTTGAACGGATCCAAACTGATTTCCATGCAAGTGTTATTTCACCATGCCTTTGCGGCGAATGCCAAAAAATTTGGAATGTCAGAAATGGCCAAACGATATTTTCCGCACATTTTCCATATCGAATACAATCAACATGCTGTTCTTCTCCATTTGCCTGATGTTCACTTGTACGACCCCGAAAACATGCACACCGAACAACGAGAACATTTCTACGCTCGGTACCACACTCACGCCTTCGACCCCGTCGACTTTCAGGACTAAATGTTAAAGTACTGTCGTTCCGAGGTGGACATTTTACGGCGATGCTGTGGAAAATTTCGAGAATTGTTCATGTAGCACGGAGTAATCGATCCTTTGAAAAAAAACCTGCACTATTACAAAATTGTGTTCCTTATTGCACCGCAAACGATTCATACCCGAGAAAACCCTGGCATTCATCCGCCCTCAAACGACGAACTTTGTCAAACTTCAATACTCGGTCAAAGCTCTACGCTGGCTACATTACTTGTACGACAAGGAAGATAAATTGATCCAACATACCCGAAACGGAGGTGGTGAAAAGACCATCGGAACGTATTCAGTGGATGGCTGCGACTTAGAAAACCCGAAGATGGTGTACTAGTTTAACAGTTACTTATTTCAGGTATATCCGACCTGTTACCCTTAATGGTACACCCAGAATCAGTTTTTACAACGTACCATGGAAGCCTTGTACGAGGACATTTGTCAGCGACGCTTAAAGTTAGAACAACAAGTATACGAAGTCGTGGAAATGTGGGAATACGAGTACGATCACCGCTTGAAAACGGATCTCGAGTTTAAATGCAAGTTATACGTTGGTGGACCCTCTAAACCATCGGGACAGTTTGCATGGAGAACGGATGAATTCCACCTGTTTGCTGTACAACGCCAACGATGAGAGAGGAGAAGAAATCAAAAACTTGAACGTGTGTTCGCTTTATCCTTACGTGTGCAAATATTGTCACTTTCTCGCATGGCATGGACAATTGCTGACGGAAGACATTGACCTGGACAACATTAGACAATACGAAGGATTTATGAAATGCAAATTCTTGCCTTTTACGGACGTGTACTATCTCATTTTACCTCACCATTACCAGGGAAAACTAATGTTTCCCTTGTGTCGTACTTGTGCCGAAACGTGCAACCAAGACCAACCTTATCAGCACACCCAGGAAAAACGCACACTGACAGGATCGTGGGTCAGCGCGAAATTGTTCAAAGATCTGGACCTAGGATAACAACTGTTAGACGTCTACGAAATGTACCACTTTCCCAAGACAGAACAGTACCCCAAGGGCGACGAGAATAAGTAAAGCATTTTCGCAGACTACGTGGATGCCTTTTTGAAGCTAAAACAAGAAGCTAGTGGCTATCCTTCCTGGTGTCACACTGACGAAAACCAGACTAAATTCAAAGAGAAATACTTGAAGCACCGAGTCATCACTTAAGACCACGTAGAAAAAAACAAAGGATGCTGATCGTTTGCCAAAGTGATGTTGAATTGTTTGTGGGGTAAATGGCACAACGACCGTGCATATCCAAGACGGAGTATTTGTCAGAAACTTCCTGCTGCTTGCAGATGATTCACGACAAAACCAAATATGTGAAACACGTGGACGTCCTTCGTGAAGTCTTGATCCAAGTCAATTATGAAGAAGAACTGGACTTTGTAGAAGCAGACAAATTTCGAAATGACATCAATGCGGCCTACGTGACAGTCCATGCTCGTTTAAAATTGTACGAAGATTTAGAACTGTTAGGAGATCGTATGCTGTGTTTTAACACGTACAGTTGTATCTACATCGATCATCTGGGTTACCGGCACCATGACTTCGTAGCAGACCGTTTAGGAGCCTGGACGGACGGGCACCCCGACGACAAGATTCCAAGTTTTGCTAGTGGGGGTCACAAAAATTACGGCTACAAATTCCAGGACCCACAAGGAGAAGAGCATACCGAGTGTAAAGTGAAAGGATTGACTCTCACTTATCCCACCAATCGAGTGATGAACTTTGCCGTGTTGAAAGAAGCCTTGCAGTCTGGAGATGATCATGATTTTAAAGTAACCACCTACGAACCGCACAAAATTGTACATTTTAACCACACACCAAATCGTCTATCGACCTTTGGAAAAAAAATGTATCAAATCGTGTACCACATGCGAGTGCGGCTTCCCAATCACTTATTTTGCCGTCCGGACATGCCAATATTGTTCAGCATATAAAAAAGAAAACGTCTATGACCGATAGTTCATTCTGACTACCACTGCCAAGCGAGAAAGATGAATCCTAACAAACATACAATATTCAAGTTCGGTGATTCGCAAGTGGAGTGAGATGCTCTGCCTTGCGATTACAGTGATGCCGTACGCTGTGACCTCAGCGATAAGTACCACATCATGGGAACTTCGCTAAGACTACTACCATATCTACCAAGGAAAGTGATGCTGTACGTATCAAACCTGATGGATGCAAAAGCGATTCCACTCGTTATCGTATACCTTATCACTTTGTTGGTTTTCATTGCTAATGTCATCTTCAATGTCATACTACTGTATAGCTACCACCCTATGGATGTCGGATGTCTTCCATGCCTGAACAAACTACTGCGGGTATTAAAACCACTTCATCAAAATGCATCTGTGAAAGAAGAATATACGTTCCCTGTACACTTGTCTGGATAGTGCGACTTTGAAAAGTAGATTCCAAATCTTCCAAGGAATGTGTCCGATATAACTGGGAGGACATACCCCGGAAGAATTAGCCAAAGCCGGATTTATCTACTAGGGCAAAGGTGATAAAGTCAATTGATTCAGTTGCGGTGTGTCACTTCACCAGTGGGAGCAGAAAGATTCGGCTTACCTGGTACATGCTCGATGGTCACCACACTGTCACTACCTACCTTTAGTGGGACGACCTCAGTAATTTCTTGATGGATACTTTGCAATAGAATATTCGTTGTTTGCTTGTGGAGTTGAGAGAACGCATTTACTGAGAGTTAGTCAAAATACACGTCCAACGCAAAAAAGAATTGCATCCGTTACGTAACCAATGTTGGAACCACGGTACCTGAATGCTATAACATGACTGGTTCATTTGAAAACGTTCCAAAGTTCAGACAATGATTAACTGGACTAGGATCAGAAGACTTTGGTTGCTACCCATCCTACTTCTTACAAGCTAGCCATACTACAACGAATTCCAGAGGAAGACTTAGAGGATTACCAAAATCTTTTACGCTATCAAATTTTGTCTGTAGAGGAAAATTCTGTACGGTGTGTAGTATATGAGCTAGTGACTAAACACTGGAGTACGATCAGTTCTGTGCAAAAATTGCACTTATTACCTCCGAAAAGAAAGACATTGCTGTTGATGTCTAGTTTGGAAGAGTACATTCTGAATCTACTTCTGGAACTGAGAGAACACATTTACCAAAAGTTGGTCAAAATATAAGTCAAACGCAAAGAACAATTGCATTCTTTACGCAACCGATGTTGGAACCACTTGTACCTGAATGGTATAAGAGGATTGATTCATTTCAACATGTTCCATTGGTCAGACATTGATGAATCACGTGAAATTCATAAAGATTGGGATGTTACTCATTATGCTTACAAGGTAACCATAGTAGACCGAATTCCAACGGAAGAGTTAGAAGATTGCCAAAAACACGAACAAATCTTGGTTCAAGAGGAAATTTCTGTGCGACGTGTGGTATGTGAGTTAGTGACTAACCATTTTTTTACGGTACTGAAATAAAACCGCTACCGTTCAAAAAGTACGTGCATTACCTCCAACAAAAGAGGGTATAAAAACTGGCTGCCGTGTCACGATCTTTATCATTAGTGATAAAACAATTGCCGTGAAAGGAAATCAATGACAGTATTCAGAATGTTGATGATTATCAACTCTTTTTACGAGCACTGAGCCCAGTGAATTTGGGTCGTCGTGTGGTGTGTGTCTTAGTGACTTCCTTTCTGTGATTTCGTTTACCAACCGATTCCTTGTGGGCTCTGTACGATCTGTACCTCAAAATACCACCAAAAACATGAGGGTGGTATCTTTAAATATAAACGAAAAACTCATTCTGTAAAAAGCCTTGCACTTTTGTCTCGACACTCCTCGACCTCAAAGGGAAAAAAAGATTCGCCAACCTTTGGGCACTGAAGATGTTTATAAAGATGTGTGTGTGTAGCTTGAGACTTACACCCTCACTGGCCAGATATACGTGACTGGAAAGGTCTTGGTTTTGAGGCTTGGACAAAAGAAGTGGCAAACTATGCCCAATATTTTTGATCAGAAAGTAAAAAGTTCAGTGACAAATGTAACTTTTAAACCTGTGTTAGCCACAGTGTCAGAAGAAGAACCCGACACCGAGGAAAACCAACGGTTAGGAACTCCTTGACAATGCAACTCAAACGCCTCATGCCTATTTACTCGTGGATTTAAAACCCACTACCCCGGATTATTTGCAATGTTGTACACATTTGTTTCATTACAGGTGCCATGACGGAGGGCCTGTTGTGTACACGTCGCCGTCAACTTAAAAAAAGTAATTTTGGTCTCTCTCTCTCTCACATCGTCAACATGACGCCTCTTCAGTCTGATCTTCCCGTCAAATTGATTAGTGCCTTGTACGGCCTCAGTCACAAATAAAAATCCACAAATACATGCCCATATCTTAGAAGCCAGTCCCAGAGAAGCGTTACGATGGTTTACGGTGACAGTACATCTATTATTTCAAGGCATCATTCACATCCCACATCAAACCAAATGACTTTTAGAGAGAAACAAAGTAGCCTTGATGCAACTGGCAGATCTCAGCATCGACACTCAAACCAACAAGCAAATAATTGTGAATCCTGGAGGTAGCGGTTCTCTAGGAGGTGTCATCATTCGCTCCCTCTTAACACATTAACCCCTAGCGACAAGTTAATGTGGCAGGAGGTAGTAGCCTACTACCGAGCTTTGTAGCGTCATAGTCATGCATGATACACTAAAGTGGGTGGTATTATAGAAAGGCAGACAGATGCAGCTCTGCAAAGATACCAAATAATCTGGAATATCTAGTTGCACTACAAAACACAGATAAAAAAAACTCCTTTTTTGGACCCGATTTTTTTCTACCCAAAATTCGTCCGTGGTAGGAATCCGATTTTTGGTCTCAGATCTAAGGCAAACCGGTATGAACTGCAAACAGACAGATGAACCTTTGCAAAAAGTATGATAAAATTGGCATTTGGAATAAAAAGTGGTCTCGATACAAAAATAATGGCTCCGTTTAGCAAAAAAAAAAAAACTCCAACTTTTACCCTTCTGCTCATGCGCGAGCCAAATAGCCAATGAAAAACGATGTTTCTAACACAACTAGGCAGTATGTTAGTCAAAGATCACCTGGGATTTGGTGTTTTCGGATCTATTCAGAAATAGCTTTCAAAATGTGTTTCCTACTCAGTTTTCAGGCGAAAATGACAAAAACCTCCAGGGGTTAATTTTTAAAATGGGATCCCAATGCCTAAAAATTCATCAACAAGAAAAAAAACCACTCCCCGACCCAAACGTAACCAGAAGAAAAAGAGCATTCGTGTCAAGACCATGTCACAGCCCCAGAAAACGAGAAGTACCCAGAAAAAGAAAACCCCACAGAAAAGACCCAAGAAAACAACTTCTAGTCGCAAGAGAGGCACTTCAGCCAGGACGCAACCTTACATCCTCAAACCACGACCTGCAGCGACGGTGACCGCGTATGTAGCAACCTCACGTTCTTCTTTTTATCCTTTGCTGGTGATTCCAGCCGAACCCAATCTGACACGCGTCTTTCATAAGAAAAAAAAAATGGAAACCCGTATCTCCAGGTACTTTTCTTTTATTGGTTGCACCCTCCATCTCTTTAGCCTGCGAAAGCTGCTAACAAAGTACCTGCCCCCAAAATCAATGTCCAAGAGAGATCGAGTATTTTACAGAGTTTACTTGATTTATCCAAGCCAGAATTGTCCTGATTTAGAGTCTGAAAATCATACGACGTACCGACAGTCTATTACGCCCCATTCCACTATTAAAAAAGACCTGGGGTAAATGATAGATATCAGTATTTTTGTGTTCCGGGAAAAACAAAGATGTCACCTAAAAGGAGTGCACACCATCACCATCGTCGTTCACCTGTCCAAAAAGGAAAAAGAAAAAAACATTCTCTTCGTTTGACCCCGCATCCGAAACAAACGCTCAACCAAGCATGGACTTCTACCCTAGAAAGGACCCCATTGTCCAAATAAAAAGGGCTGCAACCAAAAAGGGAGGATTTTTCATGCCTGGTTTGTTACTACAGTTTGTCAGACGTATTACTGGTCTTTTACCACCAATCCAAAAAGAAGATAAAAGGACGCATATAAATGGATTTCAATGTATATTTGCTCCTGAACCAAAAAGATGTCCTCTTAAAGAAGTGCATACTACTACCACGCACTTGCCAAAAAAGAAAAAGAAAGGGAAAGGACTTCCTCCTCGTTCAGTCAAACATCGGGACGTGTTGTCTGTCCTGTCCAAAGCCCCTCCAGCCATGCGAAAAGAACTCATTCAAACTGCCTCCAATGACATCATCAATACCGTGTGCGAATGTTGTTTGAATGTCTTGAAAGTAACATTACCTTTGTCTAAACACCAACAAGAACGCCAAACATTGACACGTTCTTTGCGAAATGGTCCAAAAGAAACATACCCATCCGTCAAAACAAAAAGATGTTGGTGCAACGCGGATTATTTTTACAAATGATAGGTACCATTTCCAAACGAATAGCTAGAGCCCTGTTGGGAGGACTCCTGGGAGGTGTTTTACCCATAGGTCCAATATAAAAAGGACCAAAAAGATAAAGGGACTTTTAGGGTCAAAAGATCTTAGGTGTGACCTTTGGAATCTGATGGAACGACGAAAACTGACTTCAGTGCCTTACAAACTCTGGATGGAATTCCATCGTTGGCAAGAACAACGTACCCCGCATTTACCTCCCTATCCTCATTTGACTGAGATGTCCCGGTTTCAACAAGAATTTCAATAGCTGATGGATCGCAGCGATTTGTCAGAAACGGGAAAATGGCAACGATACGGTCTAGTGTTGCAGCAACTTCAACTCTTTCACCAGAAAGCTTTAGGCGAAACAGCTCGACCGACTCTGAAAGGTTTTAAAACCCTGATGAAAAGTCCATCAATACCACCACCATCACCAAACCCAGTGACCAAAACAGAAAAAGGAGAAGAATTTCAAACTCCACCATAAAAAGTATACAAGTTAACACTACCAACATTTAGAATTGGTTGGATTAAAAAGAAAACGAATGTCAAGACAGAAGTTGAACAAGAACTGATTACCCCTGTTCAGACATCCTCCTCGACACCTATCGCTCGTCGAGTATGTAAAGCCTTAAAATAAAAACATACTTCAGGAAGACAAGGGTAGCATCAGTGAACAGTGGGTGATTTATTTTTGAAAAAACAAAATAGAGTATGTGTTAGCCAGCATTTACTACGCCCCATCCCATCCCGCGGATACGGATGTGTTCAGAAATTGTATCGTGCTGCCAAACACTGACTCAAAAGATGCCGTTTACCTCAAGTGCAACAATGTTTACAAGAACAAGCCACGTACACCTTACATACGCCCATTCGACGAACATTTTCCAGAAATCGTATCCGAGTAGAGGGTATCGATCATCAATGGCAAGCCGATTTAGCTTATGTCTCATTTGGCCACCTATAATCATGTCTACAAATATTTGTTTTGTGTCATTGACGTCTTTTCCAAATTTGCCTGGGTCGTCACCCTGTACGATAGCAAACCGACAAAGGCACCAAATTGCTGAACCAAACTTTCCAAAAAGAATTAAAGAAATGAGACATTCATTTTTTCACCATCGAGAATCCCGAAACCAAAGCTAGCATCATGGAACGTTTTCAACGCTCCTTGAAATAGCGCATGTGGAAATATTTTATGCATCAACACACTCTCAAGTACATCGACGTCTTATCGCACCTGTTCACAGCGTACAACCATCCTTACCATCGGAGCATCGGATGTGCCCCCCCAAGAAGTGACTCTCGACAACGAAGTAACCGTCTTTAAGGTACTGTTTGGTACGTCCCCGACTGTGGCTGTCCCCAAAAGAGGTGAAATGTTGATGCCGGGAAATAACCAAGCAACACAACGATAAGAAGAACATTCTTATACAGGAACAAATAACACCCAAATCCTGAGCAACCCTACCAATTAAGGAAAACAATAAGAAGGAAAAGAAGAGCGCCCCTACACAAGAGCGAACCTCACATATTGCCCAAAAAGATGATCCAATGAAAAAAATCAACAAATTACCACAACAAGAGAGAGTTCCACAGTAAAGAGCTGCACTCTTTATCAGCTGTGGCATTTCAACGTAAGCACCAAAAGCATTGTATCGGCCTTGACTAGCATCCACTCAGCTGCCTTTGAAATCATAAGGCCATAAACACATTATGTAATAGTGAGATGCAGCATTATTAAACAGGTTGCTAAATATATGGAGATTGAGAAGATGGAGAAACCAAAATATATGTAACAAGACACAATGCACGGAAATCGAACTCGAATATCCAGATAAAAACAGCAGCAAGAAGTACCAAAGACCAAAGAAGAAGAATAAACCACAACCAACCAAACTGAAACGGCCAAACGAAGTGTTGCTTATAGAAAAAGGTCGCGAAGGTCCACAGTAAGTAAAACAACCTGAGCAATACAGCGATCACCCATGAGCTGTTAACGCAAGGAGCTGATATCTCCAAGGCATACAGACTGCGGATCAACCGTGGTCCCATGTCTTCGGCAATTCTGTTAGAAATCTTTACAACCCCACCGCACCCCTTTATTGATAACTTTTGCCACAGTAATAAGTGCACATTCCAGGGCCAAACCACTGCAAACTGACATGAATCACACCACCCCACCTCGAACTCTTGTCCATACATGAGGAGGGAAAAGGAAATAATTCGTCTAATGGAAGAAGAAGCCTAATTTATCAAAAGCCAAATCGTTGACATCACTTCTATATACTCAGCAGAACAAGAAAACAATTAACAAACCCAAGAATAAACCTCTGATTTCAAATAAGCTGACATGAAACCCATCCCCACCACCTCCGAAAGGAATAGTGAACAGGATGAGCACTAACCCACCTAAAAAAGCAGTGCTAATGGTCACAACAATCTTGACTCGAATTCAAGGGTCACCCATCAGCCTGTATACACATTACTAAACAATGAACCCTCTGACAATGTAAATAACAAATCAATAAGCAATGAATGCAGGTAATATAGTAACACGCATTGCTGGTAACAAACCAATCCCATCAACTATCAACCATCAACCATACCAACTTAGACATTTTCACGAATGTCACTATTACTTTTTACTTTAGGGATTTATTAGCGGATATTACACCCCTCAGTCAATCGGACCTAATGTCATGTATCCCTTTTTTCAAACTACTTATGTATTTGTTAGAAAATGAATTTGTTAGAAAAACACCTTGTTTCCATTCAATAAATACCGGAACTAAATAAATTAAATAAGCATTAATCAGATTGATAATACTAAGAAAAACTGTCTAGCAATATGGCAAGGGAATTGTCGGCGACTAAATATGAATAAACCTGAACTCCTTATCAAACTTAGCAAGAATAAACAAAAACCATATATTATTTGCAATCAAGAAACTTGACTAAATCCGACCTCCAAGTACTTGCCATAACTCCCGGCTATTCAACGAGTAAATTTATTATGAGGGACAACGAAAATAAATGTGGGGGGTGGGGAGACTGGCCATCTTTTTTCAGTGACTTACTCCCAAATACAACCTTTGGATAACAGTCCAACCCTCATACTGACGAAAGTCACCCAATAACTCTAGAATACCGTTCAGTACTCGTCCACACAGGCCAGCTGACTATATAAATTTTCAGTATTTATGATCATGGAAAAACTTATAGTTTTCCTCTACACTATGACCAGATAACTAGCTCTGCAAATGAGTATATAATCTGTGGTGATTTCAACGCACATAGCAAACGCTGGGGAGGAACCCGCCTAAACAAGCAAAGTACGATGATTGAGGAATGGATATACAACAATAACCTAGTAATACTCAACGACGGAACCAAAACTAGCATTAACCCAGAAGGATCGCTCCCTATGTGCTTTAGATCTAACGCTCTGCGCCCCAAATTTAGCCACTTGACTAAATGGGAAGTGGATCGATAAACCACATTCGGAAGCGACCACTTCCCCATACACATTACCGTCAATCCTACCAATCCAACCGCTAACTGGCACATATGCAAATCTCTACTTCCCGGCGCAACTAAACAACAACTCCAAGATGATGATTCTGAAAAGTTCAACCAAAACGTTCTAGACGCAATAAATACGGCTGCCACAAAAAAGCATCCCAAAAACAGAAAAAGGAAACAATTTTATGGCAAACTGTCCATTCCATGGTGGAATGATGATTGCAAAAACATAATGAAAGAGAAAAAAATCTGAACATATTCCGGCACACCGGCAAATCAACAGATTACCTAGAATACAAATAAGGAAAAACAATCTAAGCTTAGTATCTGAAAAGCAAAGGAAACATCACGGCACGAATACTGTTCCACCACTGAACTTAAAAAATGCAATTCCAAGCATGTCTGGAATCAGATGAAAGCTATGAGAGGCAACAACGCTAACAGCATGCCCAATATACAAGGAATGACAACCAATAAAGAAAAAGCTAACCATCTAGGAAACCATTTTGCAAAAATGAGGAGAAATATCAATCATTCGGCTTAATTCCAAGCACACCGAAGAATTGTAGAGTATAAATACCCCCATTTCTTCACAGACCTGTACATTAAATATACCCCACATAGTGCTGATTTTTTCATTAATGAATGGAAAATAGCTATTAGGGACAAAACATCAACCTCACCAGGAGAGGATAATTTAGGAAATGAAATATAAAAAAATGCCCCTCCAAATATTGAAGGCATCTTGCTAAATCTAATAAATCAATCATGGAAAATATGACAGATCCCGACAAAATGGAAACAAGCTATAGTTATCCCAATCTCAAAAGCCGGAAAAGAACCCACAGAAATATCATCATACAGAACAATCTCACTCACTGGAAGGTGATGAAGACTATGTTCAAGAGCAGACTAAAACATCATCCGGAAAGTAACAACCTGATCTTCAAAATTCAAAGTGGTTTCCGTAACGAAAGATCCACATCTGACCAACTAGTGAGGCTTGAATCTCGCATTAAACTAGCATTTAATGCTAAACGAAAATGCGATCGACATGGCCTTATGCACAAATGGATCCATAATTTCCTAAAAGGAAGACAGATTAGAACCATAATAGGGATCCAATGCTCAAAACTTATTAACTCGAGAGCGGTACCCCTCAAATAAGTGGTTTAAGCCCAACCATTTTCAACATTATGATCAACGACCTAGAACATGCTCTTGATCTTAGCAAAATTGACTTATTGCAGTTTGCTGACGACAGTGGCATATTGGAAAGCGGGTAATCCATCCAGCCAAGAACTCATCGTTGATTTACAAACCAATTTAACAAAAATTGGCAAATGGGCACATAGATGGGGATTTTAGCTATCAAAAGGGAAAACAACAGGAGTTTTATTCTCCCCCAAACCCAAGTACATGACAGACTCCCCAACCCTATATACACAAGGTGAACTTATTAAATTTGAGAAAGTAGCCAAATTATTGGGTATGCACTTTACATGGAACCATCACATTACAGAAATGGTCCGGAAATGTGGTGACGATCCTAACCTCCTTAACACATTAGAGGTTTGAAATACGGAGCTGCCCAGGACACACTTTTAATGCTCTATAGGGCCCTAATTAGGTCGAAACTGGTCTATAGGGCCAGATCTACACCTCAGCCAAACAATCCCTCCTAAAAATGATCCAATCCAAGGCCTTACGTATGTGTACAGGTTCCCTACCAAACACATCTAAAAAGAATTTCAGAACTTCACAGGTGAAACTCCACTCGCATTGAGAAGAGAAGAACTGAGCGAGAGTCTCAGTACATGATCTATCACGTTCAACGAGAGACATCATCAATAGATGCAATGTCACGTTTAGTAAGAGACTTCTTCCGAACCCACCCTCTGGAAAGAAGATACATCAGCTAAGTAATGAAAATAATATTGATAGATTCCAGGCAGAAACCATCAAATACCCAGATCCCACTCCATAGAAATGCAAAATACCATTATTAATTTTCTAGCAAAAACCTTTGGCTCCAAACTAGAGCCCGCTAGTGATAAGATCCAAAATCTTAAAAATAATTGACAACTCCTACAAAGACTATATCAAAATTTACACCGATGGATCAAAAACAAACAGTCCAGACAAAAATGCTGCTGACCTCACTTTTCCGGAAACAAATAATGAACTTGGATCAAGAGTCCCTGATAATTCCTCTATTTATACAGCAAAATTTTTGGCGATATTAGAAGCGATCAAATTTGCAGATACTCATAAGTTCCCAAAATCGCTAATAATTAGCAATTCACTTAGCGTTTTATATTCCCTAGAAACCGGAAACACAACTGGGAGAGAAAATTTCTTTAAACAAAACAGAATTGTTTCTTTAAAAAAACATGCTGCATCAAGACCAAGTTGTAGAATTCATGTGGGTGCCATCCCATATTAATATACCAGGAAATGACAAAGCTGACTTGGCAGCAAAATCACAACTTAATGGCCCAAATTTCACTCATATTGACACCAGCATCTCAGAGATATACTACATGATATCCAAACAAATCGTATAAAAATGTCAGACAGAATGGAATTCTTGCACCAAGGGTCGTACTTTGTACTAAATACAGACAAAAGTATACTTCAACACCAAAGCCCAAGCAACTCTCTATAAACATGACCAACGAGTCATAAACAGAATTGAAACTGGCAAAACTTTGCTTGCAGGCTGTATGGGAAAATATATCAAACCCAATGTAGAACGAGGTTCAATTTCCCCTATTGCCACAACACTGAGGATCTGCAAAATGTGTTTAATATCTGTCCCAAATACCAAAAACAAAGGGAAAAACTGGTCTCCTCCCTTAAAGCAATTGGTTCACCATACTCCTATCCAGAATTATTGTACCAGAGCAATCCTAACCCGAACCTAACGAACAAATTAATTCTCCTCTTCGTTAGAGATATTGATAAAGTCGGAAAAATTTAATATCACTCCAACATTGACTAAACTTACTTGAGACAATCCGTTACACTAATTCGAATCATGTCAGTGGTGCCGCTATCATACAGGTTGCTATGAATACAAATAGACGCCTTCTATGAAGACGTGACAAGAGGGGAGGCTGGTGCGGAGGTGGCATACAGATGACAACCAAAACAGGGGTGGTACTTGCTTGTGCGCGGGCCGATGCTACACTGGCATCTGCATCCCCTTGCGGCATTATGAATGTGATTTGTTGAGCAATGCAACATACGTACAGGTATCGCAAAGTGGTTAGCAGCAAAATTACTCCCATGACCATTTCTCTCAGTGGAAATGCAACCCTACTAACAACATCTTACTCTCTTCCTTCTGTATCTTAAGATATAGTGAATCATTTTTTTTTTAAAAAGTTAACAAAACTGGCCCACTAAACCTAGATTTTATAAGGTGGCTTTAATTCCAGCCATAAGGACCGGCTACACAATGTAGCAACGATTCGATTATATAACTTCATACACTTAGCATAAGACCCAAGATTAGCTCTATAAGGTGGCTCAAATCCAACGCCGTCACGTTCAGCCGCACATTGTGGCGCCTTAATTACTAATTTAGGATATAGGACCCAAATTTAGATATATATATAAGGTGGCAAAAACCAGCCATCACGCCCCCCTGCACAAGGCGTAAACCATTAGATTTAAATAAGTTTCACCAAATATTCAGTTTTTCAAATAATCCGACACCCACCCACCCCAAATATATCCTATGCTGATCAACTATATCAATACTGTCTCTACAAGCAGTACAAATAATAGTATCAAAATTCGTAATTACGTCATGAGGACAACAATTAACCTTCGGAAACATGGGATACAAAAAGATCTCAGAAGTACATCGCCTTCCTCCCGTCCACCCACCCTGCTGCCACAACCGGACATTTGGAACTGGCTGTGTGAGTACTTGTGGGTCTATTCCTACTCATCACTTGTCCCGTGGGTACAAAACGTCCCGAAAACGGACAAAATCTATCAGCACGCTATGTGTGCAGTAAGGCGTTGCACTATTGGACGTGGCACTATTCCGTCACTAATCAATCAGCCCCTCGTGGGGGCATTAACCAGTCGCGCATGCCCTATTGGGCGAATGCGACCGTAATCCAACTAACGTAACGCAGTCTGGTCATCCATTGTTAATGCGTTAAGCTATGAAGATGACTTCAAGAGAAGCAAAGCTGAACGAAACACACGTGAATTTACATCGTGTCAGGCAAAACCTGATACCCATGTCTGGTGAGATTTACAATGTCAGGATGCTGAAAGTGGCACAAGACTTAAAAGAAGAGGTCTTTAAAGACGAAATCAAGAAGGTACAAGTAGAATGGACCGAGACGTACCGACTTTTCAACAGCAGAGAGAACAGCAACAACAACAACAACAGCCGCAGGAACCAGACGAGGTTTTGTCGACTGCTGTGTGGACACGAAAGAGTTCTCCTTCTCCTTCCGAATTAGCAGACCATATTCTGTGGAAAAGCCTGCAGCCAGACGGGGACGCAACTTTAGACGATAAGAGATTATCTATTAAAAAAACCAACAAAAATACAGCCCTTGTAAGGGCTACCCCAAAAATATATAAAAGAAATACTACTTTATTACCAAAATTTGTCTGTCTTTGTGCTTCTCTGTGGGTAAAAATAGAAGTGTGAATATAAATACTTCGCTTCCCTGCCTTGTTACATAGTGCGTGTATGTGTCTGGGTGTGTTTGTAGTTAAAAATTAGAAGTGTTCTGATAAGTACTTTGTTTCCCTAGCTTGTAAGATAGTGTATGTGCTTTTACATGCAGGGGTGACAATAAAGTGTATTTATAGGTAAAAAGTGAACGCGAGTGTTTCTTTTAGGTCCGCACGTTCCATTTTATTGATGGTGGAATGGGTATTGTTAGTTTTTTGTGTAACGGGATGTTTCCTTCACTTCCGCGCTTCAGTGATAGAAAACGGAGCGTTCGTCAGTCACATTCCGATTCACGACGCCGAGCAGAGCAGAAGTATTCAGGGTCTTTTCGCTCGTAAGAAGTGTACGGACCCACAAAGCAAAAAGCTGTAGCTTGAAGTGTTTGGGCATACCAACATATACCCGCTGAATCATATCTGAAATTGCAGTCCGCCTAGCAGATTGCAGCAGGTCGAGCAGTTCGACCTGCAGATGAGCTCTAGCAGCCCGCCCAGCTGTAGTCAACCATACGCTAGCACCTCATCAAGTCAAATTTTGATTAGGTAGGGAAATCAAAAGGTATAATTTATTAATTTGACACTAAACCTTCGCGTAACTATTTGTGCTGTTTGGGAAACATTCACTTTCTCTCTTTCTCTATCACTTTTATCCATTAACAACAACTACCCCACCCCCAATCCAATTACTAAGGCCCTCAACACCTAGTAATATATCTTTTGATCACTCGACGGTCTAAAATCATTGATACAGATTTAAACTCAACATTCTTCAAAAAGTAGTAAACATTTAGAGAATTTAAGCTTCCTGGTCTATTTTTCAACTGTTCAAAATTTCGCGCTTTCCCCCCAAAAATGTCACGAGGGACTAGGTCCCAAGTCAAGATGAATTTCATTAGATATAACATCAGGAAAACAACTAACATGCTCACTTTGGAAAATAAACTCAATAACTCCATGAGAAATTCCCATGGCAACTCAAATGCCACACACTACTTAAATGAAAACAGAGCAAGCAATGACGATAGTATCAAAGGCCTATAAAATGCAAAATCCAGCAGTCCCTCACCTTCCATACCACAGTGGGACATTTTCCATCTAGTCCCACCTCGCGTGTACCTGTACAACGTTCATTAGACATGATCTCAAACATACCACGAGACGAACTTTCAGTTTCATTTTTAGGACAAGGACAACTTTTGGAACCAGAAGGGATTAACAAGACCCTTCAAATGCCCTCTCCAGTATAAAGCACTCCAGGAATAAACAACATGAGTGCACCAGGAAACACCACATCCCAAACAACTATTTTAAATTTAAGTAGCCTGGAAATTTATCTCCCAACAGGAAAACCCCCAACCAAATTGCTTTCGGCTACAATTCAATGGCAACCATGGAAGGGGTTGCTCCAGACCTTTCCACTCCTACTTTGTCAGACGCTGGGATATCAACTCCAGTGGGAGAGGAGCAAACACTCCCAAAGCTAACTGAAAACCCAACCGTACCATCTCCACTTTCGAACTCACCCGAACCACCCACCCATTATGCAACGTCTAACCCAAGCCGTCCTTCATAGTCAATCAAATCCCCAAACCCATATCCATCTCAATGCATATCCCCGTTACCCCGTTCACCCACAACTCTTTATTTACCCCTTTTCAAAACCAACAAGCAAGCATTTCGATAGACGACACATGTCTATTCATTACCAACACTAACCGTGGCAAGAAGAACGAGATAAATCAAGTGTCTGCCATACCACCAAAGCTACAAGTCAAAAACCACAATAGGCCAAACAGCAACTCCGAGGCAAAAACCAAGGCTAACTAACGACAAAGCCAAAAAAAGAAGCAAATTCCTCACCAAATGTAATTCATATTAGTCAAACACCAGGACCATCAAACTAAGCAGAAACAGATGAACTATTAGGAATAGAAGAACAAATCAGCTTCCTCATGCACGTCTTATCTCCTTCTAGAAAGTAAAAATCACCGGAGCAGAATATATATCAAGGAAAAAGAAAAATGCCTGTCAACAGAATATCAAAAGTCAAAAAGACAAAAATAGAAGATATCAAAAGGTCAAACCGAAAGATGCATGCACCTACCAGGGAACGACCAACTTCCAAACCTCAGGAAACTAATCCAACGAAAGGAGGAAAAAACTAAAAGATCAAAACACAATCCCGCTACTCCAGGAAAATCTCAGAACAAAAGAACACACCACAACAAAAAACACACACCCTTCATCACCTGTGGTAATTCCAGTTCCACCAATCCCAGCACTAGAAGCATTGCATCGGCCATGACTAATATCCAATCAGCTGCCTTTCAAATCATTAGGCCAAAAACCAGTTAGGTTATAGTGAGATGTAGTACCCTCAAGCAGGTGGCAAACTAAATGGAGATCCAATACATCGGTCAAATCAGAACGTACATAACAAGGCATAACGAACTAAAACCAAAAACAAGTTCCCCGAACAAACACCAACTAGAAGTTATAAAGAATAAAGATGAGGAAACAAAGATTATGACCAACCTAACATAACGTAGCCTATACAAAAATGTCATAAAGCTCAGTGTGAAGTACAACTCCCTAAGCAGCGTTGAGATCGCCCGAGAGTTAATAACTCAAGGAGCCGATATCTCCAATACATATAGACTACGGACTAATAGTGGTCTTATGTCCTCGGCGTTTTATGCTGGAGTTCAACTCAGACCCCCCCCCCCCCCCCAACCCATTACTGGTTTTCTTTCATGGCTACTCATACTCCCTTCAGGAGTACATCAAAAAGCCTCGTTTTTGTAGTAATTGCAAATCATGGGAACACTAAGCCAACAAATGCAAATTCAGGAAAAGATGCGACACTTGTGATGGTAGCCATAGTAACAAATGCACATTCCAGGGCCAAAAATGTGTAAATTGTTATGGACCCCACCACCACATCTCGGACTACTGCCCATATACCAAGAAGGAAAACAACTATTCGACTTATGACGGAACAGAACATAACATATCCCAAAGCTAAAGCGCTAACCCGCCTACAAAATACTCAGCAGAAAAGTGAAACAGTAACCCCCTGTCCAAATAACCCCATTCACAAACCCCCTACAACAAATCAGCTGACAAGGGGACCTTCTCCACCACCCTCAAAGGGGATCGGTAAACAGGTGAAGCACCTTTCTACCAAAAAGGCAATGCAAATATGGTCACATAATGTCTAACTGAGACTTATCGATCACCTATCAGGTTGTGTGCACACATTCAAAAAGTTTTTAACCGGCACACCAAACGAATAATAAAATAATAAGCAATGCAAGTGACACAATGATACCAACCTCATAAGTCTTCTTACATACCACCATTATTTATTACTTAAAAGACGTATTGGCGGGTATCACAAGCCTTAACCAAAATAATCACATATTATGCATCCCTTTATTCAAACTGCTTCTAGACTTGTTGGAGAAATACATTGTTTCCATTCGATAAATACCATGAACAAAATCAATTTAATTAATTAGTTTATATGTATACAAAATGGATCAAACTACAAACATAAACCTAATAATTTGGCAATTGAAAAGTCGGGGACTTAATGTAAATAAACCTGAACTACTGAATGAAACTCAGTAAGACCAACCACAAACCAGAAATATTTTGTATTCAAGAAACTTTACTACATCAAAACTATAAATACCTTGCAAAACTCACCGACTATTCAACCAGTAAAGTCGTTATGAGAGAAAACGAAAACAAAGGGGGTGGTCTGGCTATCTTTGTCAGATACATCATTTGGACATCTGTCAAACTCTCAGACTGATCCAGAACACTATATAACCCTTGAGTGCCGTTCGATGCTAATTCACATTGGCAAAATCACTATATAAATTTTTAAAATTAATGACCATGGAAAACCATATACTGTTTCCCCTCTAGACTATACTCAGATAACCAGCTCTGTAAATGAGTATATAACCTTTGGCGACGTCAATTCACATAGCAAAAGATGGGGAGGAACTCACCTAAATTACAGAGGCCCAATGACTGAGGAATGGGTATTTAATATTAAACTAGTAAATGACGTGACCAAAACAAGGATTAGCCCAGAGGATGGTTCTCTATCAGCACTAGACCTGACGAACTAATCTGCACCCCCCAAACTAGTAACCATGACAAATTGGGAAGTGGATAGAGAAACCACTTTATGAAGCGACCATTTTCCAATACACATTACCATCAATCTTACCAATTCAATAGCCACCTTCTCCAAAATCCCCAAATGGCATACATTCAACTCCTCACTTTTTGGCATAAATATAGCAAATTTCAAAACGAAGATATCAATACATACAACAATAACATCCTAGAAGCTATAAATGCGGCTGCCATAAAAAGCATACCAAAACAGAAAAATGGAACAAATCAATTGCAAAACCATCCATCCCATGGTGAAACGATGATTGCAAAAATATAATCAAATAGAAGTAGAAAGCCCACAGGCCAATCAACAGATTACATGGAATATAAATCCAAGGAAAAACAAGCTAAGCAAAGAAAACATCATGTCAAACATACTGCGTCAACCCTTGAACTTAAGCAATGCAATTCCAAACAGGTTTGGGGACAAATAAAAGCCATGAGAGGCAACAGTAGTACCAAATATCAAAGGTGTGACAACTAACAAAGGTAAAGCTGAACAACTGGCAAAACTTCTGCCGGAATGAGTAACAATAATACTCATTCAGCTCAATTCTAGACACACCGAGCAACAGTAGAGCGTAAATATCCTCATCTTTCGCTGACTTGGATCCCCAATATTCCCCTCTTAATGCTGATTTTTCCATTGAAGAATGAAAAATAGCTATCAGAGACAAAAAATCCATTTCACCAGGTTGGTCTCTGCGCTCCCAACCACAACTGTGAATTGTAACAATGACTGGAGACGGCGATGCGTGTGTGGTGCCTCGCCTGGAAGGTGGAGGCATTAGGCAGGTGCGTTTAGGGTTGGGGAAAAAAACAGCCCTTCTCAGGGCTAACCAGATCTCTAGAAAAGAGAGACTGATCAATTGCCAATTTGTGTGAATGTGGAGTAGTGTGACTATAAACACTAACTCCTTTACTGATGTGTGTGTGTATTTGTAGGTGTGTATGTGTGTATGTGTGCGCACGTATGTTTGTGTGTGTGTGTGTGTGAGTGTTTATATGTTTGTGTGCGCGCGTACATTTGTGTGTATTTGTTTTTTATCGTAACAGAAATAAACATTGTCCCTGCACTGTGTTGATAGTATATAATATTTTTTTCTTCTCCTCGCTCTGTGTTGATAGTAGATATTAGGGTTATTTCTTCCCTTTTGAGTTGATAGTAGATAATGTATTTTCTCCCCTCTGTGTTGATAGTAGATAATGGGCTGTTTCTTCCCTTCGTTGTTGATAGTATATAATGGTTTTTTTCTTCCCTTCTGTGCTGATAGTAGATAATGGTTTTTTCTTCCCTTCTTTGTTGATAGTAGAGCATATAATATGTGAAGTTTTTGTAAGGGATGTTTTCCTTCACGTCCGTGTTTAAAGTAAATAAAGCATAACGATTGTCATTCGCGCTAGTTGGACTGAAAATGGAAAAACTCGGCTAGTACTTTTACGCGGGAGAACCAGGTTTATAAACCCGAATCTGATTGGCAGTTGAATCCTTTGGTTGATTTTATAACTTGATGATATCAGATATGTAAACTTCAATTTGATTGGAAGTTGAAATTCACAACTAAAAACTTTATCTTTAGTTGGGAATATTCGGTGTTAACTATGATTGGTAATGCTAATTGAACTTAATAAAACGCTTTTATTAGTTGGCGGACTGGAAATTGTTTGTTTGGATTTGTGCGCCGTTAATGCGTGATACAAACTATGTACGAGTCATTTAGACTTCGCTGATTGTATTTATTAGTTAATTGTATGTAAATATATTTATTTATTAGTTAATTGTATGTACACTATGTACACTAAATTTCAACTTCATTAATGAATCATTTTTGAAATTTGTTGACTCAGTTGATTCGATTAATTGCACAGGTGGCTTACTCATTATTGATACTCTTATTGTCCATTAAACTAACTGAACCAGGTTTTGATAAGTATGAGCTGGCGTTTCAAGGTTTTGTGCATTTACCTCTTCTCCCTTGCCTCTCCCGGACTTCCTGTACCAGGACGGAGATGTGGAACCATTTCGACCCGTCTAAACTTAGGTGTCACGATTGATGTCATAGTTGCGACCAATCGCAACGGGCGTCATATACTGCTTTGGTAGACACCTGGCTCAATAGACAGACTGACAAATTCTTATTTTAACATGATTGTGTGTTGGGTCCATCCCTATTCATGAAAGCCATATATTCAGGTCGTTAGGGACCTTATAGTCCCACGACCTGAGGCTAAATTAACAACACCCATTAAGTGTATTAACGCCTGCAAAATCTGGCTCGAATTCCTTACCCCATGCAGGCATTAAACAGTGACACGTGCACCTATGTGCAAACGCCACTATAGTTCAAATAACCAACCAACCATTCGCGCCAGTCAACAAGGAAGGCTTCTAACCATTTCGATAAACTGCTAGCACTGCAAGTAGTGGTGTATGACCTGGGTATGGTGGAGGAGATGATGGTGAGAATGGAGAATGGTGCATATTGCCCTCGCCGTCTCAAAATGGAAATTAAAAATGTGAAGAAGGTTAAGGAAAGATTGAGAGAACTGATGAAACAGGAGAAGGAGGAGAAGGAAAAAGAAGAGGATAAACAGCAAATGAAAATTTGGAATGAAAAATTAAAAAGGAAGAGGAAAATGAAAAGAGGAAAAGAGGGGAGATAGAGGTAAAGGAAGAATATGAGAAGAAAGATGAGAAGAAAAAGAATGTAGTAGCGAAAATAAGATGCTGGTGGAGGAGAAGAAGACAAGACAGAAAATAAAAGGAAAAGAAGAATCCAACAGCCCTTTTCATGGCAAAGCCATTGCCTCGAAAATATATCTATTCTCTCTATGCCATATTGATGTATTTGATTGTTTGTTTCTATGTCTCTATTTGTCACTACAGTAACGCGTATTCAGGTCAACCCCTTACCACACTGTTCAGCCCCGATTGAGGTTAGCCACTTGCAACATTGTTGCCATTGTTTCCCCAGTGTCCAGTACCGAGACATCACCCCTGTTCAATTCCTATTGTCCGTAGACAGGCCCAATATATTGTCGCTATACATTCCCTCTGTTAAATTTACCTTGTCCATAGAGTAACCCACCCATGTTAAATTTCCCTTGTTCATAGGGTACAAACACCCAATTTAACATTAAAGTCCCATTGTCCGTAGATTTGCCCAATTCACTACTAACATGGTTCATGGGCTGTTTAATTTACACTCCGAAAATGCAGAATATATTGAGGCCGGATTTGCTAGTCCACGTAATGACTTTGCCTATATGCTGGACAAGATGACAATTTTACAACACAGTGCGCAGTACATGCTGATATATGCTATTTTTGTCAACTGTGATGCTTTTTACGAAAGCCTTTGACTTATATGACCTTGGTTCTTAATGAAGTATAATAAATCTACTCAATAATGTCTAGCAACACTATATCAGACAAATGAGTACTTTCTCAAGGCTCAATTATGTACTCGAAACCTTTCAAGAGCTCTCAGTGACATGGTTTAAATTCAAGGTGTGTACCGGTAAACTCTTTCATGCGCACAACGAAAGCAACCATAAAGTGGGAAAAAAGTAACGGTATCGAATTAGAACACTCATACGCCTGGGCTAAGTTTATTGGAGATTAAGTGCAAATGGAGCAAACACGTAATTTAAATATTTAATATTGATTCAGACTGTGCATGTAATTGAAAAATATACCAATATAGACCGTTGCTTTCGCCTCTGAAAGATCACGATTTTACGGTTAATTACAACTCTGCACAATCGACATGGTTCCATGTAAGCCAGTATGTATGTATGTATGTATGTATGTATGCTTAGTGTTTAGTTTTTTTAATCTGTTTTTGGAGTACATTGCGTATCATGATAAGTTTTCCTGTGTTATCCTCATGCTGATACGACTTTCCGTTTAGCAGGTATAGCAATAAAAGTATTCTCAATATAGCTGCTGTGCAAGCCATACCAAATGCCATATCGGCATCGTTTTGAGTATGACAATAGTGTCCATAATGAGTGCAAGATGTGCGCCATTTTCATGTAGGAATAAACTAGACATAAAAAGAACTCTTCTATTGAAAATCGCATGTAAACATGATTATCGTGGTGACTATAATCGGTGTAACATATGGACATTTTTCATCAAGGAATAACTCGACATGAAGTGAATCTAGCTAAAACCACATGCTGATAAGATCATCATGGTGACTAAAATGGATGCAAGCTGTGCCCCATTTTCATCTAGGAAAATCTGCATATCATAAGAAACCTGCTGCTGAAAACCCCGTGACTATAATGGATTAAACATTCAATACTGCTTTCATTTAGGATCATCAACTAGATGGGAGAAAAATAATCTTCCAGTGAATAACCATGGCAATAGGACCATTCTTTATCACAACAGGATATGTAAGGGGCTGTAATCATGACAATAATGAATGTCAAATCTGCATCGTCACGGAGAGGTGTAACAACAACATTTTGTAAAAACAATGTGTGGTTGGCTAGCCGGACAGCCGATTTTCCATCTATCCTTCAGCGCTAGACTGGATGGCACATGTTCATTTTGGATAAAAAAAATTATGCTTCTGTTTTGCCTTCATGTCTGACCTTTCTCCAGGATATCTCACCCATTCCTCCTTTATCTTCTCAATGGTCTCGGCTCTCTTGCAATATCCCTTCTATTAGATGCTTTAGGTTTTGAAGCATTTTCTTTCTCCGAAGGGTTGGGGGCTGGTTGGAAGTACAACCACCATAATCTCAACTAAATATGGGAACATTGAAGAACCAAACAGGGTAACTGGACCAAATAGGGAAGATCAACCCCAAATTCTTAAAGAACATATAAATACATTTTTGTATCTAAATTCTGTTCGATTTTTAAAAAATGGAAATACAACATCAAAGACATTTGGAGGCAACACTTAGATATAAAAGCTTCTTTTAAAAATCGGCAACTTGGCGGGACATCTCCATGGTTACCAGCTAACATAGCTGGGAGCTAGCGAGGGGCCCGCATATTTAGCATCACTTTTATTTAGGACCAATCAAACGCAAAAAGTCTTCTGCTAAAATCCCGTGTCAATACCACTTTAAATTTAGGAGTAGTGTTAAGAAGTTTTTTTTTAAATGGTTGCTATATTGGATGTCTGCAAAATTTTGATTTAGGACAAAGTAGACACCATAAAAGTTTTTTGGTCAAGACCCTATATTAATCATCCATAGCTATTATCAGACGTTTAAGATGGTCACTATGGCGGCCAAATTAGGATCAGATTGACAGTTTTCATTTTGTAAGAAGTCTTATGGTGAAAACTCCTTTTCAAGAATGCTGCTGGTATGGCTATAATGCATAAGATGAAAATAACTTTCATTTAGGACCAACAAGACATACTATGACATCTTTTATTGAAAACCACATATGATCATTCAGTCAAGAGGAATAGCAGTAAGATTTTCAAGATGACCTCTGTGTTGGCCATTTTCTATGACAAAGCTGTAATTTTTATATTTTAGGACCAAAATTGCATAAGTAAGGTGATTTGTCAATTACGTGATGACCATATTTACAAAGTTTCATTGCAGTCCATGGAAAACTACAGGACTTGTGCTGACGAGTCCTCTATACACTATTACAATACAAAAATTCAGTAACAAAATTTGCAGGCGCTGCATTGATTTGTCAATATACACATCTTCAGGCCACGGTCAGAATATTTAAAGTTTCATTGGAAATCCTTCAAAAACAACAGAACTAGTGGCGCTAACAAGTACCAAAATGAATGGTGGAGTGTGGTGTAAAATAAATAAATAAATAAATAAATAAATAAATATATATATATATATATATATATATATATATATATATATATATATATATATATATATATATATATATATATATATATATGGATTTACTTAAATGATGTTGATTTGTAATTTAAATATTATTATGATTGATATTATCGTTATTATTACAATTATTAAAACCTCATCCATCATTTATTGGCCATTTAATTTATGTACGAGAATATATTGAGTGTAAGTTATTTTTAAACTATCATTCCAAAAGTATTTCTATCAGGATAGTGTTCCCTGAATTCCATTTTGTTTAAAATTAAAAATGACAATTACAAAACAATGAAATGAATTAAAACGAATCTGAATATTTCTGTAAGAGAAAATCCCTCAAAATTCAAGAGCTAAGGCATAATGACCCAGGATAAGAACTGTGTTGAACAACTCAATGTGTAAAACAGGATTTAAGGTGAATGACTCTAAGCCCATATGGACGCAAAAATGATCGCCATGCTGCACTTCCACCAAAATGAAAAGCAGTTATATTTAGCAAACATATAGTGCACGTTTTGACAATATTACGCACTCAGATTGAGTGCATTTTGCTCCAAGTCATTGTGTCTGGTAAACCCCAATGGAGACCCTTTTTTCAACATTTATAAATTTACAAAGATAAAATAAAGTAACAGAACAACAAAATAGTATGGAAAAATATAGGTTAATACTTTCTTGTATTACTTCACAAATTACGGCATAATCCTAATACATGGTTGTCAATAGCAACAATATAATGATGATTAGATAGTATTCACATGGGATGACTAATCATCATCCTTTTCAGACTCGATCAAGATTAATTTTTCAGACTTATTGATTGGGTTTTGCATGCAAAAAAAGAGACCAATACTGATCTGAAGAACAGGAAGCATGCCGTATGTCCAGAAGACAGTCAGTTTGAGTCTCTGTTGTAATATGACTAAAGACAATTGCTGCATTGGTCAGTCTGTCCATCCATCTTCTTGATCAACTAGTCTCTGATAACTGCTGTATCAAAATATTAACACTTTACTTCTCGTACCATATCCAAAATCCTCAAGAAAAATACGTGTTCGTATTGTTTTGTCGGAGAAAAAAGAGCAAATTACCTGATGGTTGGACAGAAGAGCCATGATACAGAACCATCAGCACAAGTTAACATGGCAAGGTATGCCAAAAAACCTGTGAAAGTAATTAATCACTGCTTATATCATGACCTTGAATTATCAGAGCTGTTACCAGCATTTTATCTAATGGGGGGGGGGGCTCCCCCACTGTCACCAAAATAATGGGTGTGCAGTAAAACTAAAAGAGAAGGGGAGGAGGAAAAAAACAAGTTCATTATTTACCTAACATTTCAATACTGCGATCAAGATCTTTAAAAGATGTTACATCTAGTCGTATAAGCATTAATCTGTTAATCTGCCGATTGTGTCTGACCTTAATCTGTTCCTTATCTGTGTATGAATAGTGTTCCATGCTGAGAACCCCCTTTCATTCTGCTGTCTGAAAAGGCATTCTTTATGGTTATTATGTACAATTTTCCAGAGCTCAAATGGATTAACATTTTGGATACATCTGTTCCAAAACAAGATTTTTCACTGACATAAGCTTTCTTGTTGGGTTTTGTTTTTGTTGTTTCTTTAGAGGGTGGGATTGTTTGTTTCTTTTCTTTAAAATAAAGAACATAATCAATATGATACCGACTACTATGCCAAAGTTGTTTTTTTTTTTAGCTGTTCCATAATGCTGTATTAGGGCTTTAAGTCCATCAAAGCCATAGTCTACTTGCTCAAACAGAAGTATTTTGATCAGATAAATATCTTTACTTAATAATTTCATTTATCTGTTCTTATTTATTACGTTTATCTTAACCTTTAGATAGCTACTTAGTTTTGTAGCACAATATCCCACAAAACTAAATTATTTGAGAAAGAAATGAAAATTGCACTCCAAAAAGTAAACTGTCTGTATTTTAATTTGACTTGGTATTCTGCCTTTTTTGCATTTAGTTTCAAAATACTGCTCAACGTGGGCGTGTGAGACTGTTTGCTGTATATTTGTCCATCCAATTGGACATGTTTATAATACTATTCTTGGGCTTAAAATCACACAATGATATCTCCATTACCACTTTCCCAACTCCAATATTCTAATATACTTCATAATTTTAAAAACCAATGTCATCAACATCATCAGCCAGGATTTGCTGAGTGGAATCTTTATTGGAAGATGAACCACACTGGGAATCAGCCATTTAGGGTTTTCTAGGTAGACCACATTTTAAACACGCAATTATAAAGCTTCCTTGATGCAAGATTCAAACTACAACTGAATGTTTGTTCCAAGGCTCAATGTGCCAATCAAATTTAGTTTAAGAACCAGTCATGACAAGCTGAAGAACCCAGATGTGTAAACAGTTGCCTACCTGAAAATGACAGATCTCATGACAAAGCACTATGATATCTCTTCTAACCTGACTTATATCAAGTGAATGGTTAAATAAAAACTGCATATGGCGCAGTGTGCATTTACATCTGCGCAACTTTAAACTAACTTGAAGGAGTTCTCACACATCACTGTTCTCCAAGTGCAATAATTCATACCAAGACTGCCATATCAGCATCTCTTTGATTGTTGATGTTGAACACCATCCACCACTGATAATACTGGTCTACAGCCAAAATGCTTCTGAAATAAATGTTCTCAAACTTTACTAACTCTGGGTCAATGAGAACGAACATTATGCTTAAAATTGTTGATTAGCTCTAGTTTTAAAGATATGATAACGGGTCAGTATATACAGCCCTTGAATTGGGAATGGCAGAGGATAAGTGAGTTATAAAGGGAAGGGATCTCAGTTTAAACCAGAAATGACTAAAATACATCTTTGACTGGATCTATGAAAACATCTATGACTGGGCTTGGACAGTACTTGCTTTTTAGGCAAAACAATGAATGATGCAATCTGAAGCTGGTATTGCATCTTACGTGATACAAATTGCATCATGTTATTCCTAGAGGTCATGGATGATGCAATTTCTGCATGGTGCCTCCAGTTAGGAAAGGTGTGTGAAAGAAGAAACAGTGGACTGTGCATTATACAAACATTCCATCAGCTATACGCCCAGTACCCCAAGGAGAAGGACTGTCGGTTACTGATGCACCAGAATCATTCTCACTCGAGTCAGACGAGGAAGAGGAAGAGGATGAAACTTCTATTCCAAATTATCAATGTCACATGACCCATATTTTCTACCATCCTCCTCGTCTGAACCGCACCTCATAACACAAGGTGAACTGAATGACCTTGTCAGGGATTTGGAACTATCCAAGAATAAGGCAGAGCTGTTGGGCTCCAGACTAAAGGAGTGGAATCTTCTGGCAGGTGATATTAGGGTTTCCATGTTCCATGACCATCAAAAGGATCTTGTCCCATTCTTCTTCATGGCAGGTGAGGGATACCCTCAAACATCGTTCTTGATCCAGATGAGCAGACTGTTCACTGATTCATCGAAGATGAGTCTTAAATCTGTTTTGCTGCATAATAGCAATGTTTTGCCATCAATTCCAGTTGGTCATGCAGTCCATATGAAGGAAACATATGAAAACATATTTTGAGGTTCATAAAATATACCAACATCAGTGGCAGCTTTGTGGCGATTTGAAGGTTCTTGCTCTCTTGCTTGGTCTGCAGACTGGATACATTAAGTACTGCTTTCTCTCCAAACTGGGATAGTCGTGCAAGAGATTCCCACTACATCAAGAGAGATTGGCATTCCGACAGTCACTGGAGCCTGTGAGAAAAAGTGATCATCATCCACCACTTGTTAAATCAAGGAAGATTTTGTTACCACTCTGGCACATCAAGGTGGGTCTGATGAAGAACTTTGTCAAGGCCATGGACAAAACACAAGCAGCGTTCAAGCAGCTTTGTGGAAAATTTACAAGGTTAAGTGAAGCTAAGATAAAGGAAGGTGCCTTTGTTGCTCCTCTGATTCGTGAAGTTCTTTGAGATGATGCATTTGACCATGTACTGCATGGCAAGGAAAAGATGGCATGGAAAGCCTTCCAGTTAGTGGCAACAAATTTTCTAAGAAACAACAAAGCAGACAACTACAGGTAGTTGTTGGAAAAACTCATCAAGACATACAAAAGCCTTGGTTGCAACATGTCACTAAATATACATTTTTTTCACTTTCATCTAGATTTTTTCCCACCAAACTGCAGAGCAGTGAACAACGAGCACTGTGAGTGATTTCACCAGGACATTGCAACAATGGAGAAACGCTATCAGTGCAAATGGAGCCCATCAATGCTTGCAGACTATTGCTAGGGAGTGACAAGAAATGCTCCATTTAATGAATACAAGAGACAAGCCAAGAAGCGCTGAGTAGACACTGCATAAGGACTAATCTATGTACTTATATATACATAATTAGATTTTTGTCTTTTGTTTCATAACTTATATTTATATAAACCTTTTGCTGTTTTTTAAAGTGTTACATAAACAGGACAGGAGAAATATTGTGTAACACAAAAATAAACATATGAAAAGACCTAGGTTTACAATTTATGATTAAAACTCTATCTACACAATATAGTGTGACCCCACTATAGCATGCTCCATTATAACATGAATCTTGATACAACACGGTCGTGGTGTCTCTCCCAAAATTTCATATACGTATTTTTTTTGTACACAAAAAACATTCTTTCTTAAAAGTATGAAAAAAATGAAAAAAGTTTATTATCATTTTGGGGAAGAGATCGCAAACGAATAATACAAGATGATCATGGCGTGGCTCCTGTAATTTTATATGCATTTTGCTCGGACACAAAAAAAGCTTTTTCTTCTTAAAAGTACAAAAAAATGATGTGCAAAATGTTTATTCAGGGATCTCACAGGGCTTCACCAGTATCACAAATTGCAATTTTTTTCCTTATTGGCAGCAGAATATACCATCTGCAGATTGCTTGTATTGCCGACATTGTTGGCTGTTTAAACTTGTATATACAACCACTGGTTTGGAATGGAGAAATTCAGAGGACCCATGAAAGGAAGCCGCAAACTGGATATAAAATGCACTGAAATGTATATATTGTTACATAAACAAATTCTTTGTCCATATTGACATACCATCTTAACATTGCATCGTTATATAATAATCCGCTTATATTGACATCTAGCACAAGTACTGTACGTTGTGAGGCATCCACTTTTTGTTTTTGACATTTCTGGTAGTGGAGATCAACAGGACTAGGCATTATCTCATAACCAACTGGACGAGACATTATCTCATCATAATCTATTTTTCTTCAGTTTTCAGCTGCTTGCTAGTAATTAATATATTTACATTGTCTGACATTTGTATTTGGATGGTAAGTAAAATTCCTCTTCTTTTCACTTAGAATTAAATCCTTCAGAGCATCACATTTTCTGTAGTAATCCCTGTCATCAGACCAGAAACCTGCATCTCTATCGTCCATTGACCCTTTTACAAATTTCTAATGCATGCATGGAAGGTAGCATCAATCTGCTACCACAAATGTAAAAAAAAAAACATGATCTTACTTTTTGGCTATTCAATAGGCTGGGAGGAACAGTAACTACAATCGACCAAATGACGGCCTATTCCTATTTTAAAAATGTATTCCAGATAAAAACATTTGCTGAAATTATATCAAAAAACAGATACCTTTGAAGCACCAATTGTTATGAAAACATACTAAACAAATTTTTAAAAAAATCAGTCTCAATCATGCAATACATTTTATGTAGCCACCAAAATAGTAAACGGTTCTAGAAAGCTGTCGTTTAGGACACACAGTATTAATTATATGGAAAAATGGGAACCAGCCTGGAAATCGGTGAACCTAAAATAGAGTATATATGGGTTTAGCTGACCAGTATTAGTTAATAATGTAAGTTATATTTTTGGGAAAAGAATCTTTTGAGAGCTTATCCTAGTTGTAACTGAAAAAAAATAGAGAAATAATTTTAAAAGCCTTGAATTGGAAAATACATTACTAAAATTAGCACACGACTCTTTGGTGCAGAATTGAAAGCACATGTTTCAAACACATGCAGGTCCAGAAAATGCCACTGCTCATATCCTTTCATCTACACAGAAGCTGACATCCAGGTTTCATCTGTACTGATAAATATAGGTTTGATCATAATCATTCAGAAATTTTAAGTTATTGAATTTTTAATATCATGGTGTTTGCACAGGTTTACTATGGGAATTGAATTAATACTGAGAGTCCTATAGACAGCCACAGCAATGCACAGTGTCTCCACATATGCAAGTGCAATTAACTTAACTATAAATGCAATCATATGGTTCTATTTGTGGATAACAAGCAAAATGAATACCTTTTGTAAACCACAGAGTGACTTTCAGCGGGATATTAAACACATATTCAGATATATCAACTGTTGACAAGAATGGGGGGAGGGAGAACAGTGTGTTGATTTGACTATGTTAGGTACTCCACTTTGGTTCAAATCTAAGCAATGCATATATAAAATTTATATAATTTACCATTTATAGAGTAATAACAGAAAGCAATACATATGATATTTCCTAGTTGTACTTTGAAACATAATGCTTCAGGTATGATAACTGAGGTCTCTTCCACCATGCTTAATGGTGATGACCTCTCATGACTTAGCACGTCACTAATTTCTTTCAGTGAATGATTTGAAAGGTCATATTTTGCATTTAATGGACTTACGTCTACCTTACTTTAGTTTTAAATTATGTCTTCTGGGAGGAATTTTAGGTAGTTTTTGCCATTTAAATTTCTTTTTCTGTAATAATGCATGTACATTTAGATGGTCACCTTGACCTTTTACTAATTAATTACATAACATGACAAGGCTGGAAATATATTTCAGCATTAAATTGAAGAGCGATTAATGGTGATATTAAAAAAGATTATTCTTATTAGACAGCTTTATTTTAATATTTTCCACCGATTTTCTTAAATAAAGCTCAAATATTTAATGTTGCCTGAAATGCACCATTGCTCTTTAGGTGAACATGAACTTGCAATATAATTTAATATTCACTAATATAATCTTTGACAAGCAGAACTATGCACATTGCTTACTTATTTACTGAACTACTATTCCTAGGGCTGTCAAGAAAATCAAGAGTGGATATAGGACACACAGTACTAATGATATGGAAAAAGGGGAACCAGCCTGGACATAGGTGAACCTAAAATAGAGTATATATTGGTTTGGCTGACCAGGATTGGTTAATAATATAAGATATTTTAGGGAAAAGAATCTTTTGAGCTTATCCTAGTTATAACTGAAAGAAAAATAGAGACATTGTTTTACTGATGGAACAGTCTTAAGTTGGAACATACATTACAAAAATTAGCACATGACTCTTTGGAGTCGAATTGAAAGCACATATCTCAAACACATGCAGGTTCAGAAAATGCCACGGCTCATATCCTTTTCTCTACACAGAAGCTGACATCCAGGTTTCATCTATACTGATAAATATAGGTTTGATCATGTGCACTCAGAAATTTTAAGTTATTGAATTTTTCATATCATGGTGTTTGCATAGGTTTAATAGGGGAACTGAATTAGTAATGCAAGTCCTTAAGCAGTGACTTCAATAATGCATGCACCCGTCATCAAAGAAAGCAGACTACAATCTTTCATAAAAACAAAGAACATTTCTTCAAAGCAAGTCAGTACCAAACTTAAATAAAAGCAATGTAATCTGATGGACTGTTTCATTTTCCAACGTGACTGGAATATGTTTACTGTGTCCTGAAAGTTTCCTTTTTGCAGGAAAAAAGTTTATGTTTACAAACGCTACCAACGGTGGCTTAAAATGCAAACTAGCTTTTACCGACTTGGGATAAACTGAAAAGTAAATGTGCTTCATCATTCGTTACATGACTGTGCATAGTTTTGCCAATGAATTAAGACCTATATGACCTGTACTTTAAATGTGTGTGCGTATTTTCGATGAAATTACTTGTATTGTGGATTAAATGTATGTGATGAGATTCACGGGTGAGTAAAGAGTGTTGATACTGTATTCATGTTATACCTTAGACATGTATACATGTATATGTACCAATGCGTGGCTCTCTGAATAAAGTTAAATATATATGCCTTCTCTGTTTTCACTACAGATTTATTTCTCATTTAATATACATCAATTTAAGATGGTAACTGTGCCAGTGAAGCTTTATTTTTGCATCCATATTTATTACTTATCCCTCCCATATGTTAGGGTACATGCATCATTTTCTTCAGTTAACTGACATGGTTGCTTATAACATGGTCCGGTCTACAACACAGTCAGGTTCTATGGCTCCCAACTATCTCATTATAGCGGGGTCACACTGTACATAGACATAAAATGTAAAAACTTAAATATCTTGGAAACAGTGTCCAATCAGTTGTTTTAATTGTCATATTTGAATTGAGCACTTCAAAATCCATAATATATAGCACATTTTATCTCTGAAGGAGATGACTTCTAACAAATTGTAGACCAGTGATATATAAACTTCCATGCCACCTCTTTTTGCAAGTTCAAAAGACAATGTGGATCAGCCATTAATAGTATAGCCATATTGAAGAAATTGAATGGAGTGGTTGATGTTTGACCAAAAATAGTGGCTCTCAAAACACATCAGATGAGCCATCAAAATGCTTGTCCCAGAGCAGCTGATGTTGGATCAAGCATACAGACAGTGAACCTCATAATACTGTAGACAAGCCATCAAGAATATGGCCATGTCAAAAATCTTAAACAGAGTAGCTGATATTGAATCAGACATACAGACATAGTGACCAAAATGGCCCTATATAAACCATCAAAAGTATGACAATGTAAATATACAGCAGATGATTTTGGGTTAGATATACAGATCATGATGACATTGTGGATTAGACATCAATAGCATGCCCATGTAGATTAGCCATACAAAGTAGGGCCATGTCAACAAAAAATCTTTAATGGTGCAGTTGATGTTGGATTAGATATACAGACCTTCATGACATGGTACAGTAGACATTAAAGGTAAGACATGTAGATTAGCCATACAAAGTATGGCCATGTCAACAAAAAATCTTTAATGGTGCAGTTGATGTTGGATTAGATATACAGACCTTCATGACACGGTAAAGTAGACATCAAAGGTAAGACCATGTAGAGTAGCTATACAAAGTATGGCCATGTCAACAAAAAATCTTTAATGGTGCAGTTGATGTTGGATTAGATATACAGACCTTCATGACATGGTAAAGTAGACATTAAAGGCATGCCCATGTAGATTAGCCATACAAAGTAGGGCCATGTCAACAAAAAATCTTTAATGGTGCAGTTGATGTTGGATTAGATATACAGACCTTCATGACATGGTAAAGTAGACATTAAAGGTAAGACCATGTAGATTAGCCATACAAAGTATGGCCATGTCAACAAAAAATCTTTAATGGTGCAGTTGATGTTGGATTAGATATACAGACCTTCATGACATGGTAAAGTAGACATTAAAGGCATGCCCATGTAGATTAGCCATACAAAGTATGGCCATGTCAAGAAAATATCTTTAATGGTGCAGTTGATGTTGGATTAGATATACAGACCTTCATGACATGGTAAAGTAGACATTAAAGGCATGCCCATGTAGATTAGCCATACAAAGTAGGGCCATGTCAACAAAATATCTTTAATGGTGCAGTTGATGTTGGATTAGATATATAGACCTTCATGACATAGTAAAGTAGACATTAAAGGTAAGACCATGTAGATTAGCCATACAAAGTATGGCCATGTCAACAAAAAATCTTTAATGGTGCAGTTGATGTTGGATTAGATATACAGACCTTCATGACATGGTAAAGTAGGCATTAAAGGTAAGACCATGTAGATTAGCCATACAAAGTATGGCCATGTCAACAAAAAATCTTTAATGGTGCAGTTGATGTTGGATTAGATATACAGACCTTCATGACATAGTAAAGTAGACATTAAAGGTAAGACCATGTAGATTAGCCATACAAAGTATGGCCATGTCAACATAAAAATCTTTAATGGTGCAGTTGATGTTGGATTAGATATACAGACCTTCATGACATGGTACAGTAGACATTAAAGGCATGCCCATGTAGATAAGCCATATAAAGTATGGCCATGTCAACAAAATATCTTTAATTGTGCAGTTGATGTTGGATTTGATATATAGACCTTCACAACACGGTAAAGTAGACATTAAAGGTAAGACCATGTAGATTAGCCATACAAAGTATGGCCATGTCAACAAAAAATCTTTAATTGTGCAGTTGATGTTGGATTAGATATACAGACCTTCATGACACGGTAAAGTAGACATCAAAGGTAAGACCATGTAGAGTAGCTATACAAAGTATGGCCATGTCAACAAAAAATCTTTAATGGTGCAGTTGATGTTGGATTAGATATACAGACCTTCATGACATGGTAAAGTAGACATTAAAGGCATGCCCATGTAGATTAGCCATACAAAGTAGGGCCATGTCAACAAAAAATCTTTAATGGTGCAGTTGATGTTGGATTAGATATACAGACCTTCATGACATGGTAAAGTATACATTAAAGGTAAGACCATGTAGATTAGCCATACAAAGTATGGCCATGTCAACAAAAAATCTTTAATGGTGCAGTTGATGTTGGATTAGATATACAGACCTTCATGACATGGTAAAGTAGACATTAAAGGCATGCCCATGTAGATTAGCCATACAAAGTATGGCCATGTCAACAAAATATCTTTAATGGTGCAGTTGATGTTGGATTAGATATACAGACCTTCATGACATGGTAAAGTAGACATTAAAGGTAAGACCATGTAGATTAGCCATACAAAGTATGGCCATGTCAACAAAAAATCTTTAATGGTGCAGTTGATGTTGGATTAGATATACAGACCTTCATGACATGGTAAAGTAGACATTAAAGGCATGCCCATGTAGATTAGCCATACAAAGTATGGCCATGTCAACAAAATATCTTTAATGGTGCAGTTGATGTTGGATTAGATATACAGACCTTCATGACATGGTAAAGTAGACATTAAAGGCATGCCCATGTAGATTAGCAATACAAAGTATGGCCATGTCAACAAAATATCTTTAATGGTGCAGTTGATGTTGGATTAGATATACAGACCTTCATGACATGGTAAAGTAGACATTAAAGGTAAGACATGTAGATTAGCCATACAAAGTATGGCCATGTCAACAAAAAATCTTTAATGGTGCAGTTGATGTTGGATTAGATATACAGACCTTCATGACATGGTAAAGTAGACATTAAAGGTAAGACCATGTAGATTAGCCATACAAAGTATGGCCATGTCAACAAAAAATCTTTAATGGTGCAGTTGATGTTGGATTAGATATACAGACCTTCATGACATGGTAAAGTAGACATTAAAGGCATGCCCATGTAGATTAGCAATACAAAGTATGGCCATGTCAAGAAAATATCTTTAATGGTGCAGTTGATGTTGGATTAGATATACAGACCTTCATGACATGGTAAAGTAGACATTAAAGGCATGCCCATGTAGATTAGCCATACAAAGTAGGGCCATGTCAACAAAATATCTTTAATGGTGCAGTTGATGTTGGATTAGATATATAGACCTTCATGACATAGTAAAGTAGACATTAAAGGTAAGACCATGTAGATTAGCCATACAAAGTATGGCCATGTCAACAAAAAATCTTTAATGGTGCAGTTGATGTTGGATTAGATATACAGACCTTCATGACATGGTAAAGTAGGCATTAAAGGTAAGACCATGTAGATTAGCCATACAAAGTATGGCCATGTCAACAAAAAATCTTTAATGGTGCAGTTGATGTTGGATTAGATATACAGACCTTCATGACATAGTAAAGTAGACATTAAAGGTAAGACCATGTAGATTAGCCATACAAAGTATGGCCATGTCAACATAAAATCTTTAATGGTGCAGTTGATGTTGGATTAGATATACAGACCTTCATGACATGGTACAGTAGACATTAAAGGCATGCCCATGTAGATAAGCCATATAAAGTATGGCCATGTCAACAAAATATCTTTAATGGTGCAGTTGATGTTGGATTTGATATATAGACCTTCACAACACGGTAAAGTAGACATTAAAGGTAAGACCATGTAGATTAGCCATACAAAGTATGGCCATGTCAACAAAAAATCTTTAATTGTGCAGTTGATGTTGGATTAGATATACAGACCTTCATGACACGGTAAAGTAGACATCAAAGGTAAGACCATGTAGAGTAGCTATACAAAGTATGGCCATGTCAACAAAAAATCTTTAATGGTGCAGTTGATGTTGGATTAGATATACAGACCTTCATGACATGGTAAAGTAGACATTAAAGGCATGCCCATGTAGATTAGCCATACAAAGTAGGGCCATGTCAACAAAAAATCTTTAATGGTGCAGTTGATGTTGGATTAGATATACAGACCTTCATGACATGGTAAAGTATACATTAAAGGTAAGACCATGTAGATTAGCCATACAAAGTATGGCCATGTCAACAAAAAATCTTTAATGGTGCAGTTGATGTTGGATTAGATATACAGACCTTCATGACATGGTAAAGTAGACATTAAAGGCATGCCCATGTAGATTAGCCATACAAAGTATGGCCATGTCAACAAAATATCTTTAATGGTGCAGTTGATGTTGGATTAGATATACAGACCTTCATGACATGGTAAAGTAGACATTAAAGGTAAGACCATGTAGATTAGCCATACAAAGTATGGCCATGTCAACAAAAAATCTTTAATAGTGCAGTTGATGTTGGATTAGATATACAGACCTTCATGACATGGTAAAGTAGACATTAAAGGCATGCCCATGTAGATTAGCCATACAAAGTATGGCCATGTCAACAAAATATCTTTAATGGTGCAGTTGATGTTGGATTAGATATACAGACCTTCATGACATGGTAAAGTAGACATTAAAGGCATGCCCATGTAGATTAGCAATACAAAGTATGGCCATGTCAACAAAATATCTTTAATGGTGCAGTTGATGTTGGATTAGATATACAGACCTTCATGACATGGTAAAGTAGACATTAAAGGTAAGACATGTAGATTAGCCATACAAAGTATGGCCATGTCAACAAAAAATCTTTAATGGTGCAGTTGATGTTGGATTAGATATACAGACCTTCATGACATAGTAAAGTAGACATTAAAGGTAAGACCATGTAGATTAGCCATACAAAGTATGGCCATGTCAACATAAAATCTTTAATGGTGCAGTTGATGTTGGATTAGATATACAGACCTTCATGACATGGTACAGTAGACATTAAAGGCATGCCCATGTAGATAAGCCATATAAAGTATGGCCATGTCAACAAAATATCTTTAATGGTGCAGTTGATGTTGGATTTGATATATAGACCTTCACAACACGGTAAAGTAGACATTAAAGGTAAGACCATGTAGATTAGCCATACAAAGTATGGCCATGTCAACAAAAAATCTTTAATTGTGCAGTTGATGTTGGATTAGATATACAGACCTTCATGACACGGTAAAGTAGACATCAAAGGTAAGACCATGTAGAGTAGCTATACAAAGTATGGCCATGTCAACAAAAAATCTTTAATGGTGCAGTTGATGTTGGATTAGATATACAGACCTTCATGACATGGTAAAGTAGACATTAAAGGCATGCCCATGTAGATTAGCCATACAAAGTAGGGCCATGTCAACAAAAAATCTTTAATGGTGCAGTTGATGTTGGATTAGATATACAGACCTCCATGACATGGTAAAGTATACATTAAAGGTAAGACCATGTAGATTAGCCATACAAAGTATGGCCATGTCAACAAAAAATCTTTAATGGTGCAGTTGATGTTGGATTAGATATACAGACCTTCATGACATGGTAAAGTAGACATTAAAGGCATGCCCATGTAGATTAACCATACAAAGTATGGCCATGTCAACAAAATATCTTTAATGGTGCAGTTGATGTTGGATTAGATATACAGACCTTCATGACATGGTAAAGTAGACATTAAAGGTAAGGCCATGTAGATTAGCCATACAAAGTATGGCCATGTCAACAAAAAATCTTTAATGGTGCAGTTGATGTTGGATTAGATATACAGACCTTCATGACATGGTAAAGTAGACATTAAAGGCATGCCCATGTAGATTAGCCATACAAAGTATGGCCATGTCAAGAAAATATCTTTAATGGTGCAGCTGATGTTGGATTAGATATACAGACCTTCATGACATGGTAAAGTAGACATTAAAGGCATGCCCATGTAGATTAGCCATACAAAGTATGGCCATGTCAACAAAATATCTTTAATGGTGCAGTTGATGTTGGATTAGATATACAGACCTTCATGACATGGTAAAGTAGACATTAAAGGTAAGACATGTAGATTAGCCATACAAAGTATGGCCATGTCAACAAAAAATCTTTAATGGTGCAGTTGATGTTGGATTAGATATACAGACCTTCATGACATGGTAAAGTAGACATTAAAGGCATGCCCATGTAGATTAGCCATACAAAGTATGGCCATGTCAACAAAATATCTTTAATGGTGCAGTTGATGTTGGATTAGATATATAGACCTTCATGACATAGTAAAGTAGACATTAAAGGTAAGACCATGTAGATTAGCCATACAAAGTATGGCCATGTCAACAAAAAATCTTTAATTGTGCAGTTGATGTTGGATTAGATATACAGACCTTCATGACATGGTAAAGTAGACATTAAAGGTAAGACCATGTAGATTAGCCATACAAAGTATGGCCATGTCAACAAAAAATCTTTAATGGTGCAGTTGATGTTGGATTAGATATACAGACCTTCATGACATGGTAAAGTAGACATTAAAGGTAAGACCATGTAGATTAGCTATCCAAAGTATGGCCATGTCAAAAATCTCACACTACTGCTGACTAGCCATCAAATGAATGGCCATGTCCAAAAAAACTGTACTGGAGTGACTGATAACGCATCAGGTGTTCAGACATAGTGCCCATGATGATTTGCAGTTTACTTCAGTGTAAGACAAAATGGAAACTACTTTCCACTTTTGAAATCACTGACCCACACAAGATAAAAGAAATAACACATAAGTTACTTAATGCTTTTTTTATTACCAACACCAGACAGAGTAATGCTATTCCATTCCAACACCCAAAATGAAGTGTAAATAAAAGAGGCATATCATGTGGATGTAATCGGCAGTAAAAAAAACTAATTACCATATATACTCGCTTATAAGACGAGTCAAACTGCAACCTGCACAGACCTAGATCTGCTGCTGCTTAATGCACTAGTAGATCTGGGTTTGTGCAGTTTATTTGGAATAATCAGTAACGCAAACAACATAGACCCTGATATGCAAGCACATTATGCTATGGCAGATCAGGGTTTTTGCATTTTGCACTTTGATTCAAATTATAAATGTGTATATATGGTAAGGGTAAAAATCTACCCTAAAACATTTCACCTTAATTTCCATGCAACATGCGTCATGCAGATTTCTGTATTATCTCTCGTAAACTGACTTATATGTATATGAATTGCAAAACAAATGTGAAATTTCATAATGGAACCATACCTATTTTCAATTACATAATTTCAGACATTTCTTATTGAAAATAATGATACAAAATTAAAACTGTTAGTATCTGTACAATTTGGTGTTTAACATGTGTCAGTATAGTATTTGCTTCTGATTTTAAACCACTTTCACCTTTAACATTGTTGACCCCATTGCTTAAGTTAGCAAGACAGGAACTTAATGCATTTCAGAGTAAAATCTTTAGATCCATAATCAAAAATTTTCATTTAAATATGGCAACTGATACTAAAGATGTGTGACTTTCAAACTTTTAATCGAAAAACTTCACACTGGTTACAATGATGAAACATACTTTTTGCTTAAGCTGTGTAGATTGGAACTCCCAGCACATCAGCTTATAAATTGGCAACACATAAACACCTAACATAAAAACTTTCTGACCAACTATAATATTATGCCAAAGATTCAAATGAATGCAGCAACAAACGTAGATTTGTTACTTTCAACAACTTTGACACACTTTAACTTTGTTCACAATGATGAATCTGGCTTTTTGCTTAAAGAAGCATTACAGAAATTCCTAGCATAAACTTTACAGTAAAATTGTTCTAAAGTTTCAGTTCAATGCAGCCAATGATAAGTGACTTTCAAAAACTTTCATGCAAAACTTTAACATGGCCCATCATGATGCATAAGCTGGAAAGGCAAGACAACTCCTACCATATAATTACATAAACTTTAAACCTAAAGCGATATTATCTCCGAGTTTCACTTAAATGCAGCAAATATCTAGATTACCAAAAACTGAATACAAATTTTTTCACTCAAGTATTAATTTGTAACCATGATTTATACTTCAGGCAATAGGATATGCATGAGCATGCATCAGATATCTACAGCTGCCGCTGTAATTAACAGAGAAAAAGTACATGTGTTTAGTAAGATGAATCAAAGAAGAATATTTACAAGACACAAGAACATATTTCCATCAAATGAAAACACAACACACAAACAATTTTCTATGGATCATACATGTCAGCATGCTGAATCAGCAAAGGATGACCTCAGTCAAGGGTCAGAACCTTGAGCACTAGCCTGGAGGCCACTCCATCTGCCTGCCTCCCATCACATGGATATGTAAATGGTACACTGATTGGCCACCGTCCCGACCATTGTTAATAGTAATTCTGTAACCATCGTCTAACCCTTGTTCTCTGGCCACCTTCTTGACAACCAGCAGAAGGTGTCCGAGTAGCTGAAATAAGCATGAAATACATGTATATCTAAATTTCTGAAGAAGCAAAAAAAAATATACTTTTCTTAATAAAAGTTTTTATTTTTAAATTATCAAATTTGCAATAACACCAATAAAATTAAATCGAAAAGCAATCCAGGCAAAAAAAATTCAGCACAAACTCTTCCTTTAATTTCCAAAAGTCTTAAAAAGTTCTAGATTTCATAAATAATCTTTGCCTGCTTGGTATTAGTTTGAAAAAACTGTCACTTTGCCTTCCTTTTCTCTTTGTTATGATTTGACAATTGCCACCTTGACATCCTTTTCTTTGTAGTCTCAACTGTCACTTTGCTGTAGTTTCTGGTTTTATGGCTCGACAATCTTCACATTACCCTCCTTTATTCTGTATTATGGCTTGACAACTGTCACTTTACGGTCCTTTATTCTGCATTACGGCTTGACAATT
Source organism: Sinohyriopsis cumingii (assembly GCA_028554795.2). Taxonomy (NCBI): domain Eukaryota; kingdom Metazoa; phylum Mollusca; class Bivalvia; order Unionida; family Unionidae; genus Sinohyriopsis; species Sinohyriopsis cumingii. The sequence continues at coordinate 18,500,414 of CM068831.1, read as the reverse complement.
GTCACTTTACAATCCATTATTCTGTATTATGGCTTGACAATTGTCACTTTACGGTCCATTATTCTGTATTATGGCTTGACAATTGTCACTTTACGGTCCATTATTCTGTATTATGGCTTGACAACTGTCACTTTACGGTCCTTTTATTCTGCTATACAGCCTGTCAAAACTTTTTATGGTTGGCTAAATTATCTCTTCCATGAGTAGAAAAAACTTACACAAATAACCTTAAGAAAAGGAAAGACCTGTATAATTTAAAGACTGTGCACAAAAATGTTGTTCCACAAGAAGCCATTGTGAGCATCTTAACACAGTATCAATGAATTTAGTCAGGTTTATGTAATGACAAAGGTACCAAGTTTAAATTTGCACACAAAAAAAACCATGCAGCATTTGTTAAACAACAAAGAATGACAGAATGTGGACTCATTATTGTTTTCATAGATAGATGGTGTTTTACAGCACATAATCTCAAGCAGACTAATTAGTGCCGAGGAAATTACCGCTAAGTGCTTTGTCCTGAAACACACAATGCTAGTCAATATAGGCTGATCTGATAGTAAACATTGAAATCAGAGTCTGACATGATGTGTGATTTGGATTTTTAAGGTAGCTTTAACAATTTTTCATTCATATCACCACGATGTCTGCAGTGTGGCAGTTTATAGTGATATCTAGCTCTGGGGCATCATGCCGCAGACATGCAGCATGATGTCCCACCCAATCATATTATCCTGACACGAGGCCAACCAGTCCCAACACTAACCTCTTAATTCTGAGCACCTAGCGAGGCTTCTGTCAGTACCATTTTTATATCTTTGATATGGCTTGGCCGGGAGTCGAACCCGTGACCTCCCGCTTCTGAGGAGTCTGACATGATAACCACTGACTATCCAATATGACATCAGTAGATTGCATCTAACTTCTTGTACATTCCCGAGCGCATGGGTTAGTGGTATCTTGTTTACAATGGCCATAAACATTTCAAAATATCCCACCTGAAATTTTATCATTCATAAGCATATGTTCATGACATAAAGAATATGTTAAGTTATACCTGCTGATCTTCAGCTTCAGCTTCATCCAACATTACAATTGGTTTCTTTGGTACCACCAGGAAATGGATAGGGGCCTGTGGTGAAATGTCCTTGAAACCAATGCACTGAAAAGAGGAGACCATACTGTAATACAACCCAAGAAACATTCATTTATACAACAGTTACTTTCAGATTACGGATAATACTTGGGGAGAGGGGAGCATGCACATGAAACACATTCCCCCAAAAACCATTATTACCCTTAACGGGTTGATAACCAAGTGCTAATAGCATTTGTCTGACTCATTTATAGACAAAAGCTTGATTCTACTGCTTCTTTAAAAATTTTTGCTTTCCACTGATGTCCCTTCATAGTATTCCTGCTACAATGAATGTTTGGATGATTCTTGAGATTTTCTTAGGATTTCAGTATTAAGGTCCCAAAACAGAATCCCAATGATATATTTATTGCACTTCTGAAAAAGAGACAGGCCTAAATGCCATATTATGAAAGTTACAAGAATAAATGCTAAATTATAAATGACAAGCCTAAATGCCAAAATTATAAATGTGACAGGCCTAAATGCCAAATTATAAATGACAGGCCTAAATGCCAAAATTACAAATGTGACAGGCCTAAATGCCAAATTATAAATGCCAAGCCTAAATGCCAAATTATAAATGCCAAGCCTAAATGCCAAATTATGAATGACAGGCCTAAATGCTAAATTATAAATGCCAAGCCTAAATGCCAAATTATAAATGACAGGCCTAAATGCCAAATTATGAATGACAGACCTAAATGCCAAATTATAAATGACAGGCCTAAATGCCAAATTATGAATGACAGACCTAAATGCAAAATTATGAATGATAGGCCTAAATGCCAAATTATGAATGATATGCCTAAATGCCAAATTATAAATAACAGGCCTCAATGCCAAATTATATATGACAGGCCCAAAAGACAAATTATAAATTACAGGCCTAAATGCCAAATTAAAAATGATACAGGTTTCAATGTACCTCCAAAAAAAGTCACAGGGCAAAGTCCTTTTGGTTTTCTAACAGAAGAAGATGAAGTTTACATTTTTAGGCTACTGAGTTGACCACTACACCTGATAGCATGACCTGTTTCATTTATTTAATACATGCTTTCTGTATAAAACCATTATATGCCTTCTATAAACACCTTTATGTGCATTTTATACTGATTTCATACATGCTTTCTATATACACTTTTAAAGTCTTGTCCAACTCTTTTTTTACTTGTATATTAAAACCTTTCATGCATGCATACATATATCCTAAGTGTGTATTAGCCAATCCTTACATATAATTAGACTGGGGTCTATTTATGTAAGTAATATATCTTTAATTTTTGGATATAAATCACATTTTTACTCTTGTTTTTAATGTATTTTTAACACAGAAACAAGATTCTTAATAACTAGTTCCTTTAACTAAATTAGCATGCTTTTATATGTGTGAATGTATATCATGTACATACACCAATACATATGAATGTTTTTACATTTGTACACAAGCATGAATGTAACTAATTGTATGTAGGTATGACTAAATGCAAAATTAAGTTTCTTCCTGTTTTTCAATTAAATCTGTGTATTCTATATGATATTAATATGCCTTTGCTAAGGATCATTGCTGTGGATCAAATATTTCCAACAGTGTAAGGGGAAGAAGATTCATTGAGAGTGCATCAAAACACATTATTTAAGGGTTGCCTGGTTGCATGCATGCAAAGATAATGACAAAATGTTACTCCCATTTTTCTTTATAAAAAGAACTTATTTAGGTGGTATATTTTCTAATAACATGGTGGTAAGTGCGAACATGATGATACAGGAGGATATGTTGCATCATCCACCCATTTCTGCAGTTACTCTGTTTTGGTGCAGTGTCATAAATTTCCATTTCTCAAAAGAATGCATCTCACAGTGAGGTCATGAGAACAACATTTGTTTACACTAATCAGCAATGAGTCACATAAACAGAAAAGTTTGTTCAAATCAAACCATTATCAGCTGTGAAATGAACAAAGGTCAATACCACAAAAAACAAATTCATTTCACTAAAATCTCTTTTTTTCCTATCAGCAAGACCACATAAAAATCTGTGCTAATTATTTGGATGGGGCAAATTAACTTCCTGCCATAATCAATAGCCAGACAGCTATTGAACCTGTGACAGCAACATTATTGGCAGTGGATAATTGCAGCAGTAACACTGTTTAGAATAATGTACTGCATTATAAACTTTTATGTGGAGATAGTGTTACTGATTTTCACAGATGGTTCTTTGCAATTATAAGTTGTGCATATTTACAAGAAACATACTTTGCTTGTATTATTATTATTATCGTGTGCATGCTCAGCCATTTAACATCATCATCAGCAAGGTGCAGAGCCTGCAGTCCACCAGGAAACTTTGTCAGTGGACAGTAGTTCACAATGTGTGACATGGTCTGACAAGTTCCACAAGAAGAAGAGTTAGTGGCCTGACACCATCAGACAAGGTTGACGGCAGAATGACCCTGTCCTATCTGAAAGCAGTTCAGTGTGGTCCACAGATGACATGAAAGGTTGAAGCCTGGAGGGCAGACAGATGGCTCAGTTATGAGGGTGTTGTTTACAACCTCTGCTGAAGACCACTCAACACTCCATGCTGAGACAGATGTCATATCCTCTGGCAAATGAACCTAACCAGACTGGGCATCTCGAAGACAAGCGGACTGCTGGATGTGAGGCGATGTTCATGTACAGTGGAAGTTTATCACTAGCATAGAACTTAGCCAACATTTTTGTGATTGCTTCCTGGCGATACAGATGTGGAGGATGAATGTTGATAAGTACCTGCAGCCATGGTAAAGGAGTTGGAAGTAGTGTTCCGGAGATTATGCACATTGTTGTGTTGAGCAAGACATCAATTAACTTAGTGTAGGATGATCGAGCCCAGACAGGAATGCAATACTCAGCTGTCAAATAAGATGACCAGTGCTGATGTCCTGAGTGTCTAAGCACTAGCACCCCGGGTTGAGCCAGCCAGTTTGTGGAGTAGGTTGTTTCGAACGCAAAGTTTTGCTGCAGTTTCTTTGTTGGTTATTATATTTAACTAATACACTATATTAAATGTGAACAATGAGCTCATTATTATTCATGAAACATCTGTAACAATGCAATAGCAGTCAAACAAGATCATTAAAAAAAATCAATATACACTGTATATATGGGGTCGTGTGGTTAAAAGCATGCCAAATGGCGTACAGGGGAATATATCACAGTCATTTGATATTCTTGCTTTGCTACAATAACTGAAGTTGCAAAGGAAATGACAGGTGCGCTATGAAAGCTTATTTATGAAATAGTGAAAGTAGGTGCGTCAAAACCAAGGACGACAATATAATGTACATAATTGCTGTGCAGCCACCGGTACTACAATAAAATATGCACAGACAACAAATTAACTGCAGAGATTTCACGAGAATAAAACCTGATCATCTTCATAAATAAGGTTGCATGGTATTTCTTTTCGGATAATCTTTCCAAATATTGTATCTCCACCCGGCTTCGCAGTCTGTGCCTTCTTGGTTTCTTCCATGTTATCCAAATAGCAACACTTACATAGACGCTGATAGAATTTCAAATTTCTCTGTTTTTTTATAATAGCATAAATTCTTTCGAAATAATAATCATATTAATTTATTATGATATAACTGCATTTGTAGTTAGTAAATACATTCAAGTAAAATTGGATTTCACCTTTTGGCTACATTTAGTTTTGTAGTCAATCACGTGATATAAAAATGGTGGCTGATTCTCTCATGTATTTTCTTAGAAGCAAATTTTTTAACACGGTTGTTTTCATTAGATTACATTCGTGCAGCCTGTAATACTTATTCTTGTGGCATCCTAAGTAGCAATCACGCATCACAGATGTCTCAGCAAGAGGGGAAGATGAAATCACTGGAGGCGAAGGTTGTTGTGTTAGGATCTCAAGGCAAGAAATTAATATCTTCCAAACTGAAACAGCAGTCAGCGGGAGTTTAACGTAAACTCCGTGACCAAACAGACCATCAAGATAATTTTATTATCATATTGTATTTGATCTAAACTGATCTCTCCCTAATACTTAAATGTGTGCTTTCCTGTCTCTACCTAAGTATAATGTAAATTGGGTGTAAGAAAAAATCCCATACCCCCCCCCCCACCAACACCCTCTTCCCAGCACAATGAAAGATAGAACATATCCTCTCCCCAGTCAAAGTTTTTAAACGTTTTAAACCATTGCAAATATACTGATTTATTTTGAAACAGGATAGATGAAAAAGAAGAAATGTAACATGTTTCAGTTAATTAAATTATGGAATTTTATGTTACTCAAACATTTTTCAAGTACTTCCCAAAATGTGACAGCAATGGTCTAATAAAGTAAATTTAGAAGGGTCAATCTCGGAAAATTCTGACAGAACAGAATATGCATGGCTTAGATTCACCCATTATATTATTCAGAAGTATAGATATATGAAAAAGTTTAATATTTATGTAATTCAGTTTTCATATTTATTAGAAATCAGTTGTAAACAATTTAATTTTATTTATATTTTTTTAAATGACAAATCCAAGAATTTACTAAAGAAACTCTTTCACTCACTTTTTAGACTTTCTGATATTTTCTGTTCTTTATTTCCAAATGGATACATCAATCTTTCTGGGTTTTTTTTCTTTACCTTTATATGTGTTCTTTTATTTTGTTATCAGTTTTTCATTTATTGTGAAAACATATTTATTTCACTCCCTTAACATGTCATTAATAGTTATAAGAAAGTGATAATGGGATCATATTACATGACATTGATTAAGTATATGCTGTGGTACAGGGTGAAATGTTTCAGGTCACTGGATTCAGGAAGTTGATTGGTGAATTATATTCGAAGCATACACACATATATGTATATGTACTTTTCAGAAGTAAATGGTCACTGGACAAAACTCTTTTAATTAGAAGAAAGGTTTATTCATCATATGGGTAACAGCTTATGAGCAAGAAAGATAAACAAGATGTAAAGCATTAATCTTTTACATAACTCGTCCAAATTCACCTGCAAGTCCGAGTTTTCATGAATTGACCATACTTATTAAAGTGAGGTGACAAAGCACATATGTGTGCAATTAGTCTTAGGTGAAAACAGTCATTAGGCATCTTAATCTCCATGTCAAAATCAAAATCTTACCCACACATAATACATCTTTTGTATACTAAAGGGAAGCCAGCACAAAACTTCATATATTTATGATGGTTTATAAAGGTGAAAAAGAGCTAAACTAAGACTTGGGAAGGGGATTTTTGTCCTGTCATTCATTTTGCTTTGGGGGAGTTTGTCCTTGGGAATTTGGTCCTTGGGGGAGTTGGTCCTTGGCGATTTTGTCTGTACCCTATGTAAGTTATTGCCTGCCTGCTAACCTACCTACCAATCTAAGTTACTAAGTAACATGCCAATATCATGTCTTCCTGCCTATATAAACACCTTGCAGAGACATAAATAGTTCATTGCAAATACCCTCAGCGATTTGTTGATGGATTATCATAAGATGCACGGATTGTTTTTAATATTGTGAGAGATGGCTGTGAAATTATAGTGTGGCATACACAATAATAAAAATTTGGAAGAAATTATTCTTCCTGTACGATATCTGTGCCGGAAGAGACTATTTGTTTGGCCCCTCGTCTACTTCTCAAGATATGATGCTTCTTCCTTGGAAAAAGATAGGTCTAGAGCACTACACTTCTCTAACACCCCTTCTCATATGATGAATCTGAATTACTTGTATCCTTTTTGTATATGCATACCTGACACAAGTCAATTGGCCACTCTGCAAATAATGACTTGGGTTTGAAGTTCTCTGAGAACTTGCCTCTTAATGATAGAATGGCAGCATTTGGCACATTTTGATGAAGTTCATCCTAAAATAGGTTTTCCTTATTTGCTGTAGGCGATGGTATGTTTGATGCTGCTTGTTTATCAGAAACAATGTGCACAGATTCATTATTTGAAAGGTGTCATTTTTTTTACTGCAGACTGTTAGTCCATATTTTTAAGTCTTTTATATGGCATGTCAGATTTAGCTGAATTAGGAAACATCCAGTATGCAGGTACATCAGTTACTATAGGCTCTTTGCATATTCTCGCACCTTTCTCCAAGGCAAACAAAACTGCGGCAGTGTGAGTACAACATTCCCCCAGTCCTGCCATGCATGTGCAATGTGCTGATTCCACACTCCCATTATGTGCCAACAATAACCCGTGGCTCTAGAAGTTTCTGTCTGACTCGCACAGAATGGGTGACCTGGAATTTAGAATGAAGGAAACATAACAAGTTTTAATATATATAATGTTTAATATTGTGTAAGTACTCTAGCTTTTTGTACATGTCAAATGTATCCATACATGTACATGAGGAATGTACACATGTGCTATCAATCAACCATTATTAAACATGTGTAGTTACAGCAAACTCACAAACAGATGAATAGTTCGAATAAAATTGAAAATGCTATAATTGTTATTTTAACTCTATAAATCTGTCATCACAAACAACCTACTGCAGTAATACAGTGGAGTTAACTGAAGTTATGTTACGAAAAGAGAGAAAGAAAAAATAGTGTAAGTGTAAGTACCTTTGCTCTCAACAAATGAACCCCATTAATTTCCTTGTGCAGTATTTCCTGGATCCAGCCGTCTTGGAAAAGCATGTAAGCATCAAGAGACTTGTAGTTCTTCAACCGTTTCTTGGTGTATGCTGATTGTTGAAAAATCAAAAAATGAACAAGGTCTGCATAGCTGTCCTCAGGCCATTTTGTCTGATCATCACTAAAAGCTTCAGCAGGCAGTTTATATGAATCAATCTGTATTTTAGTAGTTTTCTGGATGTATCTCTCACGAACATCCCCCACAAGTGATAATTAGTATTGATCATAGATTTCTTTGTTGTCTTCTTCATCATAACTATCAAGGTCAACTATCCATTTGTTGGGGCTTGGTGGAAACAACCCATAGGCTCTGCATACAAATTATAATGCTGGTGTGGTAAGGAAAGGGAAGCAAATCTAATTTTTCAATAGGCAAGATCATGCTGTATTCATTTTGAAAGTCTAAATATTTCTGACTCTTTTGTTACTACACCATGCCTATTGTTACTACAACATGTCTTTTGTTACTACACCATGCCTTTATCAATATCAGTGCATCTTTGTTTAAATAAATTCAAGATATTTTTTCATTACCCACACATTGACTATTCCAGGCATCTCCAAAACAATATGCACAAGCGCATTTTTTGATTTCATGAACTCCAAAGATGCATCTGTTTATGTTAGACAATCTAAGCTACATAATGTAACAAATGTTACATGTGAACATCTTCGCTAGCCAAGGTTCCAATATGATCCATACCACCTTGGTGTACTGAGCAAATATTTCTGTGCTTGGGGTCTGTAAATTTCATTTGATGAGCAGCAAGCCACCACATCCAATCAAAATTAAGTTATTCAAATTTGAACACTGTTTCTACATGATTGATACATAGGGAGCACACAACTTGAATGGACTGATAAATAAGCAATTTTCCGCTGCTGGTCCGTGTTTGTACAAATGCCTCTCACTCAGATACACCAGTAATGGCTTCCCTCTGGTACATAGTCATCCTTTCGATGTTAAACTTATAAAGTATCCTTTTGAAGTCATTTGCCTCCACCATTTTCACTAGATGTACAGTGCACCACTGACCGCTCTGGTGGCCTAGTGGTTAAAGCGTCCACCTTGGATGCAGGAGGTCATGGGTTTGAACCCAGGCTGAGTCATACCAAAGACTTTTAAATATGATACTAACAGCTGCCTCGCTAGACATTAAGAGATTAGTGTTAGGACTGGTTGGCCTGGTGTCAGGATAATGTGACTGGGTGGGACATCATGCTACATATCTGCAGCATGATGCCCCAGTGCTAGACATCACTATAAACTGCTACACTGCTGACATCACAACCATATGACTGAAACATTTTTAAGCTTCATTAATAATTCAGATTACACACACACATGCTATTGGTTAGTTGGCATTACATACTAAGGGAGGCAACTCATGAAATCCAACAGATGTTTGATCCGTCAATGTGTAGATAGGATTATCATATTGGAACCTCGGCTAGTGAAGATGACATGTTGACTGCTTTATACGTTATGTCATTTTAATCTATATTTAATTAGTACATATAATTTGTTTTACCATATCAGGGCTGAAAATTAACACTAATCAACTGTCCAGTGCTTAGTGATTTTGCCAAATGATCATTGAAACCCAGCCATCACTAAACCTTAGAAGTTACAGTGAAAATTACAGCTGTTTGCTATCATAGCTGTTAAGAAATGGTCATGAACCGACATTTTGTTTTATTTTTTAATTGCACTGTTAATTGTGTTAAGTGAGCATGTACCAACATCCTCCACTTCACAAGGTACACTAAATGCTCACAAGAGCCAGCGTGACTTCAGGAAAAGACAGAGGACCATAGACATGGTTTTTGGAGCTCGTCAACTGGGGAGAAATACAATGAAAATACTCCAACAAGTGCATGACATTCATCGCTCTGACAAAAGCTTTTGACACAGCTGTGGAAGCCTTTGGAAGATCATGGCAAAATTTGGTTGCCCAGAGAAATTCATTATAATGGTTTGGCAATACATGTTCATGTTATGGATGGTGGTGAGTCTTCTGAACTATTTCCATGCAGTCACCAATGGAGTCATGCAAGGCTATGTGTTGGCCCCAACCCTCTTCAGCATGATATTCTCCACTATGGTTACTGACTGTGACACTGGGAACAACATCAGATACCGGACTGATGGCAGGCTCTTCAGTCTGAGGAGACTTAAATGGAAGGCAGAGGCACAAGAAGTGACTGTTCATGATCCCCTATTTTCTGGTAACTGTTCCCTAGATGCCAAATCTGTGTCTCACATACAGCACCAAATGGACCATTTATCTTGAGCTTATCCCATTTAAGTCTCGCAATCAGTATCAAGAAGACAGGTGATGCACCATCCTGCAATAGGAAAACCTTACTTAGAGCCTACCATCACAGTAAATGGCCAAACCTTCCATGCAACGGACAATTTCAGCAGCACATTGGCATGTGTAGTCCACGTTGATGATGAAACAAATATGTGGTTTCCACAGCAGTTTGGTGGGAAACATTTTTCTGCTTTTTTAGAAGGGTTAAGCAAATTTCGGGGTTTTCCCGGGTTCTTCCTCCACCATTAATACTGGCCACCATGTATAGCCTATCATGTGCTGAAAAATGACATTAAACCCTACAACAACAACAACAACAACAACCATATTGCACTGAAATATGATGGAGAATCCTATCAGAATACATTTCACACCACAAAAATGCACCTTCTAGTTAAGCTGCAGTAATTGAATGTTGAAACACAGTTAAATGACATGTTAGATACCTCCAGTTTTTGATCATGTCACTGGAAATTATCTTAACATGTATTTTAACCCATTAGGGTATTACATCATTTGCTGAAAATTGTCAATACATTGGAATCTTTTAACTCAATAGGCACCTTCCATTTATACCAATGCATATCATTTGAGCCATATCAAATCCACTTGGGCCTCTTCTTTTTTTGGGGTGGGTGGGTGGGATTTATATGTTTCATGGATTCTTTTCTATATGCTTGGGAATGAAAATGTCTTCTACTATCCCTAGCCTTTAATGTCATTCTATTAACATTTTAACAAGATTCACCAAACCATGGTTATTTGAGCTCACCAGACTTTAATGCATGATCACTGTGACAATATATATTGAATATAATAATGTAATAAATGTAATATCACGTGTTTACTGAGGACTCTGGTAGGTATATGTGTATTTAGTCCTCTTTTTACTATTGTTTATTTTATGTATCAGAAGCAATTTATTCTTTGTTAAATGATATTTCAAGTACTTAAAGAACCAGAAAATTTCATTATAGACCAGAATGTTCCAGCTTTGGGGTGTTTAGTTCTATGCTTGATTTTCTTCTGCATTTAGTATGTGGTTATACATTGTATTTTTTTAATGAGTTCTTTAAAGATAATTTCAATATTTTGTTTTACTTTTTTACAGGTGTTGGGAAGACAAGTGTTGTAATTAGATATGTTGGAGGAATGTTCAGTAAGGCTGTAAGCCCAACCATTGGAGCCTCATTTTTCACATACAAATTGTGAGTGCTTTATAGAATGTTAATTTTCCAACTTGACACATAGTCTCATGAAATCAGCACCTTCTTCCATATCATGAACAAGTTTGGAAGATATTTGTAATTTAGCTTCCAGGGTTTTTCATGAGATATAGAGGGAAAAATCTCTGGCTCACTGAATCATGTTCAACCAACCCACCAATGCTCTTTTCTTTCTTTGGCTGAGCCCACCTTGGTGGAATTTTGATGTAGTGATCTCTTTGTCTCTTTGGTGTTCATAGGAATGCCCATGTGTATATATGTCTGCACTCTAAAGTGAGGGGTGGGGGCAAGTAGTGTAAGGCACATGCCTTTACAGATCACTCACATCCCACCTCTGTCCACATGGGTTCATGTGGAGGCTTGGCCAGTATGGGCATATAAGAAAGCTTGCCAGTATCTTCCTGTAGACTAGTGGTTCTTCCCAGGCTCTGACCTGGTTCTTTCCCCATTAAATATACTGGCAACCATCATGTATAACCTATCATGTGCTGAATAATGACATTAAAACCTCACAAAACCAAACCAAACCTAAATTGAGTCTTAATGTATTTGGCATTAAGTTAGTGTTCAAGTTTTTGTGATTAAATGTTAATGTTTTGGTCATTAAATTTAGTGATAAAGTTTATGGGATTACGTTTGATGCTAAAGTTTATGGGATTAAGTTCAGTATTAAAGTTTATGGGATTGATTTCATTGTGAAAGATAATGGGATTAATTTCATTGTGAAAGTTTATGGGATTAATTTCATTGTGAAAGTTTATGGGATTAATTTCATTGTGAAAGTTTATGGGATTAATTTCATTGTGAAAGTTTATGGGATTAATTTCATTGTGAAAGTTTTTGGAATTAAGTTCAATGTTAAAGTTTATGGGATTAATTTCATTGTGAAAGTTTATGGGATTAATTTCATTGTGAAAGTTTATGGGATTAATTTCATTGTGAAAGTTTATGGGATTAATTTCATCGTGAAAGTTTATGGGATTAATTTCATTGTGAAAGTTTATGGGATTAATTTCATTGTGAAAGTTTATGGGATTAATTTCATTCTGAAAGTTTATGGCATTAATTTCATTGTGAAAGATTTTAGAATTAAGTTCATTGTAACAGTGCTTGGGATTCAAATTCAGTATTGAAGGCTATGAGAAATTCAGTGTTAAAGTTTATGGAAATAAAATCAGTATTAACAATTTTGGGATTAAGTCCATTGTTTCATTTTGTGGGATTCATTTCAGTGTTAAAGACTTTGGAATTAAGTAGAGTTAAAGTGCTTGGGATTAAATTCAGTATTAAGGCTATGGGAAATTCAGTATTAAGGCTATGGGAAATTCAGTATTAAGGCTATGGGAAATTCAGTATTAAAGGCTATGGGAAATTCAGTATTAAGGCTATGGGAAATTCAGTGTTAAAGTTTTTGGGATTGAGTTCTGAGTTAAACATTTTGGGATTAAGTTTAATGTTTTTGGTATTAAATTCAGTGGTAAAGTTTTTGACATTAACTTCATGTTTTGGAATTAAGTTTAGCAGCACAAATTTTGGGATTAAATTCAGTATTCAAGTATTTGGGATTAAATTCAGTGTTAAAGTATTTGGGATTAAATTCACTGTTAAAATTTTGTGGATTAAGTTCACTGTCAGAGTGTTTGGGATTAAGTTAAGTTGTAAAGTTTATGGGATTAAATTCATTGTTAAAGTGTTTTACTGTCTTGCCAAATTAAAGGTGGACTGGACTAAAAATTGCATCTCTTGTTCCTAATTAAGTTTATAAATAGCACCTGGACACATGATGAGACTCTCAGAGCTAAATTCCGCAGTTAAACTCCTGTCATTAGTTAGTGTAATAGAATATTTTACATCAGTGCACATCTTTTAAATTTACAAGTTGAATAATTTCCTTGTTTCCAAACCTAGGCATGCTGAGCAGAAGATTCAAATTACTAAGAACAGTTTAATAAATTTCATAGGAAGGGAAACTAATTGTACAAGAACCTACTTACATGTTTGTTGTATTCACTAACTTTAAAACTAATGTACTGATTTAACCATATGATATGACACATGTTTATTTGAATAAATATTTGATATTAGTCTCTGGAGTATAATATGGAAAACATGATATACAATTTTTATATCAAACATGGGAATAAAATTAGCAAGTTAAAGATTGGTTTTAAATGTGCCCCAGAAAAGCTTATAAATTAATCGTTGTCTACTTACATGGTTCACATGGTCATTAATGATCATTCAGAGTCATTGAGAAATGAACACCTCATTTCCTGGCCTTGAAAATCATTGATTTTTCATGTAGGTCATTGACTGTCCTTGAATTTTAAAGACTTTGATTCAAAATGAAATGTTATGGAAAATTTCACTGTCAAGTCATTTATTTTACATTGTGCAAGGATTGGAAGTACAGTTTGATTTTTCATCATCTGCCAGTCATTCTGTCATTATGAGAATCAACGGGAAGTAATTAGACATGGCGTATAGCATCCCCTTTACATGATGTGAATAATGCACATGTACTCTTTCATTTCACCACATGTTTTTGCTAAGCAAGGATGGTTCATTAGTGACAGGTTCTTTTTTAAGGAGAAATCGTTGCAAAATGCCTGGAAAGTGCAATAGTAGGTTGCAAGGCTAAAGCATCATTAAGTGGCTGAAAAAAGATGCAACCTTGAAATACAGAGTGCTTATAATAAGCAGATCTGATGGACACCGATAATGGTTCTGCTGATTGTGCAATTTCGGGTCCATTTATTTTTAATACCCTATAAGGTAAACCATTGCATTTTGTTTTGGGAAGTGTTGTCATTAGAAACAATATGTTCCAACTGAAATTCTTCACTTTCATAAGTGTAAATGCTGTAATTTGATTGGTGGATCTAAATGGGAAAAGAACATGGCTTCAGTGGCTATCAGGTCCATTACATTGGCAATCTTGATTTTTTTTCTTCAGATTGGCTTGTAAATTAGTGGAACTTTTTATGTGAAGCTGTGACAAACTATGACGTGTATGAAATATGGGCATCCCAACAGGCAATATAGGCATCCCAACGGCAATATAGGCATCCCAATGGCAATATAGGCATCCCAACAGGCAATATAGGCATCCCAACTGTATCTTAATAATATGTAGCATAGTAACAGTCACAGAAGAGAAGATTTTGAAAGAATGAGGTAAAGAAAACTCATTCTTTCCTATACTGCTTGAAGAGGGTAACCAGCCCTTGTTATGCAGATCAAAACCCATGTCTTGTGCATTTGGTTGAATATTGTTAGTCCTTCTGTTTGTTGCCTGCTGTACAGACTTCCAGTAACATTGTTTGCCCTTCTTTTTGTTGTCAGTTATACAGCCATCAGATAAAATTGCTCTTTTCAGTTGCTTTTATTTCATTTGGGATGAATCCTTCACCCTACCCACACCATTATTCAAACCTTTTAGACCAACAATACAGGGTTGTACATGTCAGTCATGGATTACTGGTTTACAGGGATCGTCCTGGGCTTCGCCAATGTCGCAAATTGCGATTGTTTTTCCTTATTGGCGACAAAAATATCCCATCTGGCGATTTTTTTGGCAACAGACTTTTTGGTTATTTAATTTGTACATACAATCATGGATTTGGACTGGATAAATTAAAAGGGAGAATGAAAGGAAGCCACAAACTTGACTAAGCAATGCATTGGAATCAATCTGTTACACAAACGATCATTTGTTCATATTGACAACCCCATCTTTACAGTGCATTGTTACATCATAATCTGCTTATGCTGACATCTGGGCTGAGTACTGTATGCTGTGTTACAGTCAATCATGCTACCGAACTGTACCTACAACTGACCGACTTCTGAAGACGTGAATAGAACAGATACAATTAATTGAATGACTAATCCTTCTATTGTTTTTTTTTTTTTTTACATATACCAATACAATAGTTTTGTTGAACCTTCATAGAAAACTGATAACCTTTGAAGTACCGACTACTGCGTATAAATACAAAGCAAATGGAAAAAATCTCAATCACAATTATATCTGTCGCCTGTGCAGCATTTTACTCATTGATCTTTTCCTTTTGCCCTCAATCCGTGTTACGGCTGCAGAGACTTAAACTCCGCAACAAGAAATAGCAAAAAAAACAAAACAACAGTTTTGCATAATTAATAATTATTTATTTCTCAAAATACAGGAGTGAAAGAATCCCTAAATTGGGTGTGAATTTATGCTTATATATACGGTCCAATATTGCCAGGTGTTGACTCATGTAAGTTTCATTCGTGGGAATGGAGATCCTATTTTGTTTGTTGAGAAAAGTTATACAGCATTCAGTGATCATTCTTGGGATTTAGGAAGCAATTCACTACAAGCTTTGTGAAGCTAGCCATAAGGGGTGGGGGGCTGCTGATAGACTACTGGTGTCACCTGTCAGCACTGTAGACTGTGAACGTGGATTCAGTAAGATGAACCTCATAAAAACTGACATCAGAAATAAACTCTGCATCTCATCTCTCAAGAATTTAATGAGAATCAGCATGTACAGATGTGAAAAATTAGACTTTGAAACTGCATTCAACAAGTGGGCAGCCCTAAAATCGCGACGGATCTTCATGTAGCACTTTGTAACATTTTGTTAATGCTTGTTGTAATTAGAGTATTAACTAACCCATCTTTTGTAATTTTCATTGCCTGCTACATTAATAGACTAAATTAACACTTGAAAAAATGTACACTACTTGTTCTGGCGACACTTTTTGAAAATTGGCGACAAAATATTGAGGTTGGCGATTTTTTGGGCGACCGCTTTTTAAAAGCCAGGACCATCCCTGGGTTTATATCACTTTGAAGGTTGTAAGTAAAAACAGGCCTGAAAACATAAATTTACCAAATACACAGTTTGTTTACATTTTATTTGCATTTCATTTACAATTGCACTCATCTGCCATAATCATTACTTTACTTTATGGTCTTAGAAATGCATTCATATTTTGTGTTAAAGCGAAATGATAAAAATCAGTTGGGTGTAGTAACTGTGCGAAACAAATTTGGATAAAAAGATCTGTAATACTTTTCTTTATTATTATTATTTTTTCATCCAACTTATATTAGCTTATTGCTGTTTCCAGTTTGTTCTTGAGTTCAGTAATGGACACAGTTTATACCAATGTTTTCTTTTGTTGTTTGTTTTTGTGTTTGCGATAAAATATTATAAAGTCAAGGCATTATAAATAGGGTAGGTCATGTTACCAGCCTTCTAAATTCTATCTCATTTAATGTTGTTTTTACTTATTTGGGATGAACTGGAAATGCATTAAATGGTATTTGTAAATCTGAAGAAGTTTATTATTTGTTTGTTCCAGGAACCTGGAGAACTACAGAGTGAAGCTCCAGGTATGGGATACAGCAGGACAGGAGAGGTTCAGGAGTATGGTAGGTAACAAATTATAAATTGTTAATAAAGCATATTTTACAGCTGAGACTGTTTTGTTCCAATCCTTGAGTGTTTTGGATCTCTAATAATTATCCTCCATCCACAACATTTTTAAAAAGAAACAGCTTAGATGTATTTCAGGGGTCAAACTTGCAGGCAAAAATAATGTCAATAATTACTTATTTCATGAGAAGTCACCAGTTTAATGCATTGGAGTGATTTCCACTTCGCTCACTGATTTAGAGAACTGGCTCATCCAGTAAAACATGGCTTAAGATTACCCCTCTTAATCCCAATACTAGTTTCCCAAAACATAAAGGTTTTGGTGCATGAGTAAACCCTCCCTAGCAACCTGTTATGTACAACATTCATTGTTTGGTGCATGAGTGAACTGTCTCTAGCAACCTGTTAGGTACAACATTCATTGTTTGTTGCATGAGTGAACCTTCCCTAGCAACCTGTTATGCACAACATTCATTGTTTGGTGCATGAGTGAACCCTCCCTAGCAACCTGTTATGTACAACATTCATTGTTTTGGTGCATGAGTGAATCCTCACTAACAACCTGTTACGTACAACATTCATTGTTTGGTGCATGAGTGAACCCTCCCTAGCAACCTGTTAGGTACAACATTCATTGTTTGGTGCATGAGTGAACCCTCCCTAGCAACCTGTTATGTACAACATTCATTGTTTGGTGCATGAGTAAACCCTCCCTAGCAACCTGTTAGGTACAACATTCATTGTTTGATGCATGAGTGAACCCTCCCTAGCAACCTGTTATGTACAACATTCATTGTTTGGTGCATGAGTGAACCCTCCCTAGCAACCCATTAGGTACAACATTCATTGTTTGGTGCATGAGTGAACCTCCGTAGCAACCCGTTAGGTACAACATTCATTGTTTGGTACATTAGTGAACCTTCCCTAGCAACCTGTTACATACAACATTCATTGTTTGGTGCATGAGTGAACCTTCCCTAGTAACCTATTAGGTACAACATTCATTGTTTGGTGCATGAGTGAATCCTCCCTAGTAACCTGTTAGGTACAACATTCATTGTTTGGTGCATGAGTGAATCCTCCCTGACAACCTGTTACGTACAACATTCATTGTTTGGTGCATGAGTGAACCCTCCCTAGCAACCCATTAGGTACAACATTCATTGTTTGGTGTATGAGTGAACCCTCCCTAGCAACCCGTTAGGTACAACATTTATTGTTTGGTGCATTAGTGAACCTTCCCTAGCAACCTGTTACATACAACATTCATTGTTTGGTGCATGAGTAAACCCTCCCTAGCAACCTGTTATATACAACATTCATTGTCTGGTGCATGAGTGAACCCTTCATAGCAACCGGTTATGTACAACAAACATTGGTGGGAACCATGCAGCGTACAGAGATGCTCTTTTTAGTTATTTGTAATCTGTTTCATTTGAAGCTGTGATAAATACATATACCTCACTTATAAGTCGAGTCAAACTGCAACCAACAAAGATCCTGTTCTGCAGTAGCATAATGTGCCTGCAGACCAGGGTATATGTTTGTTCTACTGATTACTCCTAACAAACTGCATTAACCATGACCTGTCAACACATTATGTGACTGCAGATCTGGGTCTGTGCAGTTTGAAGGCTTGACCTAGGGTAACAGCATAGCTCATTACATACTGAAACACAGTATTGCATGGTCTATTTTATGGAGCAAATTGAAATGACAGAACAGGAATAATTCAAGTAGGTTACTACTAACATTAATTATTTCATTTGTTGAAATACCGTGGAGACAAACCTGACATGCTTACAGCTGTCAGGTGGTAACATCTATGATAAAGAGTGAAACTCTATTTCTTGCTTTGAATAAATAGTGCAGTCAATCTTTGGAATTATGCACATACGAAACTATTGAGTGACACATAGCAGTGAAGTAAATAAATTAATAAAATTTTGAAATGTTTGCCTTAAGAAATGCTTCATGGAGTCAGTGCTTTGATTGCCTCATTTTTTTAAAATCATTATCTGGATTGGACACGCATACCTGACTTGTGCTTATCTCTAGATGTAAAATCAGTTAAGAAAGTTCATGATGGTACACCACAAGAGAAATTCTTGGACTTGGAAGCAATGCAGATTACATCCCAAATTTTGAGAAGGCGTGGTGAAGAATTAATGTAATGCATAGACTCTGATTCCAACTTAACAGTAAATCATTAGAAATTATATTATATGACCCATTCTGGAATATGGTAATGTGGTTTGGAACAACTTCATATTACACAAGAAAAGTTAACTCGAACAACTACAAAATGAAGCCAGAAATGTGACTGGTTTAACAAAATTAGAATCTATTGAAGCACTACATGGAGAAATAGGATGGGAAAGTTTTGAATCCAGATAACAAAAACAAAAACCTGTATGCTTGTTTAAAATGATAACTGTTTCAACCTCTCCCAGTTTTGCATCTCTGATTCCACCAGCTGTTAGTGACAATACTCACCATGACTTCTGTCACGTAAATAATTTCCAATTACTACAGGCTAGAACAAGTCTTAATTACCACTCATTTCTTCCTTTGGCCATTGAGACTTGAAATCTTTTACAGCACATTGAATACTCAAAACATTTGTTCCCAGGCACCTTTATTTGAGCAGAAGGAAACTTCAGATTCTTCATGCCCAACATAGAACAAATCACAATTCACTTATTCAATCTTGATATACAAAGAATATAATACGATCACCTCTTTGTAGATATGGATCTATAGAAAGTACACAATACTTTTTTTCTTGCATTTATTGCCAAGAATGACACATCAAACTATTTCAGTCCCTCGCCTCAAATGGTAATTTTTAAGTTTAAGTACCTTCTTGCACCTACAAAGGATTTGAGGTGACAAGTCATTGCAGTTGCTTTTGAGATAGTTTTATTATGATGTATTTCTCACAGTGTTCTAGTCCTATTCCTAATTACTAAAAAGATTTGGTAGAAATGATGTGTGTTACATTAAGTTTGTTGGCATGGGTAATAAAATCACCTTTTTTACAATAGTCAAAAGATATTTCACCAGTTTAAAGAAGATAACTACAAACCATGACTCAAGAAATCTTAGTTTCAACAACTAATATGGTAGATGCAAAAATTACATTACAGGCTTCCCATTTGCAAGTCATTGTGTGTAATTTGCTGCAAGTCATTGTGGGTAATTTGCTGAAAGCCATTGAAGGTAATTTGCTGCAGAACCTTGTGGGTATGACTGCTGTGCTTTTCTTTTATTCAGCCCCAAAGCATGTTACATTTCAGCAAAGGAGAACCGAAGACCAGGAATACGCATAAATATACTTTGGAGAAAATTATATCAAATGATTTGCATAAATGACTGATTCCAACAGGAAGTCCTGCGCCTCATATTGTCTGCTGTAAATTTAGATTCATTTTACCTGGTCATAAAAACATTTGTTGTCATGGTCTGTGGTTATCACTTTTGATTTATGTTTTCAAAAACTAGAATGGTTGACATATTTACCATTGAATTCCACTGTCCATGTCCACACAAATTCCACTGTCCATGTCCACACAAGTTCCACTGTCCATGTCCACACAAGTTCAACTGTCCATTGCCACACAAGTTCCATTGTCCATGTCCACACAAGTTCCACTGTCCATGTCCACACAAGTTCAACTGTCCATTGCCACACAAGTTCAACTGTCCATGTCCACACAAGTTCAACTGTCCATTGCCACACAAGTTCCATTGTCCATTGCCACACAAGTTCAACTGTCCATGTCCACACAAGTTCCACTGTCCATGTCCACACAAGTTCCACTGTCCATGTCCACACAAGTTCAACTGTCCATGTCCACACAAGTTCAACTGTCCATTGCCACACATGTTCAACTGTCCATGTCCACACAAGTTCAACTGTCCATGTCCACACAAGTTCCATTGTCCATTGCCACACAAGTTCAACTGTCCATGTCCACACAAGTTCAACTGTCCATTGCCACACAAGTTCCATTGTCCATTGCCACACAAGTTCAACTGTCCATGTCCACACAAGTTCAACTGTCCATGGCCACACAAGTTCAACTGTCCATGTCCACACAAGTTCCACTGTTCATGGTCACACCAGTTCCACTGTCCATGGCCACACAAGTTCCATTGTCCATTGCCACACAAGTTCCACTGTCCATGTCCACACAAATTCAACTGTCCATTGCCACACAAGTTCCATTGTCCATGTCCACACAAGTTCCACTGTCCATGTCCACACAAGTTCAACTGTCCATTGCCACACAAGTTCAACTGTCCATGTCCACACAAGTTCAACTGTCCATTGCCACACAAGTTCCATTGTCCATTGCCACACAAGTTCAACTGTCCATGTCCACACAAGTTCCACTGTCCATGTCCACACAAGTTCCACTGTCCATGTCCACACAAGTTCAACTGTCCATGTCCACACAAGTTCAACTGTCCATTGCCACACATGTTCAACTGTCCATGTCCACACAAGTTCAACTGTCCATGTCCACACAAGTTCCATTGTCCATGTCCACACAAGTTCAACTGTCCATTGCCACACAAGTTCCATTGTCCATTGCCACACAAGTTCAACTGTCCATGTCCACACAAGTTCAACTGTCCATGGCCACACAAGTTCAACTGTCCATGTCCACACAAGTTCCACTGTTCATGGTCACACCAGTTCCACTGTCCATGGCCACACAAGTTCCATTGTCCATTGCCACACAAGTTCCACTGTCCATGTCCACACAAGTTCAACTGTCCATGTTCACACCAGTTCCACTGTCCATGGCCACACAAGTTCCATTGTCCATTGCCACACAAGTTCCACTGTCCATGTCCACACAAATTCAACTGTCCATTGCCACACAGGTTCCACTGTCCATGTCCACACAGGTTCCACTGTCCATGTCCACACAAGTTCCATTGTCAATGGTCACACCAGTTCCACTGTCCATGGCCACACAAGTTCCATTGTCCATTGCCACACAAGTTCCACTGTCCAAGTCCACACAAATTCAACTGTCCATTGCCACACAGGTTCCACTGTCCATGTCCACACAAGTTCCATTGTCCATTGCCACACAAGTTCCATTGTCCATGTCCACACAAGTTCAACTGTCCATGTCCACACAAGTTCCACTGTCCATGTCCACACAAGTTCAATTGTCCATGTCCACACAAGTTCAACTGTCCATGTCCACACAAGTTCAACTGTCCATGGCCACACAAGCTCCATTGTCCATGGCCGCACAAGTTCCATTGTCCATGCCACACAAGTTCCACTGTCCATGGCCACACAAGTTCAATTGTCCATGGCCACACAAGTTCAGTTGTCCGTGGCCACACAAGTTCCATTGTCCATGGCCACACAAGCTCCATTGTCCATGGCCACACAAGTTCCACTGTCCATGGCCACACAAGTTCCACTGTCCATGGCCACACAAGTTCCATTGTCCATGGCCACACAAATTCAATTGTCCATGGCCACACAAGCTCCATTGTCCATGGCCACACAAGTTCCACTGTCCATGGCCACACAAGTTCCACTGTCCATGGCCACACAAGTTCCATTGTCCATGTCCACACAAATTCAATTGTCCATGGCCACACAAGTTCAGTTGTCCATGTCCACACAAGTTCAACTGTCCATGGCCACACAAGTTCCATTGTCCATTGCCACACAAGTTTCACTTTATCTGTGATAGGACTTGTATTGGGCTGAAAATTTTAAGTCTTTTACTCTGGGACAAATAAATCAGTGTAACGTTTACTTTGAATAAGATTCTTGGGAGTTGTCAAAGTGGCTGATGTATAAGTGTGGACACATAATGAGGGAAATTCGTGAAAGGCTGTGTCCCAATGGTACACCAATTTACTTGGTGACATGACCATATCCAAATCATGAGAAGGGTAGTGATATAGTGGAAGGTTTTACAGTGAGGTATGACAACAGTACACACATTTACCGTATTTTTATATACTTAACTTTGACATATAGACAAATATTTATGAAATAATGTTCATTTTATTTTATTGTGGTACTGTATTTTCAAAGCTGAAAAATTAATTTCTATATATTCACATGTGAAAATACAAGGTTTCTCATCATGCTATACTATTGTTGTTTATTTGTGCCTACAAGTTATATGTGCAGCAAGAAAAATGAGCACTTTGTGAGTTAGAACAAATAAACGGAAACTGGATTACCTTCCAGACATGGAAATTAATTTTTTGGCTGAAGAAGTCTGACTTGACAATGTTCACATCTCAGTGAAGATATTTCCCCTTACCACAATGATAAACCAGCTGTGCTTGTTTGCACATACTTTGTAGTCAGATAAGAGTAAGATAAAGTACAAAATGTCAGGTATATCATTTACTTTGAGTGACTATGTAATAGTATTCTTAGTACTGTCTTAAGTCATAGGTGTTTATATGGTCAGCCAATGAAATTGAGATGAATTTATGAAAAGGGAGAAGGGTATTGTATTGGAAAGTGAGTTTAATTTTCAAAGCTTCAATTCAAGAGCAAGTTTTCTGTATAAGAAGGGAGAAAAAAAAACTGACTAATTCCTGGATATAGATCATCATATGGTACAAAAAAGATGTATTTTATTTGACTGCCACTTGTTAAATATCATGTATTTTGTACTTCATAATTAAATGTGAATGATATTAACACTAGGAAATAAAACATAATATAACATGTTCCATTATGCATTGGATGTTGTGGAGTGCAGTTCATTGATTTGTGTGGGTGAAGCTGTAGTAGTACGATTTGTAGTACACTATGTGTTTTGTGTGTTTTGGAGTGTCATTCATTGATATGCCAGTGAAAGTCTTGCACTATCTGTACTACACTCAAGATGTGCTGGACCAGGTTTAGGGTGTTGTGGAGTGTGGCTCATTGATATGCCAGTGAAAGTCTAGCACCATTTGTATTACACTCAATTGATACACTCAGCATCATATGCATATATTGTTGTCTACTTCATCAGTATGCACTGCCATGGGTGTTAACCACTTTGTCATGAAGCAGGACCAGTTCTGGCATGTGTAATTGTGAGATTTGTGCAAATTTCTATTTTTGGAAAGTGCATAAAAAAACCCCAGACCAAATGCATGAATATTACACATTATATTCGCATACCTTATCTTCATTTGCTTCATTAAAATCACCTTCCTCTTTTGCAGTTCTAAAGTAGACCCCAGATGGTAACTCAGCCTATCGTATGTCAAACACCCCATAGTGCTGTGCAGTGTAGCACGAGCTTGAAAACACCTATAACAATAGGTATTATACAGTGGATTATAGTTGAATGTGGTGGTAAATACATATTTTTAAAATAATAAATAGACTTCTTTTATTTTCTATTATTGAAATTTAAATCTGCCACCTTTTGTCCTCTCAGAAAAACGTACACTGTATAACTTCTAAGCCGTGTCCAACTGCAAAACTGCACAGAACCAGATCTGTCATAAAATGCACAGTACCAGATCTGTCATAAAATGCACAGAACCAAATCTGTCATAAAATGCACAGAACCAAATCTATCATAAAATGCACAGGCTTATTTGGGTCTTTACAGTTTTTTAGAAGTGACCAGTAGATTAGACAACATGGACCCTGATCTTTGATGGTTGATCAGTGTCTGTGTTTTTTGAAATTGGACTTACAAGCAAGTATTTATGGTACCAGAAATTTACTCTATGAAAAATGTCATCTTTGTTGGAAGCCTCTGCATGTATAGATAACAAAATGGCAACACTGAGTTGATCCTAAGGGGGAATATGTTGAAAGAGTCACTTTCTGGCATGAAACTTTGCCTTTCATTAGTAAGAAAGTGATACTGTTGCCACCATGTACTGTTGACACTGGAGTCAGGGTATCTTACAGTACCCTAGAATGTAATAGAGTTGACGAGGGCACAATACTTGTTATGTAGCTTGAATAGGTGAGTAATTGGAGCATTCTTTTCACTCTGTCATTTTGTTTCTAACCAATATTTTCAGATCATTTATTTATTTTTTATGACTTTTGATTTACTTCATTGGGCTGAGTTTTACTCAATCATTACATGCATGTTTGTTTGTATATTTAAGTGTAATTTTAAGCTACATTTACATTCAAGTCTGTCATGGATAGTCAATCATTCACACAATGTTTGTACATGTACACTGTATGTACATTTAGGTGTAATTTTAAGCTACACTTACAGTCAAGTCTGTCATGGATAGCCAAACATTCACACATGTTTGCATGTATATTTAAGTGTAATTTTAAGCTACATTTACAGTCAAGTCTGTCATGGATAGTCAATTAGTCACACATGTTTGTATATACATTTAAGTGTAATTTTAAGCTACACTTATATTCAAGTCTGTCATGGATAGTCAATCAGTCACACATGTTTGTATGTACATTTAAGTGTGATTTTAAGCTACATTTACATTCAAGTCTGTCATGGATAGTCAATCATTCACACATGTTTGTATATACATTTAAGTGTAATTTTAAGCTACACTTACATTCAAGTCTGTCATGGATAGTCAATCATTCACACATGTTTGTATATACATTTAAGTGTAAATTTAAGCTACACTTACATTCAAGTCTGTCATGGATAGTCAATCATTCACACATGTTTGTATATACATGTACATTTAAGTGTAATTTTAAGCTACATTTACATTCAAAACTATAATGAGTTGATGACACTGAAGCTGTTGTCACTTCCACTTACAAAAATCAAAAACAAGTATAATTATTGCTCATTGCAGCTTCAGGCACTAACTACCTCTAGTACTGCTGCTATTACAACTACCACTACTATAACAAAATATTATTATTATTATTATTATTAATTTTAATAACTGTAATATGTCATTATAAACTCCACTAAGCCAAATTTGTGTTCCCTCACTTCTTCCTGTTGAGCCTTAATGAAAATATTGCTTCTTATTTTGAGAGTCTATGATGCTCTCTGCATTGTAATGGTCATATATATGTTCATAGCAAAATATGTTGGGGGGAAAATACGAATTATTTATGCCAAATATTAAAATATGTTGTAAGTTCATATTCATGTTCATGGCATTGTGGATTGATTCGTAGATGGACCAGACGTTCATGAAGAGAGGCATGTATAGCTAGAAATCTGCAATCAATTGATAGGTACAGTGCATACGAAACATGGTGGCATGGCAATATCTGGGTCTATCACTACAGATATGATGCAAGGTTCATTGACATTTGAATTAGTAATTACATGTACATATACTTGTATCATAATGTACAATTTTCTCAACTGTATTTTATGTTTATAGATTATGCATAATAGTACTTTGTCGGTTTAAAATTGCAATTTTTGGTGTCCATTAAGAGAGCACTATTTCTGTCTGCCAATCATTTCCTTGTACATAAACACCATGTCATCATAAGCTGTGCAAAGATTGTAAATATTCTGTCTGCCAATCGTTTCCTTGTACATAAACACTGTGTCATCATAAGCTGTGCAAAGATTGTAAATATTCTGTCTGCCAATCGTTTCCTTGTACATAAACACTGTGTCATCATAAGCTGTGCAAAGATTGTAAATTTTCTGTCTGCCAATCGTTTCCTTTTACATAAACACCATGTCATCATAAGCTGTGCAAAGGTTGTAAATTTTTTAAAAAAATAAGAAACTGAGACAGTATGTAAGCGTCGGGTTTAATTGCACATCACCACAATCCTGGCTGTATAGTACATCCAGGTATCCACAAAAAGGCACACAAAGAAACCAAGACAAGGTAAAATCCTTAACTGCACACTTCTAAAACATTCATTACTTAGTTGGAATGTCATCATGGAAGCATCCCAGGGCAAAAAGGTTAATTCTGTTAGTTGCTTTTCACAAAATGCAAGAGATATTCTAGGGAAAAATCAAACACAATCATTAACTTTTACATTAAACCAGCTCCTTTATTGTTTACTTGGTTTATGTTTCAGTGAATATCTCTTGGTAACAAAGTATTGGTTGATCTGAACCAATAGCCACTCATGCCTGTTTCTGATTGTGAGTGTTTTACGTTAAATTTAACAGAAAAAGAGAAAGAAGTGGCCACCGAAAAGCAATAGAATTCTTGTAAAAATATTGTACATGAAAATTAACTTTGCATTTAATTTTGTCAAATTATATAATGTACTATTCAAAACAAATTGTCACCACTTTCAGGCTCCTATGTACTACAGAAAAGCCAATGCTGCAATGTTGGTTTACGACATATCTTCATCTGATAGTTTCTATGACATCAAGGACTGGGTCAGTGGTAAGTTTTTGCATGTAATCAGGAATATATCAGCTGTATGCAATAATTAACATGCATCCAAGATTCTGTTAATTTATGTTTCATTATTGTTTCTGGAATGTGATATATGACAAATATTCCTCGATGAAACGGTGGTATTTAACAATCATACACAAGTATTCATCAACAAAAAAATGTGGTATTTGATGACCATAAACAAGTATTCATGAATGAAAAAGGTGGTAGTTAGCAACTTTAAACAAGTATTCATTGATTAACGACCATAAAAAGTACTCACTGATGAAAAGAAGGTGGTTTTTAACTACTATAAATTTGTTATGACATTAATACAAGTGCTTGAAAATTAGCCAGGCAGCTGGAGAGTAAAAATTCCATCACCTACAAATGACACACTGCTGTCAGGAGTTTAATATTATATCCAAGTCAAAAGATGTCCACGTCAAATAATTGTATTATTACCCCATAAAAATAAAGATAAAAATGACCATCTTAATGTATAATTTTGTTATTTGTTTCTTTCAGAACTTAAAAGAAATGTAGACACTCCAATAGGTAAGTTTTCCTTAAGTAGCCATGTTTTTGTTGTTGCTGCTGCTGTTTAGTAGTAATTCTTTTGCCTCATGGATAATGACTGTAATGTATTCATGTTGGTCTCTGCCACATAAAGTCAGCGTGCCTGCAGAAAATTAAAATAGATAGGGTAAGAGTATTTCTGTTCCAAGGTTTGAAATTAATTCCAAAAATGAATGTCACTTTTCTAATTGTCATCATAAGTGCTAAGAATCCTTTCTCATGAAAGATGCAGTGCAAAACACATTCCTCTGGTTGAATATTGTACTGAATTAAATATGCTTGGAGGCAGTCTATGTAATTTCACATATTGTACTGAATTGAATATGCTTGCAGGCAGTCTGTGTGATTTCACATATTGTACTGAATTGGATATGCCCACAGGCAGTCTGTGTTATTTCACATATTGTACTGAATTGAGTACACTTGCAGGCAGTCTGAGGGAGTTCATATTTTGTACTGAATTGAATATGCCTGCAGTCAGTCTTTGTGATTTCACATATTGTACAGAATTGAATATGTTTGGAGGCAGTCTGTGTGATTTCCCATATTGTACCAAATTGAATACGCTTGCAGGCAGTCTGTGGGATTTCACATATTGTGCTGAATTGAATATGCTTCGAGACTGTGTGATTTCACATATTGTACTGAACTGAATATGCTTGCAGTCATTCTGTGTGATTTCACATATTGTACTGAACTGAATATGCTTGCAGGCAGTCTTTGTGATATCACATATTGCACTGAATTGAATATGCTTGCAGGCAGTCTGATTTCACATATTGTACTGAACTGAATATGCTTGCAGGCAGTGTGTGTGATTTCACATATTGTACTGAATTGAATATGTTTG
The DNA here is from genome assembly GCA_028554795.2 of Sinohyriopsis cumingii. Classification (NCBI taxonomy): domain Eukaryota; kingdom Metazoa; phylum Mollusca; class Bivalvia; order Unionida; family Unionidae; genus Sinohyriopsis; species Sinohyriopsis cumingii. Next base: position 18,471,875 of record CM068831.1, on the reverse strand, counting down.
CAGGCAGTCTGTGTGATTTCACATATTGTACTGAATTGAATATGCCTGCAGGCAGTCTTTGTGATTTCACATATTGTACTGAATTGAATATGCCTGCAGGCAGTCTGTGTGATTTCACATATTGTACTGAATTGAATATGCCTGCAGGCAGTCTGATTTCACATATTGTACTGAATTCAATATGTTTGGAGGCAGCCTGTGTGATTTCACATATTGTACTGAATTGAATATGACTGCAGGCAGTCAGTGTGATTTCACATATTGTACTGAATTGAATATGACTGCAGGCAGTCTGTGTGATTTCACATATTGTACTGAATTGAATATGACTGCAGGCAGTCTGTGTGATTTCACATATTGTACTGAATTGAATATGCTTGCAGGCAGTCTGATTTCACATATTGTACTGAATTGAATATGCTTGCAGACAGTCTGTGTGATTTCACATATTGTACTGAATTGAATATGCTTGGAGGCAGTCTGTGTGATTTAACATATTGTACTGAATTGAATATGCTTGGAGGCAGTCTGTGTGATTTCACATATTGTACTGAATTGAATACGCTTGCAGGCAGTCTGTGTGATTTCACATATTGTACTGAATTGAATATGACTGCAGGCAGTCTGTGATTTCACATACTAAGTGGTAATAGTAATCGATTATGTTTGTGTTATTCATAGACTTTACAAGACTTTATTGACAACATTGTAATAGTCAATTTTAAGATATTTTCTTTTTTTACTTACAGCATATCAGTAATATTGTTATCGATTTCTGATAAAATTTTGCAAGTTATTGCTCTTTCTTGTTTGATTTGAACTTTGTTCTTCATTTGCATCATATTGCCCAGGCATCCATATTGTATAAACTCATTTGTAATTTTCATGTTTATTGTTCAGGTAAGTGAAAGCCATGTGTCAAGAAAATTTGAATTCAGTGCTTTTTGTACAGCATATAGTCACAGTGCTTATTATCCATCAGTGCTTATTATCCACCAGACTTGGTTTGCTGCTGATTGTCACTGGGCTGAATATCCATCAGACTTGAAGTGCTGCTAATTGTCACAGCACTGGATATCAGTAAGACTTGATGTGCTGCTAATTGTCACAGCACTGGATATCAGTAAGACTTGATGTGCTGCTAATTGTCACTGGGCTGAATATCCATCAGACTTGATGTACTGCTAATTGTCACAGTACTGAATATCCATCAGACTTGATTTGCTGCTAATTGTCACAGTACTGAATATCCATCATGACTTGAAGTACTAATTGTCACATCATTCACCATTTTATTTAATGCTGTTTGATACTTCTTACATCACATTTATGATTACTCATCAGCGAATTCTAAGTCAATGAAATGGCAATGAAATCAAAGACGGGTATTTACAATAGCATGATGATAATTAATTCTTATCTATTGTTCTTGATTTGTAAAATTATGGATGCTACACATCTATAAATTTAAATTATACTCACCAATAAAAATGTCAATAATTTGCATACATACATATTTTCAGTTTTGTGCCTTGTTGGAAATAAGTGTGATCTAGAAGAGGGACGTAAGGTTCCATTCACTGATGCACAGGAGTATGCAGAGTCAATAGATGCTTTATTCTTTGAGACTTCGGCGCTCAAAAACACAGGTAATATTATTGTCAAAACTACAGAAATAATATAAATGATTTAAGAGATTGCTTTAAATTTTGTTGCCTGTTTTTGGAGGAAGGTGACCCTGGACTTCGTTTTTTCTTCAGTTCACCTGGCAGTAAGTCAGTTAAAGTTATGGTATGTTCCAGTGTCTGTTTTGTTTCTGTCAACAATTGCTGTTTTAAACATCACATACAAAATCACTGGACCCTTTTGACCTGATTCGGTTGAGAGCATGCTGGTATAAAGGGCCTTTAAATGTTACGCCTCTTATTAAGGCTGACAGATGAACTGGGATCATTTTAACCATTTTGTTTAAAGTGGATCAACAACCTGAGATACTTTTGTCTCAGAAATATAGGAAATGTAAAATATCATTATCAAAAATAGTCCATGGTAATTTTCTCTTTTTTCATGTACAGTTTCTTTATCTTGCTATCATTATATATTTACACCTCTCCCTCGATAACTCGCACACAACGGGGTCCACAAACATAGACTGCACTATAAGTGAGGCGCGAGTTACTGAGGGACCTCCAAAAATTGAAAACAAATCGCTTTGACATCGAGAAAACCGTGGGGTCGGGGGGGGGGGTGGCGTTATGGAACTGGGCTGTTTAAGGAACCCTCATTTTACAATCACGTCAATAATAATTTCTAATAATGTGCTTTTTCTAATGAAGTTGTTCGTTATTTAGTTTAAGTAACATTTTTTTTCAAAATATCCAACATAAGAAAAATTGTTCCAACTGATTTGAACAACCATCACGTGTACGCGAAAAATCTGTGTATTACGTCACTGCTTTTTGTTTTCTTGATGAGTCTGGTTCCCGTAGTGGTGTTTAATAATATCTTGCCAAATCGGTAGTTCCTAATTTGGGAACTGGACTAACTGTTGATACACCACCAAACAAGATTCCTTTTTTTCAAAACACGTGACATTTATTTCGTGAAACTCAATTTTTTATTCTTCATTTAGTACAATGTTAATGTGGTGATTTCATTGGAAGTAATAATGAAATTTCTTCATCCCTGAGGATATCTCTAAATGCCAGTTCAAGAATTCTCTGAACCTCACTTGCCTACAATGGTCCGTATCTGTGAAATCAAGCTCGATATTTTACGAAGTATTCATTTCGCTTGGCTGCCTTGTTATCTTTGATCACAGTTATGAAAGAGTTGGTTAATTTAAGGTAGTTTCTGTTACATACACAATAACGTTTATTACAGTGTTCGATTGATCAAATGAAGTGAGTTCACCCGACATACAACCGAGGCCACTAGATTTTTATTTAGTCCGATTTTTGTGCCTTTTAACTTTTCTTTTATTCCACCTCCTTTTTTTTAATTCAAAAGACATAATTAACTTGATAATACAAAGGAGGCCAGCTTTTAATTCAGTGCAACAATACAACAAATACTTCCGCAATTCAGTTATCAAAACACGGTCGGCACTTAATTAGGTTCTCAGAGAAACGCTCGCAGACATAGCTGTTATGGTAGATTGACGCATTTTACATTTAATTGCAAGAGGACACATTGCATTTATGATGATTACACTTAAAAGGAACTAAAAGATGGAACTAGAACACAAATTTCAATTGATAAAAAAATTATTTAATTTGTATTTATTTATTAAAGTACTGCCTCCACTCAGCGTAAGTGACATTTTCATTAATCGAAATTTCCTTACATATCGTTAATTGCAGTGTACTAGGAATGTCGTTTGGAAAGAAAATGTAAAAAATTTATGAGCTATTTTTAAATTTGATATTTCATAGTGTTGATTAAAATTTCCAGGTCCTATGTACCATTTTCAACGATAAAATGAGCGATACATCAAAGTTTCCGTTACCAATTTTGATCGTGATTTTCTTCAAGTTCAACAAATAGGGATAAATGTTTGGGGTATTTTCGGGTTTAAAAAATGGAATCCACGCCTGACACCGCGTTATAAGCAGGTTCGCGAGTTATCGAAGAAGTGGTGTACCAAGAATGCTATCAAAATAATAATTACAAACTGCATTGAATTTGGATATCATAATACTAATATTATGTGTCCCTTCATTAGTCAAGTAAAATGCACTTGCTTAACAAAGGAAAGATTATTCAGAATAATTGTCACAGACATCGCCAGAATTTGAAAGTAAATATTAACTCTTATGCAGAATTTAAAACCTTACCTGCCACTATTGTTAAGCCTACTCTTTCCATAATGGAAAAACTTGAGTGTTTCTGCTTCAACTACATTACCTGATGGCAGTATATTAGGTTAACTTTCTTTGCTACCTCCAAATCCAGCCCTCCTTGAAAGGTGGAAAAATGTCTTTCTGTTTCTAAATTATATCAATAAGGGAAGCAACTCTTGCAAGTTACCTCTCTTTCTACCCACTTGGACCCTACCATTAAAACCCAGTTGTTGCTGTTGTTGTTATAGGGTTTAACGCCATTTTTCAGCACAAGATAGGCTATACATGGCAGCCAGTATTAATGGTGGAGGAAGAACCTGGGAAAACCTCGGAAAGAACCACCGACGCACGAGAAGTTACTGGCAAGCTTTCTCACATATCCACATTGGCCAAGCCTGAGACTTGAACCCACGCAGACAGAGGTGAGATGGCAGTGATCCGTGACGGAGAGCGCTTTTAACCACTTGGCCACTCAGGGCCCCACCATTAAAACCCAGCTTAATCCAGTTTTTTCTTTCACTGCTATGTGCTAAGATGTACGTGAGACAATTCAGTTAAATTATATCACTTGTATAACTTAAATTTAATCATTCACATTTCTTTTTCAGTTGTACAGTAAGTCAGAAGGTTGTTTTATATCGTGCATTGTGAATTCCAGTGAATATTGATATCTTTGCAGCTATCGTACCATTCTTTATTGTCCTATATTATTTTGTTTGGTGACATTCAGTTTCGCAGGAGAAAGTTTCTAGCAGTGTACTTGTCAATTATTACGCTTCTGTGTCATTTTGACAATGCAGTTTACATTATTTCGTATGTAATATATATATGTTGCACGCACTTGTTAGTACCTCATTTTCATTACAGAGATGACAACCAAGTGTAAATGATATAGGTCTTGGAGGATGGACATAGACATGTCTATGCATGCAATTGCTAATTGGTACACACATGTAACGTGCACTTGGAACAAAAATTCTTGATCCTGTGTTTTGAAAAAGCACCTCAAGGGCTACAAAACCAAACATGTTCCAATGCACCATTAACTCATGCCCAAATTGTTGTTTAGTGTAAAGGGTGATATCCATGCTTTCTGCTTGCCAAGAGTGGTCTAGATAGGACAAAAACCACACAAACAGTTTAGTGGCAGTTAAGACCTGTGATAGAGAAGCGACTAGTATGTGATGAGCCTTGACGTATATGACACATACTTCCATATACCAATTCATATGGCCCCAATCTAAGCCCTTGACATGTATGACATACTTCCATGTACCAATTCATATGGCCCAAATCTAAGCCCTTGACATGTATGACACATACTTCCATATACCAATTCATATGGCCCAAATCTAAGCCATTTACATGTATGACACATGCTTCCATATACCAATTCATATGGCCCAAATCTAAGCCATTGACATGTATGACACATACTTCCATATACCAATTCATATTACCCCAGTCTAAGCCACTACAGAGATGGTGTTCTTGTACAGCACACCATAAAATCATTCAGTAAGTTGGATTTTTGGGTCACAATGGGAACAGCCCTACTTCCCTCACTGTGGTTGATAATGTAAAGAAGTCAGACATTTTCCCCTTCTCAGCATTTTAGTCCATCTAGATATGGAACCCTTGATTCTCATGTACTCTGTCCTCAACGCATGAAAAAAGAATCATTTATGCATCAGAGAAGGCATCAACCAAGACATTAATGTTGGAAGACGTTGGATCAAGCCATAGATGCCCTCCACACATCACAAAACCATAGATGCCCTCCACACATTACATAACCATAGATGCCCTCCACACATTACAAAACCATAGATGCCCTCCACACATTACAAAACCATAGATGCCCTCCACACAAACCATAGATGCCCTCCACACATTACAAAACCATAGATGCCCTCCACACATTACAAAACCATTTGGAAAGTACCGTTTTTCATTCATGACATGAAGAACCTACCTTCTCTCATTCACAGTTATGGTGGATAATAAATGTAGACAAGTTGGACCTTGTCTCTTCTCAATAATTTTTCTCCTAACACATATTGTCTTTGTGTCATTCTCCCAGATGTATCGAAAGTATAACTTGTGTATTAGAGAAAACATCACACAAGACATTGTTTAGGTGAAAATGTTTCTTACAGCTCCTTGGCCTACTCATTGTGAGGATGGATGTGTTACAGTTTACAAATGGATTTGATGGTCATTGGCATGTGGATTCTTCCAGAGAAAGCTCTTCATATCATCCTTGTCGAAATGAAAGCCATTCTCAATGCATTCCACATGTGGGTGGAACAAATCCATGAAATATAGTCCTGATAATGTCCGACGATTTGCTTGTTGTGACAAGGGGTGAAACAGTCACAAAACCTTTTGCCTCACGGAGAGATTCAAATCCAACACATTCTTGTCTAGCTAAATGCTCTTGCCAACTCATTATCAAGGGATGACATCTGCTACATATAGAGTTGTCCCACCAGGGACCTTCCATTTGGTCTGACCCCTTTGGGGCCATCTGATGCTTGACATTTCTCTTACATTGTTCCATGACGCAAGAGGCATATGCTATACATGCTCTTTTAATCATTGTGGAGGAACTGGGGCGTACACCTTCCCTCCATCAATTTTGATCATTGTGGAGGAACTGGGGCATACACCTTCCCTCCATCAATTTTGATCGTTGTGGAGGAACTGGGGCATACACCTTCCCTCCATCAATTTTGATCATTGTGGAGGAACTGGGGCGTACACCTTCCCTCCATCAATTTTGATCATTATGGAGGAATTGGGGCGTACACCTTCCCTCCATCAATTTTGATCATTGTGGAGGAACTGGGGCATACACCTTCCCTCAAATCCTTTACATATATTATTTACTAAAATCCTTGACATGTATTACTAAAATCCTTGGCATGCATTACTTAACTCCTTGACATGTATTGCTAAATGCCTTGAGATGTATTACTAAAATCCTTTACATGTATTACTTAAACCCTTGATATGTATTACTAAAATCCTTGACATGTATTATTTACTAAAATCCTTGACATTTATTACTAAAATCCTTGACATGTATTATTTACTAAAATCCTTGACATGTATTACTAAAAATCCTTGACATTTATTACTTAAATCCTTGACATATATTATTTACTAAAATCCTTGACATGTATTATTTTCTAAAATCCTTGACATGTATTACTAAAATCCTTGACATGTATTACTAAAATCCTTGATATGTATTACTAAAATCCTTGACATGTATTACTAAACTCCTTGACATGTATTACTATAATCCTTGACATGTATCATTTACTAAACTCCTTGACATGTATTATTATAATCCTTGACATGTATTACTATAATCCTTGACATGGATTATTTACTAATATCCTTGACATGTATTATTTACTAAAATCCTTGACATGTATTATTTACTAAAATCCTTGACATGTATTACTAAAATCCTTGACATGTATTATTTACTAAAATCCTTGACATGTATTACTAAAATCCTTGATGTATTACTAAAATCCTTGACATGTATTACTAAACTCCTTGACATGTATTACTATAATCCTTGACATGTATTATTTACTAAACTCCTTGACATATATTATTTACTAAACTCCTTGACATGTATTACTATAATCCTTGACATGGATTATTTACTAATATCCTTGACATGTATTATTTACTAAAATCCTTGACATTTATTATTAAAATCCTTGATGTATTACTAAAATCCTTGATATGTATTACTAAAATCCTTGACATGTATTACTAAACTCATTGACATGTATTACTAAAATCCTTGACATGTATTATTTACTAAAATCCTTGACATGTATTATTTACTAAAATCCTTGAAATGTATTACTAAAATCCTTGATGTTTTTTAATTACTAAACTCCTTGACATGTATTAATATAATTCTTGACATGTATTATTTACTAAAATCCTTGAAATGTATTACTAAAATCCTTGATGTTTATTAATTAGTAAACTCCTTGACATGTATTACTACAATCCTTGACATGTATTACTAAAATCCTTGATATGTATTACTAAAATCCTTGATATGTATTACTAAAATCCTTGACATGTATTACTAAAATCCTTGACATGTATTACTAAACTAAAATCTTTGACATGTATTACTAAAATCCTTGACATGTATTACTACAATCCTTGACATGCATTACTAAAATCCTTGATATGTATTACTAAAATTCTTGACATGTATTACTAAACTTCTTGACATGTATTACTAAAATCCTTGACATGTATTACTAAAATCCTTGATATGTATTACTAAAATCCTTGACATGTATTACTAAAATCCTTGATATGTATTACTAAAATCCTTGACATGTATTACTAAACTTCTTGACATGTATTACTAAAATCCTTGACATGTATTACTACAATCCTTGAAATGTATTACTAAAATCCTTGACATGTATTACTAAACTTCTTGACATGTATTACTAAAATCCTTGACATGTATTACTACAATCCTTGAAATGTATTACTAAAATCCTTGACATGTATTACTAAAATCCTTGACATGAATTACTAAAATCCTTGACATGTATTACTAAAATCCTTGATATGTATTACTAAAATCCTTGATATGTATTACTAAAATCCTTGACATGTATTATTTGCTAAAATCCATCTTTTACAGGTATAGAGGAAGCTTTCCTAGAGGTTGCAAAGAAATTGATAAAACTATATGAAACAACTCCCACATCTGGATTGAACATTTTGGACTCCTCATTTCATAACGCTGAAACAGAGCATCCCTCTTCAAGTATCCATGTTGAATCATCGGGACAGAAATCTATTCATAAAGAACCTTCCAGTTCAGGTTGTGGCTGTTGATTACTGTGATGTCATTCATTCATGTATCTTCAGTAATGTGCTTACAATGTATGTCACTTTTAATGTGTTTCCAGTGTTTTCTGATTTTTATTTGAAAATATGAAATTACTACTCCACCAGTTGTAATGGAATAAATCTTTCAGTTAGAAGGTCATCATGTGCTTTAAAATGATGTATTCATTTACAAGGTCATGATAGACTTTGAAATGATGGACTTAATTACAAAGTCATTATAGACTTTGAAATGGTACATTTTTTATGAGAATTGTTTGGATAATCCCTGTAGAACAGTTTAAATTTAGTTGATAGTTATATGTCATGAGTTTATATTGATGTTGGCGAAAGTGTGCTGGTTTTACTAATGCTCCTTTCTATAAAGAGAAAGAACTTTCAGCTTGAGTCGGATCTGAACTTGAAGATTGCATTTTAAATTAATTTTGGTCGTGTACGATTATCTACCTGGCGGCAGCATCATATAATTGAAGAAGTATCACAGTTTGTTCTGAAACAAATTTGTAATTAACATAAATATGTATAAACAGAGTATAAAGTGACAAATGCTTTTTGACGGTTGATATTCTGCTTTTCAGTGATTCTCATTGCTACACCCTCATATTGAAAATAATGCTGTTTTTAGATTCATGTTTCTACCTCTCTTACTTTTGGATATAAAAGGTTCATTAACAAATTTGGAAAAATATATTGGCACTAAGTTAAGAGTTAAATATGTTCACAAGTTTTCTAACTTGGATTTTATTTATTTATTTAATTGTTTCCTAAGTGTGTTTTCTCATCTCCTTTTGCTTTATCTGATTTAAGCAGGGTCATGTAAGCAAAGATATTTTAAAAATATTTATATTATTTCTTAATAATTAATTAATAGAAGCACTTTTATTGTCAAATTTAGTTCCATTGCTTAGAAATATTGCTTTATGTGTAATGTGAATGTGTCTAGAATGACAAGAAACAGCACATAGCTCAGATGTTTGATGGATATCCTGTTACATATATTTAGTATAAAATATATTATTTTAATTTGCAAGCAGCTCATTAATATGTTTTTGAACAAAAGTTGTGTGTACATGCTAACAGATATTAATTAAACAGAAATTGAAATTGTAAAACACGTGTTATTAAATTTAGTCTGATTTCATAGTATTGAATTTTTATTGAATTAATATTAATATTCTGTGGTAAATTTGGACATTGGAATTTAATGAACTTATAAATGTTTTCCTGTTTTCCTTTTTTTTTTTTAAAGCTTACCTGTCCATAAAGCCATGTGAGTTTACAGTAATGTCATCATCCACTTTCAATTATTTGTGCAACTTCTTAAAAACCAGTTTGAACATGATTTTACAAGGTGTAGTCTGGCATCAAGGCCTGTCAGATTTGTTTGATTATCCAATACAGTCACCATTGTTAAAAACAGAAAATTCTTGAAACAATTTTCTTTTCAAGAACTGCTCAACAGAAAAAGAATAGGAAGCATCCTAGCAGGAATGTCTTTCAACATTGTTGCAAGTCCATCAAGTATGGCCACCATTGCTAAAAATAGAAAACTTGATATGACTTCTTCTCATACAATGCTAAACAGTATTTGACAGAAAGCATCACGGTGCAAAGGTCATTCACATTTAATCAAAATGATGCCAACTCATCATCCAGTACAGGAAGCCATAGTGATTCATTGGTCAGACTTACAATCAAAAGGGTGCAGGTTCTGATCCTATCAGCAAGTTAGCCTGGCTCAGCTACTGTGGTGTGTCTTTAAGCAAAGCACTTTACTCCAATTACCTTGGCACTAAAGAACATAGTAGTGTTGAAGTACCATAAAGCATCAAATCCAACCAATCCAAACCATCGTCAAATATGGCTACCTTTACTAAGAATAGAATCAACCTTATATAAGTTGTATGAACTGCTCAGAATTTGACCAAATTTTATACTTACAGTATGCTAGCATAGAGGGTTTTCAAATCTGAGATTACTGAAAAATATTTTTAAAATGTCTTTAATTGACTTCCTTTCGGAAACTACTCAACAGAATTTGACCAACTTTCATACTTACGCTATGCTAGCATAAAGGGCTTTCTTTTAAATCTGAGATTACTGAAAAATATTTTAAATTTATCTTTAAATGACTTCCTTTCAGAAACTACTCAACATAATTCGACCAAATGTTTTACTTATAGTATGCAAGCATAGAGGGCTTTCAAATCTGAGATTACTGAAAAATATTTTTAAAATGTCTTTAAATGACTTCCTTTCAGAAACTACTCAACAGAATTTGACCAAATCTGACAGAAAACATCCTGACATACAGAGATTTTAAATTTATGCAAAAAGATTCCGATTCTCTTTCAGGTGTCGCCACCATTACTAAAAATTAAACAAAAAACTATATGAATTCTCTTGAACTACACAACATAATTTGATGGAAAGCATCATGGTTTTTAATTCACCATCAAATAAGGAAACTATTGCATTATTAAAAAAGAAAATATAAAACTTTATACAATTTATGTACTGCTCATAATTTAACCATATCCAGGCGTAGAGGGCTTTCGGATTACAGAAGAAATTGTACCAATCCATAATCAAACATGGCTGCTGTTATTGAATAATAGCAAAATATTTAAATGACTTCTTCACAACAACTGTTCAACAGAATTTGACTACACTGAGGGATAACATCCTTTCAGATGTGTTTAAATGATTCTGATCTACCATCAGGTGTGCCTGCCATTACAAAAAAAATCCGCACATCTTGCCAGCTCCAACGTTGATTTTATAATTTGTTTACCAATATAGAAAATGAAAAAAAGATTTTTAAAATGTTTAGAATGTTGAATACAAAATATTAACCAAGATATCTAGTTCTCTAATTCTAGTCATACTGAATTTTTTTTGTGTGCCTTTCTCCACCATACTTTCATGGGCAAGGTTTTGCCCCTATTTTCTGTGCAAACATTTTCTTGACATAGACATATTTGTAGTTTGGTTTCTTATAATGGCTTTTAATTTTCATTATGAGTTTCTGAGTCCAACATGAATTTCAATTGACTGTTTATAATGTTCTGATGTTAAAAGTTTTGCCTGCCTTTATTTAATCATAACAGAACCTGCATTCCAGGACTGTCAGTACATTTGAGAAAGTCCACTAGTGAAGTGCCAAGAAGTACTTCTGTATGCTTGCTGAAGTTTTTAACTTTTTAAAATGTATTAACTTTAATGTATATATAGGGTAGATTTGTATTTACTTATCATTTTGCTCATTTTGCCACAAGGCCAAGTGAGCTTATGGGAGTGTCCCACATTCATCATGTCTTGTCCATGAACAATTGCTGTTTTCAACTTCACAAAAATCCCTGGACCAATTTCAACAAAACTTGGCAGGAAGTTTCCTGACAACAAGGACTTTCAAGTCTTACAAATAATGCCTGTCCACCTTTATTGAATACTGAAAATAAAAGCCATTAAACTTGAAAAGGCTGAACATATTTGACTAAATTTAATAGAAAGCATTTCAGCATAAAGAACTTTGAAGTTTTTACAGATGAGATGGAGATACTGATAAGCCTGCCCTAAAGTTATCTTTATATAGCAGTCACCTGGTCCCAGTGGCCATTCCCATTTACCCATCTTTATATTGCAGTCACCTGTCTCAGTGGACATTCCCATTTACCCACTTGAAATTTTTTTTGTAAAAGCCATGTATTAGAAGTCACATAATAAATAGTCACCTGCTTTCTGTGGTCAGTGGCCCGGTGTTTAACCAGTCAGTGGTTTCTCACTGCATAAAATGATCACTTGAGTGTGTTGACGTAGTAAATTTAGTATTTATTTCCCGAGAAAAGCTTTGTTTAGGTAAAACATATCATGTAAATAGATGTGTAAATGTGCCTTATCTTGGTAATATTTACTGTGTTCAAGACAGTCTGTTAGTTTAATTTTAAATTTTCTAATTGCTGATTTAAGAATCTGAAAAAAAGCCACAAAACTGCTGATGATTCATTTTTGTGGTAAATGTTTAATGTAGTCCGTTTTTGAGAATGTTATATCATCATTAGGTTACAGCTTTTAATCCAAGAATAGTTAGTGAACAAACACTACACTTATTCTGTTGGTTCAAAAATGTTCAAGAATTGCAATGCCAAATCCTTCAAGAAGACAACTGAGGTCAAATGCTTGTGTCCATACATGATGGTAACAGTATTTCTAATGTAAAGGCATTACATTCTTTTAAAAAAAGTGACCTGTCAATCACTGGGCTGATGCTTTCTATATTTAGCCATTGTCTGTTGCTTCAGAGACATTTGACTCAAGCAACACTATACAAACAGCTTTATTAGTAAATATACCCTACATGAAAAATATACTGAGATAAATCTTGAAGAAATCTATGAATGAAAGCCCTTTCAACCAGAATATATGAATGAATTACAAAAATAATAAAAATAATAATAATGCATGCAATAATAATATTAACAGAAATAATGGTATTGATTGCATGGCATTTGTTAAAGAACCAAGTTTTAAAGGTGAACCTGCATTCAAATGTCACCTGAATAAAATGGCAGGCTTGGCCTTTCTCATGGGTGCCACCAATTGACTGGTTTGATTATCATTGCACATTTCCACTATTAGTAACAATATCAAAACCTGCAAACAAATTTTTCTCAAAGATCATTCAACAGAATTTTACAAAATTGGACAGAAAGTGTATTTACTCTGCACATAATAAAGGGGATTTCAGGTTGGTACAAATATTGCTAAAGTTGTGTCAACTTTGTACAAATATTGCTAAAGTTGTATCAGGTTGGTACAAATATTGCTAAAGTTGTATAAGGTTGGTACAAATATTGCTAAAGTTGTATCAGATTGGTACAAATATTGTTAAAGTTGTATCAGGTTGGTACAAATATTGCTAAAGTTGTATCAGGTTGGTACAAATATTGTTAAAGTTGTATCAGGTTGGTACAAATATTGCGAAAGCTGTATCAAGTATGGTCATCATTACTAAAACTAGAAAAACTTTTAGAAGACTTCTCAAAAACTGCTGAGCAGAATTTAACCAAACACTCCTGACCTGAAGGACTTATTTATGCAGATGATGCCGATTCACCGCAAATGTATGGATGCTTTTACTAAAACATAGAAAAAACCTTGAACTGATCCCTCAGAAACCCCTTCAATAGATTAAACTAATATTTGGTGAAAGAATACTGGTACAAAGGTATTTCCAACTGGTACAGATGATGCCAGTCTACCATTAAATATGGCTTCTGTTTCTAAAAACAGAAAAACTTTAAATGACTTCATTTCAAATTTAAACTCTCAAATATTTGACCAAATTTGGCAGATTCATCCTGTTATGAAGGGGCTTTTTATACAGATCATGCTGATTTACCATTAAGTATGACCACCATTACTAAAAAAATATATTGTTTCCAATAACCTCTTGACAATACTGTTTAACTGAATTTGACCAGCTTTGATGCACAGCATCGTGGGACTAAGGCCATTCAGTATAACATACATTATGACGATGTGCTATCAAATATAGTTGAAAATACAAAAATAGAAGAAAAAAAACTTGAATCAGTTGTTTTTATAACATATGGAGTCAACAGCATTAGTAGTACTAATATTAGTACCCTTACTTGTACCTTGTGGACAGGGTACTAACATGAGCATATATGTGTTAATGGAGAAAGCTGGGTGTGATTCACACCCGGTGCTCTTTTAGCCTAATAATAACACTTTAAACATATTCCTTGCATATAATCCAATAAATTGAGTAGTCCTCTTATTTAATACCGGAAGTATCGAAAATCATTGTAGAAATAGTTGTAAAATCTCGTTAACCTTTTTTTGCTGATATTTTCGTTTAGATCGTCTGCCATATTATTTCAAATAATGATTACTTCTGTTCTCAGCCTCGTTTGTTTGTGTGCCATATAAGGACATTGACGCTTAATTTGGAAATGTAAACAAATCGAAGTAAAAATTTGGCGCCATTTGGGTCAAAAATTTGGCGCATTAAAAGTAAATACAGTTTATCGGCAACTTTGTAATTTCACCAAGAAGCAATTATTCGCCACTTGATTGATAATAATATAGTGTAGAATATCCAAAATATTGTCTGGCAAGCCTTACGTAGAAAAGTGGTCACGGCGAGAGTCTCGCGTTATATGTCATGGTGGACAGGATAAGGTTAGAGTAACCATGCCAATTTATTTTATCGTGTAAAGGCTTAATACGTTCAAAACAAGCCAAACTTCTTTCACAACATGATTATACTTATGTAGTTGATTTCTACACTGTTTGTTTTTCTGACTTTAGTGACGATTTTTTTTGCTCCATTACATGATATGGATCGGTTCGTAGCCTCAACCACACCAATTCAAGTTGAGGCTACGACATCATAGCTACAGCATTAGAAGAAATTTCTGTGGAAAGTACCCTACTAACCCATATTTCTGGGTCAGCTGTTCTTACATTGTGCTCTTATACACACATCAGCCATGTAATTGATCTTAGACCTTCTTGAGTGTCTTGGCTTTTTTTCCTTCAGAATCAGTGGTTGTTTATGTGGAATATCATAGAACTTAATGATAAACAGTTTCACTGGCCCTATAATTCTTGCTTTTCTTTGTTCACTGCACAAGTGCACAATTGTTTTCCAGTACAATCTCATTATTGCAAAGATACTTTCATTAATTCAAAGGAATGATTGTGAATCAAATAGGATTAGTTCTAACTAGAAAGCTCCATTTAATTTTTCAGCTTGAAAGCATATTTTTCTGTTGGTCTAGTAAATGACTTACATAATGTAATATTTTGTCCTCTGTAGATATTTCCATCTTGTAGTCACATTAATTCCATGCCTCAGACATCCATGCAAAGCCATGTGGTCCGTTTTGGTTCATAATTATTTATAATTTACATTCAGCTATGGTTGTTATTGCTCTTTGGTTATGAACATGAATCCAAGATAAAATATGTGTCCAGTCCTACATCACTGTGCTGAAACTTCTATAATCTGGCCTCTTGCTGACCCAGTATCCTTAGTAATCTGGTCCCTCAAAAGCCCAGTCTCCTTTAGAATCTGACTCCTCTATAACCCTATTGCCTCTACAATCTTGCTTCTCAATAAATCTATCACCTTTCAGTTTGGCCCCTCAGTAATCACATCCCCTTCTGTAACCCTATATTTATAATCTGGACCCTCATTAACCACATCTACTCTACAGTCTGGCCTGTTTTAAATCTAATATCATCTGCAATCTGGCCCTTCAGTATATATTTCCTATATAATCTGGCTTCTCTGTAACCCCATAGCCTCAGTAACTCCATCACTTCTTCAGACTGACCCCTTGGAAACTGCATACACGTATCTTCTACATTCTATGCTTCCTTCTAACCCAATAGCCTTTACAGTCTGGCCTCTCTGTAACTCCACATCCTTTACAATCCAGACTCTATGTAAACCCACAGCCTTTACATTTAGACCACACTGTAGTCTATCTCATTTACAATCTGGGCACATGTTTTGGCCCCATTAAGACAGTTTTGATGCAAGCCCAGCATCTGTATACTGACCACCTTCATAATGGAATCAAACTTTTGGATTCCAACTGTCTTGCTTAGGGAAGTTTAACAGCATTATATTTTTTGGAAATTATAGATCAGAGTGAAATAAGCAAATTAACATGCTTGAGTATTGTTTTTGTGTTAAAAGAATTTGTATTATCATACTTTGTAAACATTGCTGGAGATTGTATACATTTAAAGCAAATATCACTTTTAAAGAGATATACTATCATAGAATCAGTAGGGAATAAATTCATTGCTATTCAGCTGCAATGACCACATTGTCGTGCATTAGAATTGTATGGGATATAGCCGCTGCCATAATTTGTGTTGTAATGGGTCTGTCAGATTTATGCATAACAATTACCGCAATAAGAAGACCTATATTTTGGGGAAAACATATTTCTACTTTATATTTAATCACTCAGATGTTACCTCCACCATGTCCATGCAGACAGCTTGGAATAGATGTAATGATTATTCATCAGAATGTTCATACAGTTGTCTGTGTGTGGAGAGTTTAAGTCTTGCTTTAACATTAATGCAGCCTTCTTCTCAATAAAATGTATTTTCTCTTATTGTATGGCTGATATTTTTATATTCTTCCATAATGTTTATAATTCTTAGTAATCCCTTTGCCACTTGGTCATTTGAGAGAATATTTAACATTTCTGCTTTTAAGTTAAAGAAATATGTGCCAAAATTACAGTTTGTTTTTCTTCCTCAATTTCTTCATGAATGTAACTTGGACAATCCACCACCAATTAACCCAAAAGTTAGTCACTTTTTATTGCAGAATGTTAACATATTTAGTGAGCAAAGTAATTTTCACTAAAAATTTTAAAAGATCCTAAAGGATATGATTGTAATATAAACAATTATGTAAACCATATGTTGAATTTCTAACCTAATTTCTATAGATGTAAGTGCTACTGCTTTGTAAGCAGCATGTTTTATATGGATGTTTAAATAATTTGTGAGTAGACAGGCTTGTGAATGTTGCTGTAAAGAAATACCATAAATATGATGGTTTTTTTGTCAACAATTTTATTAAAACATTCCCCCACTGTGTTGGTTGGTACTGGAGATTAAAGCGGTTACCACAGAGGATCAAAATGAGTACTTTGCCAGATCATTCCCCATTAAGATCCTGAATTTGATATAAAATTAGACTATACTGAACTTCAAATTGTGTACAGTCACCAGGTTTGTCAAAAACTATGCTGTATTTGTTTCAGTCAGCATACAACAATAATTCTGTTGATTCAGTCACCAGGTTTGTCAAAAACCATGCTGTATTTGTTTCAGTCAGCATACAACAATAATTCTGTTGATTCATTCTATATCACTTGCCTGTAGACTCACTACATCACTTGCCTGTGGATTTACTATATTGCTTTCCTGAGAACTGTGACAGCTATGTGATAACTAGAAAAACTTATCAAACTCATTCCAGAGCCTGAGATGACATTGCCAATATATAAATTTTGATCCAAGTAAAATGCTATTTCAGCATTTGCACTGTAGCAACCAGGAGCTGGCTTGAAAGTCATTACTGTTTCTCGTACTTCAAAGATGCTGCATGTACCCTCAAGAACTTAAGTGCATTGTTTGATAATGATACATCCTTGAAAACAGGATATACAGCAAACTCTAAACTTTGCACCATTGATTTTCCACCCAAAACTTAACCCACTGGTCTATATGACCTTAAAGGAGACCAGAAATAAAACGTTTCCTGTTATGTATGTAATTCTTTACAAATTTTAATTAGACTGTAATGTTTATAAATTAAATATTGTAGGCGGGTAGTGATTATAATGCACAAAAGATACCACGATTCCGTAAATTGCTGAGTTTTTCCGAGCTTTGATGAGACGACAGATTACATGGTCCCATGATGCAATACTAGCCAGTCCTCGAATACAAACATAAACATGGAAGACAGAAGGAGACCAGATTTAGGTTGCACATTCAAAAGTTGAATCTGTTTTCAAGATATGCTCGTAACTATATCTGTTGAATTGTGTGTTAACAATGTATTTAAGACTTGACAGCAGAAACGTACAACAGTAAGAAGGTGCTCATATTTCATAGTTTGGAATTTAAAAAAAGCAATGTAATTTTAAAATAAATACTTATGCATTGTGTGCTGTGCAAAAATGTGATAAGGACTAAGTGATGGTGTCCAATGCAAAAGTTAAAAATTTACCACAGTGCAGTAAATTCATTTAAGAAGGATGAGGTCGAATCGTATTATATGTAAATGACATATTCATTACCTACCCCCAACACACACACATACACATACCACCTAAGGACTAACGTCTTGAAATATACATCCAACACTGAAACACAGAGATAATACTGAATTCTGGATGAAGAGACTAGAATGGGGACTGACTTCTGTGTGAAACAATATCCATTACAGGGAAGGTGTAAAAGGCATTGAGAACGGTTTTCATTGGTTGTAACTTATGCATTAGTTTTTCACAACCCCCCCACCTCCCCACAAATAAATCTGCAAAGCGGAAATCATAAGTAATTAATTTAAACATTAAGAAACTTCCTTCTTAGGATTCAATTACAGTGTACAATGTATTTTACATGCAGGCTAGAGTTAGCGTGTTGACAAATCTGAAAGTATATACATGTCTGGTATAAATAGTTTATGTACTGTATTGGTCAGCGTTCAAAGAAAAAATTTTTTGCCACAGTCCCCGGGCTGGTGACTTAAATAAACTCACTCACTAGCCCTGACTGAAATTCCACAAGCTCGGACAGTTCACACCTATCAACTCTCAAGTCGGGAGAAAAACCTCCTGATTTTGGGGTTTTGTTCCACACCTGCTTCCCGATCTCGTGATATCTCCAGATTTTTCAGAGAACTCCCTATTATTACATTGTCAATTTTCAATTCTCAGAAAATAAAACCAGAATATGAAAAAGGGGGCTTGTCCTGGGGGATAAAAAAACTATCACAGGGAGAAATGGCGCGTACCATGGGCGCTTGCATGTTGGGGCATGGGGGGGGTCAATAGTCGCCTCCCCCCAATTTCTATTGTCAGCCATTTAATGTGGAACGTTGATTTTATACATGACCTCTTTTCTTTTAATCGCTGCTATTTAAACTGCCCAAGGGATATTTTTATATCAGTTCCAATCATTACAGATTACCATTTATACATACTACATATAACAGGCATAGACTGAAAGGTTTTTGTTTTTTTAAAGATTACTGAAAATTGTGTTTTCTCGAAACACGACAGGTTTAGAATCTTATTTTTAGCAAAGCTTCCATTTGATTAAAATCAGATCTCAAGTTCACCTAGGACAGTGTGGTGTTTTGATTGAGATTGTGCCATGTTAAGGCATGTACATGTATGTCAACATCTTGAAAATACATTTACTCATTTCACCAGGACGATCAAAGTTTCCTCAGGCAAACAATTTCTGTTTCGACAAGCCCAACGGGCACGTCACTTTGAATACAGGATGAGCTCGAACAAAAATCTGAGAGGCCCTGGCTGTCGGGCTATAATTATTTTTTAGCACTACTGTGTAGATGAAATCTGTAAATTGATTATTGCATTTTGTGGTCACTTACTCGGCCCTTTGCCTATTTTCTTTACTCACATGTTTAACACTTTTCCCAGGATTTAAAATATCCAAAGGTATGTCTGAAACAGAGCCAACTTTTAGTCTAAGCCTAGCATTTGCGTATCCTAGAGCTGCCATCTTTCAGGATCCCTCTCGTAACATTCCTTTGAGAAATGTAATGAGCACAGAGTGCTGTATGGTGTTGCAATGAAATTGACTCGCTTGTAATAATGTATCCATACTCTCTTTACGCCTTTAGCTTTTAGAAAAGAAAAAATGTTGTCCACAGGCTTTTCTTAATGTGCTATTACACCCATAAGCAACGCAAAGCAGCATTGTCTTTTACTCTGGCATCTTCCAGTTGGGATGCTGGAGTCGCTACTATGACGTCACATCCCAAAAGTAGCCAAATAGGCACAGAAGTTTTGCATACAAGGTCATGGAAATTCAACTCCTAGAAGATATGCCAATATTTTAATATTGGCATTATGCTTGCAGATGACACTTCAGAATAAGGTTTTCTTCTATAGTACTTTTATTATTATTCTATATTTCCATTGGTTTCTGGTCTCCTTTAACCTTTGACCCTCTTTATTTTTTTAATACATCTGACCTCTAGCTATGATAAATTAGCAGACCTTTGGAAAAAAACTTTTGGCCACAACTTGTAAAAGGATTTTACATCGATGTGTTCCCCCTTGCCTCAGTTTGTCATTGTGGGTAAAAATTTTCAAAATATCAAAATGTATTTTGAAAGTTTTCTTATGTTGTTTTATATTAAATTCTTCGTTCTTTTTTATGGGGACCCATTTAGTTTCTAATCCTTATGGATGTTTCTTGCCTGCTGAAGATCCACTAATAAAATGCAAACCAACTACAAAAACATCATTGCATCAAAAAGAATGGATACAAAGGCATTCTACCCTCTGCCTCCAGCTTTTTGTGGTGTTCTCAAAGGTGATAAACATAGTGCTGAAATTGTCTGCTGGGAATTTCATTTGAATGAAATGTGTGGTACTTTGTTGTGCTACCAAAATGAAGACATTTTACATTCACATTATCACAAAAAGAGCAAAGTGTATTACGGGTGTTTATTTCAAACACTAGTGTAATATTTACATATATACATCGTCCTCATCTAGGACAAGTGTGTGTATATATATATATATATATATATATATATATATATATATATATATATATATATATATATAATAATGAGGACTTTGTATAGTGCCTAATATTTAGAAGCTCTAAGCGCTTTACAACATTAGACAACACCTATAACATAAAAAACATATATAATGATATGATTACAAACACAAACACCATGAAATTAGAAAACATAGAAAATAAACATGCTGAGAATATTTAAAGTAGGAAACATTGTTAGGTCTTTAAGTTTGTTCTTGCAGTCGAAATAAGTGAGTTTTGAGAGCAGTCTTGAATGTGATCACTGTGTCTTTGTGTCTAAGTTCAGTGGACAATTCATTCCACGTTGCTGGGTCCTGGTATGCAAAAGAACGCTGTCCATATGACTTTGTTTTCATAGTGGGAATAATGAGTATATGATTGTCAGAAGAGGAGCGTAAGTATCTTGCTGGTGTGTACACATGGGTGAGGTCGGATAGGTATGATGGACTAGAGTCTGTCAGTGAAACATAGCACAGAGAACAAATTTTGTGTTTGATTCTGGATCGAATGGATAGCCAGTGTAGGGTACAGAGCAGTGGGGAGGTGTGCTCTGCTCGTGGTACTCTAAGTATGATCCGAGCAGCTGTGTTTTGAAGTTTTTGGAGTAGATATTGAGATGAACCAGACAGAATTGAGTTAAAATAGTCCAGTCTTGAAAGTACTAATGAACTAATGTTCATGTGTTTTAGTGACATCAACTGAAAGATATTTGCAAATGGAGCTGATGCATCTCAGCTCAAGATATGCAGCCTTGCATATGTTCATGACATGTTGGTGCAATGTGAGAGTACTGTCCAGAGTAACACCTAGGTTTCGTACTGATTGTGTAAATTCAATGTTGGTGTTGCTGATATTTATTGTTTGAGGTAAAGGATGTGAATGAGAAAGTCTTTGTGTTGTAATCAGAATGGCCTCAGTTTTATCATCATTCATCTGCA
Organism: Sinohyriopsis cumingii; assembly: GCA_028554795.2. Classification (NCBI taxonomy): domain Eukaryota; kingdom Metazoa; phylum Mollusca; class Bivalvia; order Unionida; family Unionidae; genus Sinohyriopsis; species Sinohyriopsis cumingii. The sequence continues at coordinate 18,449,800 of CM068831.1, read as the reverse complement.
GCTTGTTACATGTCATCCATGATTTCACATCAGAAATGCACCTCTCTACACCTTGGATGGTAGCATCAACTTCAGTTGGGTGGCTGGATTTGTATATTTGGGTGTCATCAGCGTACAATTGGTGAGACACTGGATGATGATCAATGACACTTGAGAGTGGCTGAGTATATAGAATGAAGAGAACAGGTCCAAGAACAGACCCCTGTGGAACACCACAACATAGATCAACTGGGCTGGAGTGTATTCTATTTGCAGACACAATTTGTGTCCTGTTGACCAACTAGGACTTGAACCACAGTAAGGCTGTTTCATGAATGCCAAATACATTCTGGAGACAGTAAAGTAATATATCATGGTCTATTGTGTCAAATGCTGCAGACAAATCAAGGAGGGTGAGGACTGTAATCTTTCCACTATCCAAAGCAGAGAGAATGTCATTAACTACTTTTAGAAGAGTAGTTTCAGTACTGTGACAAGGGCAATAAGCAGATTGTACATTGCTAAAAAGACTGTTTGAATTCAGATGAGAAACAAGCTGGGATAGAACAACCTTTTCTAAGAATTTTTATATGAATGGGAGATTAGAAACTGGGCAGTAGTTCTTTAAATCATTATGGTCGAGTGTTGGTTTCTTCAGCAGAGGCTAAACAATGGCAGTTTTGAAAAATGATGAGAATTTCCCTGATGAGATAGAGATATTAATAACATCAGTTAGTGAAGGCAATACTGGATCTAAGCTCTCAAGCAGCAGTGATGTTGGAATTGGATCAAGTTCACATGACTTTGGTGCACTCTTCATCAGGATTGTACATACGAAATCCATAGAGACAGGTTCAAATGCTGCTAATGGTTGCCACTCAAATTCTGTATCCCAACTGTATGGTTACGACAAGTCAATTGAAATTGTGTTGTCAAGCTTATCTCTAATGGTTTGTACTTTGTCACGGAAGAAATCTGCAAACATGTCTGGAAGGTCGACTGGAGAGAAGGTTGTTGGAAGTGGTGTAGATTTGTTCCTTGACATTAGCTTTTTGTAATCTCGAAGAGCTCTTTGCAGCTGGAACTTTCCATGATCTTAGTAGTGTAGTGGGCTGATTTCGCTGCATGGACTATAATTGTGACATTCTTCTTAACGGCTTCATAGATTTGCTTATGGATAGTGAGTCTGGTGGAAAGCCAAAGCCTTTCAGCTTTACGGCGGTCTCTTTTAGCAGTGCAAAGCTGGTCCCTAACACTGCTATACCATGGAGAACACTTTTGAATTGATACTCTGCACTTGGTAGCTGGAGCATATTTGTCGAGCAATGAATGCAGGCAGTTATCGAGTTGTTCTGCTGTAGAAGGTAAGCAAGTTGTTAGGTTTTCTTGGATGTCATGCATTAGTTTGGTTCTATTTATCATACAGAGGTTTCTCTTAGTAGCAGATAAAGGTGGAGGGTTAGGGACTGATATGTCAAGATGGCATATAATGCAGAGGTGATCTCTTGCACGTTCATGGGATACCAGGGAGGACTGTAGAATGTTATCATCAGGTCTATGAAGAATCCAGTTTAAAATGTGACCATGTTTATGGGTGGGTTGGTTAACTGACTGTATGAGGTTGAAAACATTAATGGAATCTATGAGTTTTGATGTGTTTGGGTTTCCGGGACAGTCAAAGTGAAAGTTGAAATCTCCAAGAATAATCAGGTTGCCACCTATCGAATTTCCATACTCCAGGAGATTCGGAAACTGCTCCAAAAAGAGAGATTCAGTCAGCTTGTTTTTTCTACTAGGAGGAGGGCGGTATAGGCAAAAAAAATGGACTGACATTTGCTCTAGTGTGAGTGTGGTTTGGACTAGTTCAAATGATGTGTGGTCGAAATTGAATGTTGTGGTGTGGTTAAGATGTTTGATCATGGAGTTCTTTGTGATGACAGCAATTCCACCTTCGCGAGAGTTACGGCGGAACGACTTGATGGAGTAACCAGTAGTGTTAGATCCGCACACTTGGGCTCATCGCCTGATGTTTTTAGCCATGTTTCTGTCAGGAAAAAGACATCAATATTCTGGTCGTTGATAAAATTAACTATTTCTGTGCGCTTTTCCGGGTTGTCCTACTGATTGGGCATTGAATAATGCAATACGCAGAGGCATCTCTTGGATAGTTGACACGAAGGTTGATGAATTAATAGGGATTTGAATTAGGTTATCTAAATTAACAGTCGAATTTTTAAATTGTCGAGCCAGAAAGGGCACGAGGGAGATAACTGGAATTCTTCTTCCTGTTCTATGCCAGCCAGCTTTGAAACATTTCTTTTTTTGCTTCTGTTTACATTTAGGTAATAATGAATATAGTCCCAGTTTGTTTAGTCTAGAGCACAATGTAGTGTGGAGAGCCAAGGAGTGGTCATTTAAAGCAATTAATGAGGGTCCATCATAGCATAAACGGGTTGACTGGCAAGTATCACGTGATGGCGGTTTGTTCAAATGGCAGTTGTAGCAGTGGAGCAAGACAGCTGAGAAAAAGTCTAATTGTTCTCGTTTCCAAAACAAGGAGATGAAGAAACACATACAAACTGAACAGCCAATACATAATGAACACAAAAACGTAGACAAAGACAGGCAACAAGCACAAATATCATGAAAACGGCACAAAAAATGGAACAGCTGCATCAAGCCGATTATGCAATAGCAGCCATCTTGTATGACTGCATACAGTGTCCCCAGAGAAAAGTATATATAACACAGCAATGGATTTGCTTCCTAAATCTTTCATTCAACAAAAGCTGAAATAGTGACACCAAATTTACAAAGAGAATTTACATCTGTCTGTATATGTGGATTAATAGACTATTATTAACTAATTCTACATAATGTTTTTCTATAGTCAATATGCAAAACAGGATTCCTTGAACCCAAGTCTGTCCTGGAAATAAGAACAATGTTATATGAGTTTTAAAATTATTAAACAACAAGAGTACCATGAATGGAACATATCTGCATGATCCATGTTTAATAGTCCTCATTGCAGGCATGGTTGATTCTGGACATTATTGACCAACATGTATTTGTTCAAAAAAAAACATTTTTCTGTGCAGTAACCATTATTTTCTCATTAGATTCATCATAATCGTGACCTCATGATCTTTTAATCTCAACATCTGCAGACTTTTTTCAAATCCAAAGAGCAAGCCATCCATAAATATTTTCGTACAAACTAATTCTATAACAATAGCTATTGTGCAAATCCAGTCACATTCACCTAGTTCTTTGATCTTTGATCTTTTCATCCCAAAATCACATATACAAATACTGTATCCCATGCATACTGTAAGTGTAACTGTAAACATTGTTGACATTGAATAGAATTGCTCAACCTCAGCATCAAGAAAATAGTAAAATATGGGAAATAATATATGGTGACATATAAGCATTTTACAAAACTATAAACAAAAAACAGAATCAACTAGCTTTCTTGTATTCCCAAATAGGCCAATTCCAAGATTTGAACCAATGTGGACAGTGGTGATGACATGATGCGACAATATGTCTATGATGATACAAAATTATGTCTATCATGATACAAAAGTATGTCTATCACGCTACAAAAGTATGTCGATGATGATACAAAAGCATATCTATGATGATACAAAAGCATGTCTATGATGATACAAAAGTATGTCTATCATGATACAAAAGTATGTATTGATGATACAAAAGTATGTCTATCATGCTACAAAAGTATATCTATGATGATACAAAAGTATGTCTATGATGATACAAAAACATGTCTATCATGATACAAAAGTATGTCTATCATGATACAAAAGTATGTCTATCATGATACAAAAGTATGTCTATGATGCAAAAGTATGTCTATCATGATACAAAAGTATGTCTATCATGATACAAAAGTATGTAAAATGACATCTCTTCTTACTCTTTATGCATGCAAAACTGAGTCTTAAAAATAATTAAAGCAAGATTTATTTTCAAATATCAGTATTCATTATAATTTGCAAAAGGCAAATAAAATCTAATTTATTATTTCACTAATGAATAGTACAGTGCTTGTAGCATTGAGTATTATGGCTTCTCTGAAAGTACATGGAACTTGCAAATCTCATGCCAACTTACAGACAGCGTCCAACAGTACAAACACTAATCTGTATGAAGAGACTGATCATAGTCTAGTGTTACTAAAACAAAGTCTCTAATTTCATTGCTTTTTGCAACTAATGACACCTGATGTAACATAGGCTAGTTAAATGGTTTGTTGCTTCTCAGCACAGCAATACAAGTAGGTTATTTAGTGCTGTGGCAACTGAAGTAAAGTACTTTTGAATATTAAACACAAAAAAAAAACTGAAGGTGATTGATTTTATATGATTGTTTACCTAATTTTTGCCAGCATCTCTAAGTATTCTGGTCTTCTCTTAGAGATAACTAGTATGTCTATTTATCCTGGAATTACGTACATTACTTTCTCTTAGAGATAACTAGTATGTCTATTTATCCTGGAATTATGTACATTACTTTCTCTTAGCGATAACTAGTATGTCTATTTATCCTGGAATTATGTACATTACTTTCTCTTAGAGATAACTAGTATGTCTATTTATCCTGGAATTACGTACATTACTTTCTCTTAGAGATAACTACGGTAGTATGTCTATTTATCCTGGAATTACATACATTACTTTCTCTTAGAGATAACTATGGTAGTATGTCTATTTATCCTGGAATTATGTACATTACTTTCTCTTAATACATTTCTCACATTTGCATTGCTGTACATCTAATATGTTTTGAAGAGCAGACAATTACATCAGTACTACAGTGTAGGCCGATGAAGACAAAATTGTATTTTAAGTGGATAATTTTATTCTGAATATTATATACCAGTAATCAAGCAATGTATTAATTCAGAGTATGCGGTTTCACATATAATTCTACTTATTACCACTGCATAGAATCATACAAAAAATTCTTGAACTGAAGAACACTAATAAAGTTGTGACAGATCAAATTTTAAGGAACAGAATCAAAATTAAATAAAGAGAAACCAGAACAAACAACCTGAGTTGTCAGGAGCGGGAACTTCAATGATAAACCTTGCTTTTGTGATAAGAATCAATATCTTTAAGTACACTGTTCAATCAAGAACAGAAAATAGGTCACAGCAACTTGCCTTGCTGTGTAACACATCATAATAAACGAGAAACAGCTTCTGTACTACACCTACAAGTTTCAAAATCACAATGTAAATCAGATTTCATTTAAAGATTAAAGTAAGATAAACTTGATTAAAAGCTATAAATTTAAAATTGCATTGGTATTCACCATTTTTTGAGATAGTGGTTGTGAAGATGGATTATGTCTAATGTTAACATAACAAAACTTCATGCTGATGTACTTAAGTTTCAGGTTGCCTTCTTAAAAAAATCACATACAGAAGTATTTAGTAACATCAACCAAAGCCAAATCTGACAGGATATCATGAGCTGCCTCTTCAATTAACTACAATTACAATACCTTTACAATTTTAATATCAGGTAAACACAAATATAACTATATAACCTTTACTACCAGTAGTCAAGCTAAAATTAGTGAGGGCTTTTCCAGTAAAATATGTAAATATGGTTTTAAAAAATACTTTAGTTTTAAACAAAATGGTCTTAATAACAAAGATTTAACCATATATGTGGAAGTACAAAAAATACAAAGTTGTTTTTGTCTTGGTTAAATGAAATTATAGCATTAATATCACAACCATGTCTTCTCTTGTATAAGGAAAAGAATTGTCAGCACCATATTCCATAATCATATTCCTGATTCTTAATCTGGGAAGAACTTTGTAAGAATTCAGTCAGAATTATCATTGGCATCATAGGTATATCCTGAAATATGATGCATATTCTCCAACATGCATCTGCCATTTCCAGACAGATTACAGATGAACTAGTTCATACTTTGATACTCTGCTTTCAAGATGTCTTTCTTCGATAAATCATTGGAGAGAACTCTGATAGCATTTGATGTTTTAAGAGAACATAAAGTTTGAAAAATCTTATCTTCCAACCCATTCATCACTAGTGAACACTTCCTGCTTATATGGTTATAGATGAGCAATGACAGTCTTTAGACACAGATTTGAATGGACCAATAAAAAGAAGATGTTTCAATGAGCAAGAGTCTGGTTAGTTGACAAAAGGACCAATCAAAGAATAGCACACTTCCCAAAGGACTCCTCTGGTTGATGTTTTTCATTTAACTGGTGTGAGCCTCCACCTTTTGGTTGCTGGTCTTCACTTTCCTTCACATGAAGCACAGAAAAATAAAATATTTATTACAACATTAGTTATGACATGACAAACATGTTATTTTCATTAATATATCAATATCCATATTGTACTCTTCATACATGTAACAAGTGTAATCATGACAAAAACGACATCATTGCAAAGGAAAAGGGTAAAAGTCAAGGCATCTGAATATATTTCAGTCAATTAACTAAGCAACTTTGTGGTTCTGTCAATTAAAATCAGTATTTTTCATAACAAGATAATTGGAGTCTTACATTTGTCCTAATTCAATAACATTTATCCAAGGAATCAAGTAATTTAATTTATTCATTTGCAGGCAAACAAAGATTGAATTATTGTCATAAATTTTATGTAATATCCTCTATTTATCACCTAACATATTTTTATTAGCATCATGATGTCATATCATAAATAAATGTCTTAATTAATGTTATATCATACTGTGGTGCAATACTTTCCATTGCCATACAGCAACATCGAAAAGGCTGATGCAAAGACATTAATTTAGTGCTATTTAATAGGTTCAGTTTCCAAAATCATGTTTATGACACTCACAGAATGATACAGTATGCCACACATAGCATGTGGCCAATAAGATTCAATATTTTTCATGATCATAAATTTTGTACTAAATATTATTAAATGAAGACTTGTGACAGTCCCTCTGTAAGATATATAACAACAATGAGCAAACAAACAAGTTCTGTAATTTACACAAGTTCTTACATTTGTGTTGTACACAAGTTATTGCATTTGTGTTGTACACAAGTTATTGCATTTGTGTTGTACACAAGTTATTGCATTTGTTGTACGCAAGTTATTGCATTTGTGTTGTACACAAGTTATTGCATTTGTTGTACACAAGTGAGCATATTGTATACAAATTCTGTAATGTAAACATTTTCATAATATTCTATGGCAAAGCGTTTCCTTCAAAAATGAATTCTCTAACTAAATTCAAAAATATCCATTCCCATATCCTTAAATTCCCCTAACAGAATTATTCATGTGGTGTTTATATATATATATATATATATATATATATATATATATATATATATATATATATATATATATATATATATGCAATAAACTGACAACGAACAGTGCGAAACTAGTATCTAACTAGTTAGATACTAGTCACATGATATCTTGCTAGTGTATATATATATATATAAAGAGAGAGAGAAAGACAGAGACAGAGAGAGGAGAGGGGAATAGCTCAGTGAAAATCAAGAGTTATGCATGGCCAGCATTACAATAATGGGTAAATGAAAAAGCCTCTGCTACACTGTATTTATGGGCTTTCAACTGAAGAAAACATTGTGTTGTTTCAATTGGACAAGTGGTATTTTAAGTGGATTCTGTATTAAGCATATTGTATGATGATTAAACTTGACACAAGACAAGTGAAAGGTCCAGAACATGTGTCCAATAATTAGAGAACTGAAATTTGTTCAAGCCTTATTAGTAGCTACACACACCTTTTTCCTGTCCATTTTTTCCTTTATATCTCTGGCTAGTGTGAAGAAGGCCTCATTCACATTTATATTATGTCTGTGACTGATCTCCATAAACTTCATACCATACTCTGTTGCCAACTATAAATATAAGAACAAATATTATCAGTTACTATACAACACATCTGCAAGCAGGCTTTCTCATTAGAGACATATCGGCATATTATACACGTGCCTTTTTCAGTACATCGAGAATTCTACCACTGGACGACCAAGAAACTTTATCTTTTTTGGACCTATATGGTGAAATAATAAACTCCTCATATTCAGCCCAAATGTTGTAAAATGCAACTTTTTGGGACATAAATGTTTATGGGGAGAAAAGGGTTTATAGGGAAAAGATGTTAGGAACAAAAGGTTTTATTGGAACAAAAGGGTTTATGGAGACAAAATTATTTTTACAATCCAAAACCTACTATCCATCACACAATCTATACCATTCAACACCCATACACCCTGTCCCAAACACCATGTGTAGGGTTTAAAATTATATTTAAAAAAATGAGGTGTGATGTAAATGAAGATGAAATCTCACAAACATAATATACACCACACCTCATATACCATTCAATACCTCATGCATACTATCACAAACGCCTTGTGTAGGGTCTAAAATCCCACACCAGCTATCAAATGAAACAGGTGTGACGTAAATGAAGAAGATGTAATCTCACAAATATACTAACCAAACATACATATACCATCCAACACCCCACACATACAATCTAAAGACCCCTTGTGCAGTGCCCGTACACCACACCAACTATTAGGGATATTGTATAAAAAATTACATGAAATTGCACACACATACTATGCAACATATCACTTATACAATGCAACAGCACACAATCCAAACTTCTTGTGTAATCTCATAAATTGCAAACTTACTATCAGAAGAAAGGGGTATTGTGTTAAAGAAGGACATAGAATCACACAAACATAATATCCAACACATCACTATTGCCATCCAATATCTATTACACACAATCAAAAACTCCTTGGTTAGTCTCCACATACCAACAATCAGACTAAACAGGGAAGCTTTTAGATGCTAAAAAACACTGGCATCTCTCTTTGCGACGAAAGTGTTGCTCCCGACTGGTAAACGTTTGGTCGCATTTTTCGCAGTAGTGTCTGTATCAAATTTCTTTACAGCCCCCACTGTATGCTGGCCATTCAAGTCACCCAGCAAATCAAATGGCGCTGAGATGACCAACTTCAGCTTGATCGACTGGAGTGCTCAGATTGAGATACATTGAACAAAGAGATGGTTTTATGTAACAGACACACGAACGGATATCCAGTTCACCTCTAAAAAGTTTTATCACTTAAGATGATGGACATTTTATTATATATGATGATGGACGGTGTATTTGTTATAATGATAGATATTACTCGAGCAGCCTTATCAGTACCTACTAAAAACCGCTGTATATAGTAAAGTTTGAAAATTAACTCTGTCGTTTTCATTTAGGAAACTCATCTGAATGTAGGCAGCTGTCCTGTTCTTTCAATAGAAGACTGATTTTATCAATATTTGTCTTTAATTACGGTTAATTTCATTCTATTATAGATGTTCATGGCTGCAGTGAGAGTACATGACTTCCAGAAGCTTTTCCTGCTGTGATATCAGTGGGCTCTCCAGTGTCCATACTCTCTAGCCTTTCAAACTTGATAAGCAGTTTGATAGGATCTCCAGATCGTTTGAGAAGTAAGGTACATTACAGAGTCCCCCCGTTGTTGGGTAAGAGCAGTCATTACCAATGGTGCCAGCAGGTTGCTTCAGTTTTTGGTGCGCCAGATTTGACCGCTTTCTTGGTAGGAGAGTTGATAATCTTATGTGGCATACTGATTCTTTGACCACTGGGGCTTGGGTGGCTGCTATCACAGGTTTTGGTGGCATTGGGACTGTGAATTTGACTCGTCCCTCGGGCAATGTAATGTCTGTCTGGGAAGAAAGAGCATTAATGGAAAGATTTTTCTCTTCCCTAACTATGCTATTATATGATCTCCCAGCTGTGTTAAGCAGAAATTTTGCTTGCATAAATTTCCTGATCTATTGAAAGCTCATGCCTTTTCCCTGTTTGACTCGTTGGATCTCCTTCAGTAGTCTATATAATACAATAAATTTTCTGCCTGGCAATTGGCATTCAAGGTTTTCTCTGGGCATAAAGATTCATAGTGACCCTCGCCCTCTCGACGACATCTAGAACCAAAAGGTTCCCTCTTGCAGCCATCTTTGTTGCTTGGCCATATTTCTGACACTTAAACAACCAAAGAGGATTAGGAATGGAAGGGTCGACAGATATGATGATGATGGAAGGACACTAAGAATCCTGGTATATCAAAGGCATCATCACGATAAGCGTATGACACGAGGAATCCTGGAATATCAAAGGGCATTATGATGATGAGAGTAAGGCATTAGGAATCCTGACATATCAAAAGCTTCATGACGATGTGAATATTACACTCGGAATCCTGGCTTTTCGAGCACAAACGCAAAGTAAGAAATGCTATTATGTTTGCTTGTGAAACGTTAATAGATCTATATTTTAAAAATGCATTTTTAGGGTGCATGCAGTCCAAATATGCCTAATTATTTGTAGATTGGAGCACAATTTCTTGCTGAGTACTGAGTACTGTTACAAAATGGTGCAGTGGAAACCAACCGTCTTTGAGATGGAAACTGTTTGGTTTCTGCCTGGAATGGAAATATTCGAGGGAAAATTGAGACGAAGACGTGATTTCATTAAGATTTGATTTTGAATTACGCATCTCATCTAGGGTGTAATTCTACTTTTCCTCCTGGCTATGGAAGAAAACACCGAGAGCCATATTTTGATACGTCATTGTTTTCGTTTAAAATTTGCATAAGGCTGAAACTTGGGTTAAAAGTAAGGGTGAACTGGACTTTCAAATATTTAAGACACAGAATTCACAATAGGGGGAGGGTGCGAGTTAAAAACAAAGAACTTTTGCCACATGTAACTAAAATAAATTATTTGATATATAAGTCATCTTTATAAAGACCTAACTTTGAATATACTCTTTGAATTTGTTAGGCCAAAATAATATATATACGCTTGTTATAAAATTACAATTGTGACAAGTTTAAATTTGTCAAATGCACTGAAAAAATATACATGGGAACGTCTTGCATTCGGGGCTTTTTTCTTATGATTGTTTTCTCCTGTGTTTCAAACTCTGTCAACAATGCACTTATGTTTGTAACAAATAAATATTAAAACTATAAAAAAAAATCAAACAGCAGAAGAGTTACTAAGAAATGAATGAACATGGGCTGGTTAAACAGTATATAGAAGAAATCATATTCTCTTATTATGCATCACACAATTTTTCCAAAATATTTTGCTCATATTCTAAATATCTTCAATAAACATGTAAATTATCTTTCAATTTCCAGTAATACCACTTTGTTAAAAATACTTTATATTATTACCAGATAAATACTTTTTATTGTGGTAAATATAATTACTTATAATAATAATAATAATAATAATAATAATGATAATAATAAACAACTCCCACATTATCCATAGATTATGGAAAATGAATTGTGTTTAATTTTATTTCCTGTATTGTAAATCTCCATTCAAATCAATGATTAAATAATGATTAGTCCCACAACATAGAAATAAATTAATCACTATTTAGAAAATTCCGTCCTTTTCGTTTGCTTCTTATTATCATTCATATTACAACTGTCTACATTTTACTGCTACCAGAAAAATAAACAAATTTGGATGTTCTTTTTATATTAAATAAAAACTGTAAAGTGTATATATCCTGGATTTAATTATTGGTTTCTTTGAGTGAGAGAGGGAGGGAGAGACATTCCATTTCACCTGCATTCTAAAAAAGATTATGCAACAAATATGGTTTTTAAGAAAAATTATAAACTCGCACAAGCTGACTTAGATGACTGACGACTGAGACCATCAGCATCGAAATCGTAACAGTGGTTATTTCCCTTGTTTACGCGGCAGCCTTGTTATTAAATAGGCTCCATATGAGTTGGAAAAGTCAGAATGTCATTGTTGATCTCATTGCAAGTAATACCAGCACATGTGTAGCAATTAATCCTGAAGATTACTGACGCGAACGAAAGTCATGGAATTATCAAGTTAAAGAGTACAATCCCGACTGTGTTGTATTTTGCCTGCTTACAGAGTGCAATTCGGTGGCACTACATTCGGTATTGTTGCTGAACAGTTATGCCCATACTGTTTGATACGTCAGAATGATACGAACATATAATCTTGCCCTACATAATTACTGAGATGATGATTGTAAATAGCAATAGCATTTACTGATGTGACTGTGAAATTGCAGTGATCGGTGTAATCTTATTGTCAGTTATCGATACAGGATGACATTTCCAAATTACATGCAAACATATTGTTGCCTTTGTTTTCTTGGTCCTTTCTTTGTCTTCTAACAGAGAACAAAATTTTGCAATTTAGAGTCATTGAATTGGAATGAGTGGAAACAAGTACTCTCACTCATACAATAGCTAAATATACATATACAACTGCATCAAGTGTCCAGTCTTCGTATCAAATACACAATGAAAAGGGTATGTAGGTGAGTGAATCGTTTTAGTATAGCAAAATTACTGAGATCACATCGATTCTCTATAACGGCTGCTTTACATTCGGTCATAAATTACGGAAGATTTACCCAGGTCTCGTATATTTTTCGTAGACTTTATAATTTTCTTTCACAAGACAAGTATTGTGATTATTCAAATTGTGTAAGCATTTTTCTTGTTTTTGTAATATTTTAATATTTCATTTTGAAACAATGTAATTTTACGTTATATCTCTATCAGAGTTCTAAAGTGATGTGATACACCTTGATAAAAGGTGGGGTCATATCGATGCCATTATAATATAACGATCAGTACGATTCGAGCTGTGCTGTAAACATTGTTTACGCAAAAGTAGACTACAATAAGCTACAGTTGCAGTTCAATACCGAAACTGACTAACTATCTTGGTGCAAAAGTCATGCATAATATTGTATGTATAAACATAGTCTTCAAATCCAGTAAATATTTACAGGACTTGAAAGTATGACAGTCACAATCATGACCTTTTACCTCTAACTGACCTGTTCTCCTCTCTCTTTGGAGACCTGCCGCCTGTCATTCATCTCACAACTGTTACCAACAAGAATCATCACTACATCCCCGGGTGCGTGCTGAAAAGAAAAACAATTGTGATTTCATTGTAATTACTGACAATTGTCACATTTTACAGAAACGCTATTTCTGTACGTGTTAATATGCAAACATTAAAATATTAAAATTGAAAGCATGAAAGTCGCACGTGATGTTTTTGAATCCTACTTTCATTCCTTCAGTAAATCCGTCCTATATTTAGACAATGTCCCCATTTCTTTTACGAGCTGAGAAAAGACCCCCCCCCCCCCACCTCCATTCAGTTCCACACTAGATACTGCTGACGACATCACCAGAGCTAAGTCCAGCAAATCTCTAATCTTGTGTGAATTAATATGCATTTGTTGTAGTGTTTTCGTATGTACTGAGAGAATTCTTTTACCATAATATCATTTTTGAGTAATAAACTAACATATATATATATATATATATATATATATATATATATATATATATATATATATATACATACTACCGTGTCGGCCTTTTCTGTGCGTGGGGTAATTCTGCGCAACGATACGTCATTTCTGTAAACATTGGATCACGTATTGTTTCTGGTCGAAAATCCAGGTCGTATCAAGATAGAACAATCGTCCATTCATTTAAGGAAGCGATATTCATAAAGTGTTCAAATATATCACACATTTCTATTATAAATACAAATGAAAATGTAATTTCTAAATGTCAACATGAAGACCCACTCTATGACCTTCTTGAACTTGTAACCCAGAAAAAAACTATTTATAATTTCTCTTTTAGAATCATACAATCAAATACATTATTTAAAACATAGAAATATTTACTTTATAACTTAATCCAAGTTTCTTTTTTTGCAAGTAGTTGTCCCACACCTACTTTATCGTCTGCTATGCAACTTGACAACTTGCCGCTCGAACGGATTCTCACGAAATTCCCGGTTTATAGTCTGTTTCGAAATTATTGAGTAAACTTTTTTCCATAAACGAGACGCAGTAAAAACATTACATCATATTCATTGTTCTTTCTCTTCAACATAATAGCCTTTTTTAATGTTGAACTTTTACTATTTTGTTTTACAATATCTGACTAGTTTGCTTCGTATCTCTTGCCATTGTTGTGTTGAATTTTGTGAAAGCAGCTATAAACCTGACCTACTTCCTCGACTGAAATGCTGACAGAAAGAGTTAAAAGCAATGTTTCATTTCTATAGCCCGATGCATTAACATTACATCTTTTCAAAGTCATTCGCTGAACAGGCCAACATATCGCGCGCGAGTCATGAAAACACAGAGTTAGTATCCCGTCTGCCCAAAATTAGTATTAGTTTGAACAGAATGTTCTGGTGACAACTGCTGTTTTTCAAATGAGGTAGTCCGACCCCAAATCGCCAATATACCAGTATCGGTACGGGTGCTTAATTTATTGGACTGCTGGAGTAGTAGAGACATACCACTGATGGAAACAGAGCAATAATGCCGTCAAAATTTGTACTAGAAAGATGAAACATTTTGAAAGCAGCATTTGCATGTAATAGGCAATTCACATACTAAATTGTATCCATGTGAAGTGGTTGCGAAGCTGTTGTTTACAAGCAACATATCATATGGAGATGAAAAGTTAATTGTCAAGGACCGTAACTCTATTCAATGTGGAGTTGACAAAACAAAACCTATCGAAGTCAAAACTAGGGCTATGAAACAATTTGCTCACCAAACAGCATCAAACTAGGCTGGATAATTCCTGAGAAGTTCTAGTTACATTGATCTGTTGTAGTAATGAACTATTCATGGAAAAAGGATAAAGTGAACCTGAAATGAGGAAACCTTTACAGGAATATATAGAAGTAAGAGGCAACCACCTACCAAATGCCATGTACTTAACTGTAAGGGTTGCAGATATATGCCGGTTGAAAGCAACGTCCTACGTAAAGATATTAAATTATTTTTCAAGTTGAGTAACTCTATCAAAAATGGTAGAAGACACAAAGCCTATTCAAGGCACATCTAAGTCGATAAGACTGTGCAATACACAATAAACCTTGTTTGAATACTTTGCATGCTTCCTGTGCTATGCTGATTATAAGGACCTGCTGTAGTAGATATCTAATGATGGATAAAGGGTAATAGCTACGTCAAAACTGGACCTGAAAAAATTAAGCCATTCATAGCACATCTATATTAATATGCATTTTACCTGCCAAAACGACAAACAGTTACACAGAAGGGTTGCAGAGTCAAGTACGAATGGATGGGCAGACTGACAGACATAAGGATCAATGTACGGATGGACAAAAGGGATGATTACTTCAATGTTTCCGCATCTCGATGTGAGGCCCTCCTAAAACTATCCATGTAAATATACGGCTTTATGCTACGAAAATCTCGATGTGAGGCCCTCCTAAAACTATGCATGTAAATATATTGCTTTATGCTACGAAAATCTCGATGTGAGCCCTCCAAAAACTATCCATGTAAATATATTGCTTTATGCTACGAAAATCTCGATGTGAGCCCTCCAAAATATACTCATGTAAATATATTGCTATAAGCTAAGAACGTCTCTACGATGCGAAGTCTTCCTAAACATATCCCATGTAAAAATATTACTGCAAGATAAGAACATCTTGATGCGAGACCTTCCTTAGAATACCCATGTAAATATATTACTAGAAGTTAAGCCGTTTTCATACCAGGCCATCCTGACAAAATACATGTAAATATAATACTAAAAGATAAAAACATCTAGATGCATGTCTCTCCTAAAGTAACCACATAAGTATATTGCTGTAATCAAAGAACATCTCGATGTGAGGCCCTCCTACAATATCCATATAAGTAAGAACATCTTGATGTGAGGCCCTCATAAAACTATACATGTAAATATTTTATAATGAACTAAGAACATCTTAGTTCCCAATGGGGCTTAATTTGTCAGTTATGTGTATCTGGCAGACATGATTATAATGAGAGTCATGTTGGACACAGAGAACTGATCCGATATCTTATATAGCGGCTGCAAGTGAAACTTCCTGATCCAATGTATCGGGTATTGTTCATGGATGTGTATGTGTGGAAAAAAATCTACCATGCTCTCCGTGGAATGTCTGATGCACAGTGCATGAGCTGATTCTCCATCTCAAACTCCGTGACTCGCCAAGTTTGCGATGTGACAGTGTGAAAAGGATTTTCTTTGATGTACTTGATGCACTATCCTACCCCTATCTCATAATATGTTACGAAATGCCGGCAACGGTACCTCTTTTGACCCTCAAGTTTTCCTCTATTACCCTTCAAAAACAGTTATGAAGGTTAATCTGACCCTCTATTACTCTATCCTGGAATGTGAGCTGATAATTGTTTCTTTTTGTGGATAATTCATGGCATCATACTTGGTAATTTATCATGTAAGAAATATCATTTAGTAATAAGCTCCGGAAGAATGATGATCGTCTGGTCATTTACCACAGACGAATAATCATTTGGTAATTTGTCACAGAAAATAATGACCAGTTGGTAATTTATAATGGCAGAATGATCGTTGTTGGTAATTTTTCATGGAAAAATTACACTCCCTTGCAATTTACCATCGAAGAATGATGGTCATTTGGTAATTTAACATAAGAATGACGATCGTGCACTATTTAACATAGAACAATGATGATCGTGTGGTAATTTATGATGGAAGAATGATTATCATTTGATAAGTTATCATGGAAGGATGATGATTATATTTTGGTTTCTAATATCAGTGTTTGATGGAACTACCAGGAAAGACTGATCTTTCTGGCCCCGGTCTTCAGTACAAAATATTTCCTCACATTTTAGCAAATGCTTGAACTGTGCAAACCCTGAATGATCCCTGTATCAGTGGTACCTGAAATCTGAAAACCATGAATGGTCCCTGCATCAATGGTACCTTAACTCTAAAAACCCTGCATGATCCCTGTATCAGTTATACTTAAAATCTGAAAACCATAAATGGTCCCTGTATCAGTGGTACCTGGAGTGTGCTGCACAATCAGTAATACCATATGAAAGTCAACATGATAAAATGTAACATAATATTTTCCTTTCACAAATGAAATTAAGAAACAGTGGAAGACAAGATATTTATCTTACCTCTTCAACATTTTTGATCCATTTCCTGATATTTTCAAAGGACGTTTCGTTTGTGATGTCATACACTAACATTATACCCTGCAATTTTAGGAAATGACATATTAAATTTGATAACAAAAGAAAATGTACATTCTACTACATATATTCCAAACACTAGTAATAAATATTCCAAGACAAATTATATATATATATATATATATATATATATATATATATATATATATATATATATATATATTCATTTATCAAAACCAAGAGTATTATATTGACTATGGCACTAAACACTTTTAGAAATATAACCCAAACACTTAACATTTAGCATCAAACACTTAAGACACACGTGATGAAAGTCAGAATATACGATTAACAACCTTGCTCATAGGGTTTCTGAAAAACAGTCATTTTTGAAAAACAGATGTTTACTGTTTTCAATTTTCAAAAAACAGCTGTAAACAGCTTGTTTTACTGTTTATTTTCATATTTTCACTAATTTTACAGTCAATAACTTATTTTTGTGATGAACACCGTTTTATTATATATCTTTCGTGATAAGTTCTAAATCAATACATTTTTACTTCTTATAATAATATTTCAAGAATGCAAGTGCATTAAGCGACTTGTCTGAGAGACGCGATCTTAATTTTGTACAGAAATTCGTACAGACCGAAAAAAAAACTCTTTCAACGTCCGTTGATGTCGGTTTAATGGATAGAATTGCGTTGTACAATTTCTGGAGATTTTCAGTGCGCTGGCCAGAGTTCCTGAAGAGCGTGAATTCGAACTTGAGCCATTTGAAACTGTCTTGCCCTCCGACTGCAATTGATGATCCATCTTTTTGAAGCAACAAATTCAATTCATCTTGAAGAGACAAGTTCACACTTTCAGCATCATTTGACGACTGTTCGACGACATCTTCTACATCGTTGACGTCAAATAGACGAGACGTTAGATTTCCTGCGAAATTTAGCGTAGTTTTTGACGGGGCGACAGATGGATCTTTGAGACTGCGCAGGAGGTTCATGACATCATTGTTCAATCGCTCTTCAACGCGACACTTCAAATTTTCTATGAGCTTGGTACTAATGTCATTATTCAGGTTATAGAGCTTGTTGAACATGAATTCTAAAATTGTGTCAGCACTCATCAACGTCGCGTCTTCTCGACATAGATTCTCAACAGCAAGTTTCACAGGTTCCATTGCCTTCAGAAGAGTTTTGAGAGCGTCAAAATCCAATGTCTCAATGTCCGTTAGAAACAGTAAAACAGTTAGAAAAAAAAACAGCTGTTTACTGTTTTTTTTTTATTTTGAACGAAAAACAGCTGTTTTACTGTTACTGTTAAACAGTTACCAGAAACCCTACTTGCCCAGTAACCATCCCACTCCAAAAAACATGGAGAAGTTTCTTCTCCCCCTGGCAAAATGGAAGATACGAATATCCTTCAGAGATATTTTTGATAAATTGATCAACATTATATGAAAACTGTTGATTTTTTTTTTACCATGCTCCCTCACTATAATGCCCTTTATTATAGCAGCTCATGTTATAACGTCCTTCATTATAACACAGTTCATGTTATAAGTCATGTATGGTCATGGATTCAGATTCTTTAATTGTTAGTAAAATTATCTCATGAGGAAGTTGATTATAAGGCATTCTATCTACAGAGTGGGTACACTATATAAGGCATTCTATCTACAGAGAGGGTGCACTATATAAGGCATTCTATCAACAGAGTGTGTACACTATATAAGTCATTCTATCTACAGAGTGGGTACACTATATAAGGCATTCTATCTACAGAGTGGGTACACTATATGGCTCCCAGTGACTGCATTACAATGAAGGCGCTGGATTCTAGATATAATTATATTGTATAAGTAATTCCTTGGAAAAAGTTGCAGCCCCAGGCCTAAAACTTGGAGTCCCAATAACGATACTTTTTTCCATGCAATAGCTTAGGACATCATGTGTCTTGAGTACTGTATTATTATTATTATTATTATTATTAGTAGTAGTAGTAGTAAAATGGATAATTTGCTGTTGTTGCAATTTAAAAACGTGTAATATTTTAAAGATCAAGATTAAAACTCATTAGTGAGGTTTATGTAAATTTTATATTGAAAAATATTAGCTGAGGCATTATTCTGGTCTTATTCCACTCGAGTAACTGAAAAATAAAAATGAATTTAACCCATATTTAGTTCTACAGAAGTGTCATTTGGTTTGACCTTAGATTTTGCTCTCATGGCAGGCGTAGCAGTCAGTATCTGTCAACTTGATTAACGACAGACTGTATACACATAGATGTTTAGATTGACTGACAATTTATTTCTTATCTAAAATGCCGTCTGAATCTTGATTAAGCCACTTGGTGAGAACTTTCTGAATACAAATTCTCTGTACACGCAAAGTATATGCACATTTCATAGATTCTGGCCAGTAATGTGTAAGAAAAAGATTCTTTTTTGTAATTAATTAGATGATTAGCTATGATCAAATGTAGTAATCACTGTTTTACTGGATACCTACTCAACGAACTGATACAACATAACTGATAAACAAACCCTACACCTTCCTCTGTTTAATTATAATCATCATGATTAGTCTGTCAACGGTCTTTGATTAGATTCCACAGATTTTGACGTGACATGTAAGCTACTTTACCGATGAAATGTGACACACCAATTGACTTGTATGCCCAAGTCACTGACTAGCATTGCTATAAATAGGTTTCATAAGATGACAAACAGAATTGCATCCTTAAAATAAACATTACTGACACTCTTACTATCACCATCACTGTCACGAGTTTTTGGATCATCATCCCGTAATAGATATGACGAAATCCATCTCATGAAAACATAGCCTGTAACAAATATCATGGTTTTAAATGAGATCTGAAGTTGGAAAGTTTATTCCATTCTGTTCATTGGTCTAAGAATGAACTGCATTTTGATAAAAATTGATAGTCTAATTTTTGTTTACACTGCATGACACTTCCTCGAGATACCAGAGTTATGATAATTTTAAGATTATCTTCCATGTTTGAACATTACAGTATGTAAAATATACTACTCATGTAACAAATTAAACATTACTAACAATGAAAGGCTATCATGCAAGATGTCTATTTCCAGATGAAATATATCTGCTTGAAATAACACACATCTAGGACCAGTGCGACATGTGTCTATATAGAACATTATTACACATATATGCTATTTTTTTCTCCATGAATTCACAATTGTCAAAACATTTTGAATCATGAAGTGTTTAATATTTGTTTCAATGAACACGTTATAAACAGTATCTAGTAGTTTTAATTTCCACCCAGTTACTTAAATTGACATGTTATGATATAATTAAGGAAAGAGAGAAAAGTTATATATATATATATATATATATATATATATATATATATATATATATATATATTAAAATACCATAAGATAATGAAATACTAGTATTACTGACAATGAAAGATACAATTATAAATGTTACGAGTACTGGTATGTAAATAAAGAAAAATAAACATTTAATATGTATTCAAATTCAAGCGCAACTGTTGTCGAAAATTTAAAATTCTCCTATAAGCATGTTGCATTTTATCCATACATGTGTAATCCAAATAAACAACAAGAATGTACAATACTATACTTATTGCTATGATTGCTATGTCACAATTACGAATGAAATACTTTATAGACACTAACAAGAAAGGGTATTGAAGCTCACGATGCACTGATTTGTGGACAAAACTACTGACTCAACATCGTGTAAATCAAGCATGCTTGAACACACAGATGTTTGGCCGGTAAATACTCCAGAAATTGATAAGTTCACAAAGTACAGCTTTCTAAAAGCCATGGATAATTCGGTTAGATCTTTCATACATTTTTGTGTGAGCTGCAATTATACATTCTGCAGGAATCAGCCTGATTTTTGAGATTATAAGGTCGGCTAATACAAATGATATCTTTCCTTTCCCTGATGGTCTCCATGAACTGTTTAGCATACCATATACCATTTGTGGAAGTATGAATTTAATTATTCTTTGTGATCTTGATTTATTGTACATTCTAATGGTTTATGTTGCTTCAAACATCCAGCAGGCTCAAACAAACGAGTGATTCCATTGTCTCTCCATTTAGTTAGCTTATTCACACTTTAATTGGCACATTCAATATTTGGCACTGCCTGTCAACTTCATTGAACAAGGGGATGATCAAATGTTTGGTTCATATGGATAATGATGACATCATCCAAACAAATGGGGTTCCAAGTTGAATTTTACCACTCTTAAGCCTATGTGTTAACACCAGGGTCATCAGAAAATGATGATGGTGCAATTGTATGAAAGAGAGCATACAAATGTACTTTATTAACCGATTAGCTGGGTGTTGTTGGCTGCATTATCTCCCTTTGAGTGTAAGTTATTGATCTTGACAGATGTTTCATTTCTGCCCCAAATAGATGGTATTATTATGTTATTCTTTAAAGTGACAGCTGTCGAAATAGTTTTCTTCTTAAATATTCATTATGTTACGTCTTTGAAGAGGCTAATCTATGAAAATAAATATCGACCAATATGCAAATTTCGACAGGTGGACTCACGAATTTAAGTACCAACAAAAATGTGTTTAGGGTTTTATTTGTCTTCCTTTATACAAAACCACAAAAATTAAAACCATCCAAAATAAATAAAACCACAGACACCCATTGTCAAAAAAAACCCCACTTTATTCCCATGTGTTGTATAGGGATAATAATGAGTACATATAACTACCGTCATTACACCTGTTCCAGCCAGCATACTTGATATATACCAATGTCGTCATTACACCTGTTCCAGCCAGCATACTTGATATATACCAATGTCGTCATTACACCTGTTCCAGCCAGCATACTTGATATATACCAATGTCGTCATTACACCTGTTCCAGCAAGCATACTTGATATATACCAATATCGTCATTACACCTGTTCCAGCAAGCATACTTGATATATACCAATGTCGTCATTACACCTGTTCCAGCAAGCATACTTGATATATACCAATGCCGTCATTACACCTGTTCCAGCCAGCATACTTGATATATACCAATGTCGTCATTACACCTGTTCCAGCCAGCATACTTGATATATACCAATGTCGTCATTACACCTGTTCCAGCCAGCATACTTGATATATACCAATGCCGTCATTACACCTGTTCCAGCAAGCATACTTGATATATACCAATGTCGTCATTACACCTGTTCCAGCCAGCATACTTGATAAATGCCAATGTCGTCATTACACCTGTTCCAGCCAGCATACTTGATATATACCAATGCCGTCATTACACCTGTTCCAGCAAGCATACTTGATATATACCAATGTCGTCATTACACCTGTTCCAGCCAGCATACTTGATAAATGCCAATGTCGTCATTACACCTGTTCCAGCCAGCATACTTGATATATACCAATGTCGTCATTACACCTGTTCCAGCCAGCATACTTGATATATGCCAATGTCGTCATTACACCTGTTCCAGCAAGCATACTTGATATATACCAATGTCGTCATTACACCTGTTCCAGCAAGCATACTTGATATATACCAATGTCGTCATTACACCTGTTCCAGCAAGCATACTTGATATATACCAATTTCGTCATTACACCTGTTCCAGCCAGCATACTTGATATATACCAATGTCGTCATTACACCTGTTCCAGCCAGCATACTTGATATATACCAATGTCGTCATTACACCTGTTCCAGCCAGCATACTTGATATATACCAATGCCGTCATTACACCTGTTCCAGCCAGCATACTTGATATATACTAATGCCGTCATTACACCTGTTCCAGCCAGCATACTTGATATATACCAATGTCGTCATTACACCTGTTAGTAGTGAAAGGGGATACCCTAGCGTCAACGGGAAAAAGCATTAAAAAAACCCTTGGGACAATCTAGCGTCAATGGAAAATTAACATGGAGAAAAATCGTGGGACAATCTAGCGTCAAGGGGAATTTAACATGGGAATAAATCGTGGGACAATCTAGCGTCAAGGGGAATGGAACATGGGATTTTTTTTTTTAAATATTTTTAAATTTAAATTTAAATTTAAATTTTGAAGAAAGGGGTAGGCAATTCAAAGGTTATCTCTTTTCGAGAAATATGGCTGGCCCTGAAAAGGGCCTTTGGGTTTTTTTCTTCTTCTTTTTAACTTCTTAACTTCTTCCACCATCCTCTTATTTTGTCCATCATTCCTTTCTTCTTTTTCTTTTCTGTTTCCGGCATCCAGTCCGGGTGACCCATGGCTCGGAACTTGGCCTGTATTTTCATCCAGTTGTTATTCAGTTGGTCGAATTCTAATTTCTTCTTCTTATTCTGTTCTTCCTTTCTTTCTTTAGTCCACCTTTCCTTTATGTTCTCTACTTCTTGGGTCAGCACTCGTTTCATAAGTTCCTCGGCTTTTATAAGTTGGTCAACACCCCATTTCACAAAAGACCACTCACTCCAAACTAAGATATCTTGTAGGAAACATCTTACTAATGTTGTATTATCTAGAGCTTCCTTTAAGCTACCTACTCTTACATAGGGAGGGTTAATTAATCCTCTTATTTTCTTCACTTCTTCTTGTAACATACCGTCAAGGAGATCCATAGCTAGTTTCAGACTCCTCACTTGTCTGGTCACAAAATCCCTTGTAACTGGATATTTCCATTCCTTTTCTACTCTTTCTACAACATATACTCCATCTACTATCCAGTAATAACAGTGTCTCAAGTTGTTGAACAGGTCAGATACAGCTACCATTTTCTTTCCGTTATTCCGTAGAATGGTGCGAACGACCAACACTGTGGGTTCTTATAGTGAAAGCGCGGACGTGAAGGAAAACATCCCCTAAAACATAAAATGGATCTTACCTAGATCATGACCCAACAACGCGCGGACGTGAAGGAAAACATCCCCTACTTTCTCATTTCATATAATATAACCCTAACTATACTCTCTACATACGCTAAGAATCAATAAATAAACCCATAATCTACTATTCACACAAACTTACTTCAGCATTTACAAACACAAACACACAAACACATACACTTCCACTATTAATAAAGAGTTAGTGTTTATATTTACACTACTCTACCTACACACATTGGCAAATCGATCGTTATTTCTTTTCTAGAGTATTGGGGTAGCCCTGAAAAGGGCTGTTGGGTTTTTTTTTGAACTCCTGATGCACCTATCTAATGGTTGCACCGTCCTGGCCTGGCGCCACACACGCATCTTCTTCCCCAGTCTTCTTTCACCTTTCTTCTGGGGAGCGCAGAGGGAGGATGATTCGCTTCAACACCCCAATCCTCTGTCTCGGGAATATTAAACGACATCCTCTCTTCTCTTTTCTTTTCCTCTTCTTCCCTCTCTCTTCTCTCCTCCTCTTCTTTTTTCATTCTTGCTTCTTCTATGATAGCCTCCGCTGATAGTTCGTTTACTATGCGCCTGGCATATTCCAGGTGCATCTGGAGTTCTAACAGTTTCACTATTCTGCTATTCATTCTTCTGGCTGTGTTGATCAATCAACAAGGGTAGCTAGACTGCCCAGCGAGTTTCAATTTATAGTGAAAGCGCGGACGTGATGGAAAACATCCCCCTAATAACATAAAATTGATCTTACCTAGATCATGACCAAAAAAACAACAACAACGCGCGGACCTAAAAGAAACACTCACTCACTTTTTTTATGCTACCCATCACTATTGTAAAATTTTTTATAAATCACTTCAATAGACTATCCACATACGCAAAGCAATCCAATCTAACCCAAAATATACACCTCTAACAGCCAAAAAAACAAACATCATTTTAATCTACTATCCATACCAACTTACTTAACCACTTACTAACACAAACACACAAACACATACACTTCCACTATTAATAAAGAGTTAGTGTTTATTTTCACACTACTCTACCTACACACATTGGCAAATTAATCGTTATTTCTTTTCTAGAGTATTGGGGTAGCCCTGAAAAGGGCTGTTTTTTTTGTTTGCTATGGCATTCTTTTTTAGTTTCTAAGAATGCGATGTCCTCTGAGGACAGACTTTCTGGCGATAGGTCTGCTTCTTCGGAAAGAGAAGAAGAACTCTTTGGTGTCGATACGGCAATCGACAAAACCTCTGTCAGCTTCAGGTTGCTGCTGCTGTTGTTGCTGCTGTTGCTGCTGTTGCTGCTGTCTCTGAAGCCTGTACTTCTCTGTCCATTCTTCTTTTTCCCTGTTCATTTCTTCTCTGAAGAGTTCTTCTATTAGGTCTTCAGTGATTTTTAACATTCTCACATTCTCTATTTCTTCTGGCTTCGGTATCAGACTGTGTCTGACCCTATGCAAATTCACGTAGGCTTCGTTGAGCTTAGCTAGTTTGGAGCACATCTTCGTAGGAGGATGAGTCGACAATGGATGGTTAGACTGAGAACAACCCCGGTTCTTAAAGTCAAAGCGCGGACGTGAAGGAAAACATCCCCCACACGGTTTTCGAGTCGCAACGTTTAGTGAGTGTCATGAGAGGGATAGTAAGAAATCAAAGAGCATCAATCCAACATTCTTCTAGGTAAACAAAAGACAAAGACATTTTTTTCAAAACACAACATTTTTTATTCAAAAATCACTTAACACTAAACAACAACTCTAACATTTTTAACAATAATCCAACACTATAACATCAAACATTTTTTTCAAATCACTAACATTTTTTTCTCAATTGATAATTTACTTTAAACAGGGCTGACAACGTTGTGAATGAAATTGTGATTTCCACTGTTGGAAATCATTAGGCCATTGATGGACACTACGTTTCCTAGCTTGAGACAAAAGATAAGCATAATGGTCACAAAACCATCGATCTACTTTCACATCGTTTCTAGCAGAAGAACGAGGATCAAAATGAGTCACTAAATGTTCTAAGGAATAGCCTAGGCTGCGATGATGCAGATAATACACACAATATTGTCCACACACCAAGGAATCTGTGCCTTGTAATTTCACATTATTGAATCGGGTGGTTTGAGCATTTCTTCTCATAAAGTCAATGATATCGTCTTCCAAAGGGGGCAATCCGTACGAATCAAAATATTCCACACATCCTTCTTGAGGAAAGTAGACGGCTACCCAGTGGGTTCCTGGGAGATGACTGTCGTCCGTGTTGATCACGTAAGCTTGATGGTCTTTAGGTTTGCGATGAGGGAGTTCATCTTTAGCACAGACGACAGGATTCCAAGAAGCTGTATACGAACTGTGGTTCAAAAGGTAATAAAGTTCCCAGGTATCCATTGTTTTCTGTGTTGTTTTTTCTTCTTCTTCACAGGTAATAATAAGTCGTCAATTCGATCCTGACTTTTTGCTTGAAAATGTCTGACGAATAACCGGTTATTCGTTCTGTTTCCTCACTCTGATTTAGGAGAGCTTCGATACGATGGATCTCTTGACTGGTTAATGGTGGACAAGAATGTTCACGCAAGTCTTTATACCACTGGTGCAACACGTCTTTGTTCGAGATGAGACTCCAAGCATCGTCCAGATACTCGTCCAATTTTTCTTCTTGACTTAACATCAGGCATTTATCGTGTTGAATTTGACTGGGACGATCGTTTTGACATCCATAACAATTTTTCTTGATCAATTCCGTCATTTTATCGACCAAGTGTTTGGCAAAACAGGAGACTAAATGGGCTTCTTGTTCTGGCCATCTCGATTTCATCATGATCACTTCTTCTTCTTCCACAGTCTCCTTACATTCCATGTCCAAAGTTTCTCCACTAGGTAAAGAGGGATAACAGTCTTCCATGGCTTCTAGTAATCTAGAATGACTTCTCTCAAACTATTGATTTCTATGGTATTATCAAATTCGGCATACAGGATGACGTTCACCGTTACATCAGGGTCTCGGTTTGCAAACTGAATTTCCACACGAATTTGGCCGGATTTTATAGGGTGGAAATGTCCCTCGTCGCTGCCTTGGTCTGGAGTGAAATCGAAAGCCCACAAAGCATAACCTCCTGCGTAATCCTCGTACGTAATGCCATGACTGGTGTTGGTTCCTAACTGGCCGGTGGCTTCGTACAGGGACAAGTACGATCTCAAGTAATTCTTCTTCTCAAAGTCAGGTTCGAAAGGTCGGGTACACAAGGTCTTGCCATCGCGACTGACTTCGATCTTGGACACGCCAAAGTGTTGAAAGTAGAAAGGATTTTTTTCGACAGCTCCGTTGAAGGCTGTATTCTCGACGATACCAACGATTAAACGTTTGGGTAGCTGTCCTTGGAACAGATGATCTTCGATCATGGATCGCTGTCCCTTGGGAATGGTGAACGTTTTCACTTCCACGCGTCGTATGGGATACTTGGCGGTCGTTCTGCTCAACGTCTGACTGATGTCGTTACCCACTTTAGGTAACACTTCCACACGGTGTACGTAGAGCCTGGCTTCCTCGATGACAGTTTTGCAAACAGTAGTACCTATCAAATGGAAAGCGGCACTGCTACGATTCAGTCTCAGGCGAACATTCACCCCGTTTAGCAAATATTTCTCTTGCAGCCACATGTCCAGATGTAAACGATCCATCAGTTCTAAACTTTGTCCGTTTTTGATTTTGTCTCTTCGTTCTACAAATCCGTCATTGTTTGGTGTTTTGCTTGCATCAGTTTCGAATCTTTCAAACTGGCCTGCTTCGTCAGCTTCCCATAGCACACAGGCATTGAGATGAGTGTTCTTGGCATCTATTCCGTACGTCAAGAGATTTTCCAGGTACGCTCGATAAGGGTAAGTATCCATGCTGCTGCTGACCAGTTTGTTGTTCAAGTACAAGTCCACTCCGCTAAACAAGGAATGCATGAAATTGTTGACGGGAGCTATTACCTCATCGCCATCTAGGGTTGAATTGTCCTCATCGACAACTTTGACTTTCAAGTACAAGTAACTGCTATTCAGATCGATGTAATCTTCGGGCTGTCCTTTGATTTCAAACTCGATGGGAGCTGAGGCTGTCAATGAGGAGACGGGGTGAAATTCCACCCACTGGGATTCTTGCATCGTCATCATGGTGGGGGGCATGGCAAACAGATCCAGTTCCGTCTTGGAACAGGCGCATGACTCTCGGTGCATCATTTTTTTGTTCTGTTCTTTCTCAATAATAGAAAACGTCTAAGTCTCGAACGGTTCTTCTTTTCTTGGCCTTTCTCGCTTGAAGTCTGGTGAAAGGGTGTTTTCTTCGTCGTCTCTTTCTGCCTTGTCCTTGCTGAATGCCTGATTCGGTAGCGTGCAGGGCATTTATAGGTGTGTCTCGTCGGCCCAAAATGTCTTTGCCCGTTTGCAGCAAGACATTTTTGCCTGCCCTCATGAAGGCTTCTTTAGGGTTTTGTTTGTCGATGATGACATTTTGGAGAAATTCTTTGCCTTGCGTCAGTGCCGCATCTTTCAAGGCGTGCAATCCGCGTGTCACCATCGGTTTCAACACCGGAGCCACCGAACGAAAGGCCGATTTTAACATGTCTCCTAAACCGTGTCCTCGTTGTCGAGCAACCCCTCGGTACACTGGATACATGACTTACTTACGAGTCGTGAGAGAACCGTTTTCGAAAATGGAGTTTCACCGTGACTTTTCCTTTGGTGAATGGAATATTTTGTCCCAAATCTCCTTTTATAGTAATGTTGACTGTGTCCAAATACGACTTGCTGACAGGCAAATAGTGAGGATGGACAAATTCACGGTGGACGTGGTAAGTGTTTCCACCTTCCTCGTCAGCGTTTGCGGCAGAATCCACTTTGAAAGGAATGACACGCAGTAACGGTACGGAGGTGTGTCCCACCACGTTGTACTCCACCACATCGGAGTACACGAACATCAAATTCAGTCCTTGGTTCAGTTCTACCGGGGTACGAAAATACTTGGCAAAAGAATCGTTGTCAGAAATGACTGGTAATTCACCTTTTTCTTTTTCTACTTTCTTCCTCAGCTCCATGTCACCGCCCAACATGTCAAACAATTCAGGACAAAATAAGAAAGACATGATTTTGGGCCCCTCAGGAAATTTCATCAGGAAGCGACGAGCTGTTTTGTGGTACTCCAGGGTGACACTTTTTTTGACACTTTCCAAAGCTTTCAGAAACACACCATTAAACCTGGTGGCTATGGTGTTGACCAAATGTTGACCACTAAAATAATAGCCTGGGGGAATGAACAAGTGATAGGTGGTCAACTTTAGATTTGGTGTACGGGTTTTCTTGTCATATTTGCTATGGGTATCCATCCACTGTTGCATTTGCTCGTCATGAACTTCCACATCAAATTTATTTTCATTGGGAAGGACATTGAGGACTTGGGTTGGGTGAATCATTTCTACTAAAGCCACTTCCCAATGGGCTTCGTGATCTAAGGGGATGGCCTGAGGTAATTTGGCCGTGTAACAGCACAACGTGTTGTGGGGAAACACCTCCATGGAACTGTCACTGGGTAAGGTTAAGTAAAATTGGTTTTGGTGACTCATAATTCCAGAGTTCTGTGGCTGTCCGAGGGGATATTACTGGACGTCAGAGGCGCGTCTCCGCCCAAAATGGGGTTCTGGTTGTGGTTGGACTGGTGACTGACACTGGCACTGGACACGAGGTTCCCGTGGTTCCCGTTCGAGAAGAATTTCAGGGAGGGATTGGGAAGCAGGTAACCGATGCAACTGCTCAATAAAATGGTCCACAATTGTTTGTCTCCTTGTTGCAAACTCAAATTGGCAATGGCTGCCCCGATGACACAATACACCACGAAGATTTGGCAGAAAAAGACGATTTGCGTTTTAGGCACACGTTCTCCACACCACACCCACAAGGGTTGTTTTTGTAAATCTTGCACAGAAGAACTAGGTGAAGAAGGAGTGGTCGACGTAGCTGCGTCTGCTGTGTGAAAGGGCATGATGGTCACTTCTTCTTTTTATAGTCGATGACTTGCGAAGCGTCGATCCAAGAATCGAAACTGGGTGGATATCCTTTCCAACGTACTTCGACTTCTTTGACACGTCGTTTGCCCACTTTACGGGTTCTGCGTTCGAGAATGCTTTCGATGTCGTACACGTCGTCTTCTTTTTTGGTGACACGTTGTAACTCGGGTAAATAAAACGTTCCTTTGAGCACTTCTCCGTTCATGTCTTCCAATTTATAGACGGCAGGATGACGG
This sequence comes from Sinohyriopsis cumingii, assembly GCA_028554795.2. Lineage (NCBI taxonomy): Eukaryota > Metazoa > Mollusca > Bivalvia > Unionida > Unionidae > Sinohyriopsis > Sinohyriopsis cumingii. Next base: position 18,419,440 of record CM068831.1, on the reverse strand, counting down.
CCATGCACTCGTCCAGTGACGCGAAACAATTCGGTGGTCCAGTTAGGTAAGTAACCTTTGTCGAAAGTGCGTTTGGTTTTGCCAATACGTACCCAATCTCCTACGGTCAACTCTCCACTTTTCTCGGGGACAGCCCTCGTCGGGGACGTACCGAACAGACGCTCGAACACCAGCACCTCGTTGTCGGGAGTCACGTCTTGCGGGGCACGTCCGATGCTTCGATGGTAAGATTGGTTGTACGCTTGCACCAGGTGCGGTAAGATGTCGATGTACTTCAGAGTGTGGTGATGCGTAAAATATTTCCACATGCGTTCTTTCAAAGTACGTTGCAAACGTTCCACGATGCTGGCTTTGGTTTCGGGATTCTCGGTGGTAAAAAAATGAATGTCACGTTTCTTTAATTCTTTTTGGAAAGCTTGGTTCAGAAATTCGGTGCCTTTGTCCGTTTGCCATCGAAGAGGGTGACGACCGCTTTGTTTCAACACCCGTTGTAGGGCTCGCACTAACTCGCTGATCGATTTGGAAGTCAAGGGCACGACCCAGGCAAATTTGGAAAAGACGTCGATGACACAAAACAAATATTTGTAGCCACGATTGTAGCTGGCCAAATGAGAGACATCGGCTAAATCGGCTTGCCATTGATGATCGATGCCTTCCACTCGGGTGCGACTTCTGGCAAACTTGCGTCGAATGGGTTTGTGTAAAGTGTAGGTAGCTTGTTCTTGTAACCATCGTTGCACTTGAGGTAAACGGAGACTTTTCAGTCGAGTTTTGGCAGCACGATACAATTTTTGAACTCCTGCGTAACCTGCAGGATGCGAGGGATCGTAGTAAATGCTGGCTAAGACTTTTTCCATTTTTTTGTGTGTTGGTTGGTGTGTTAATAAGGCACCCACTCTTGGAAGAGGCTACTCTTTTTCTCTTGGGGTATTTTCTTGGATTGCAATGCTTTGCGTGTGCGACCGGCAATAGGTGTCGAAGAGGAGGAGGATATCTGAGCGGGGGATATCGGTTCTTGTTTCACTTCTGTCTTCACTTCTGTCTTCACTTTCTTTTTCTCTTGTGATGAAGAAGGGGTGGCCATCATCTTTTTAATCCATCCAATTTTGGAGGTAGGTGGTGTTGTTAACTTGCGTACTTTTTCTGGTGGAGTTTGAAACCCTTCTTCTTCTTCTTCTTTTCCTTTTTCTGTCTTGGTCACTGGTACTGGTACTGGTACTGGTGATGGTGCTGGACTTTTCATCAAGGTCTTAAAATCTTTTAGAGTGGGTAAAGCTGTTTCGTCTAAAGCTTTCTGGTGAAAGAGTTGCAGTGGTTGCAAAAGTTGACCGTACTTTTGCGATTTTTCTGTTTCGGACAAATCTTGGCGATCCATCAAGGACTGCAATTCGTGTTGTAACTGGGACATCTCGCTCAAATTGGGATTGGGAGGTAAATGCGGGGTGCGTTGTTCTTGCCACCGATGGTATTCCATCCATCGTTTGTAAGGCACTAAAGCTAGTTTTCGTCCTTCCATGGGGTTGTCAGGGGTCGATTCTGAGATCTTGGGACTTTCGAAGGCCTTTTTATCTTGCTCCCACCAGTCCTCCCAACATGGTTCCCAAGACTCCTTTCAGTATGGGGCCTAACAAGAGAGGCAAAATGCCTCCACGTTGGACCAACATCTTCTTTTCTTGACGAATGGGAATTTTCTTTTGAACCATTTGGCGAAGAACGTGACGATGTTTGCCTAAGCATTGTTTCTGGTGTTTGGACAAAGGGATCGTGCCTTTCAAAACGTTCAAACAACATTCGCACACGGTATCGATGACCTCTTTGGAGGCCGTTTGAATGAGTTTTTTTCGTAGGGGTGGAGAAGCTTTGGACAGGACAGATAACAGGTCCCCATGTTTGGCTAAACGTGGTGGCAGTCCTTTCCTTTTCTTTCCTTGGGGTTTTCTGGAGGGTGACATCTTTGAGTCTTTAGGAGCACCAAAAGAACACTGATACCCTACTTGGTCACAGACCTTTTTTATACTGGAACGCGTCGCCACTGATTGTCTTTACGTCGTATCAACTTCATGACAGGCATGACACGTCGTGCAGGGGTACGTAACGGACTAAATCGAGTCAGTTCTTGCTTGGACAAATCCAGTAAACTTTGTAACATGCCCGATCTTTCATGGACTTTGATTTTGGGAGAAGGTACTTTGTGAGCAGCAGCCACTGCCACTAAATTGGAGGGTCCTGCCACTGGGGAAGTTCTTTTGGGGGTCATCAACGGAGAAGTTCTTGGTGTGATTAACGTTTCCAAGTACTCTTCAGTTCCTGGTGACATCAACGGAGAAGTGGATAAACGTGAGGCTGTCGGAGACACAGTCACCGCTGTGGCAGGTCGTGGTTTGCGAGTGTAAGGCTGCGTCCTGGCCGAAGTGCCTCTCTTGCGACTAGTTTTCTTCTGTGGACTTTTCTTTTTCTGAGGACTTTTTCTCTGTTTCTTTTTTGGGGGGCTTCTTTTCTTTTTCCGGGGTGGTGTCTGGTAAGAGGAGGGTCCTGCCACTATTCTTCTTGGGGACCTGGTCTTTTTCTTTTTCTTCTTGGGGCTTCGTTGAACTTTTGTCTTGGGGATAACTTTGGGGGCATTAGGATCCCATCTTAAGAGTGAACGAATGATGACCCCTCCTAGAGTACCGCTCCCTCCAGGTTTCAAAATGATTTGTTTTTTGGTTTGAGTGTCGATGCGGGGATCGGTCAGTTGGACCAAAGCGACTTTGTTTCGATCGAAAAAGCGTTTGGTTTGATGAGGAATCTGAATGATTCCTTGGAGTAATTGACGTGCCGTCACCGTAAACCATCGTAAGACTTCTTTGAGACTAGCTTCTAAGACACGAGCTCGTGTTTGTGGATCTTTTTCTCGACTGATGCCATACAAGGCACGAATCAATTTGACGGGAAGATGCGACTGAAGGGACGTCATGTTCACACTGTGTGAGACAGACGAAAAAGGGTCTGAGGTTTTTATAGATTTTTTTATGGGGAGTGAAATGAAGTCGAGGACGGAGACGTGTACAGGACAGGCCCTCCGTCTTGGCACCAGTGGTGAAACAAGTGGGTACGAAATCGCAAATCCTCGGGAGTGGTAGGTTTCAAATCGACGAGTAAATAGGCGTGTGGCGTTTGAGTGGCATCGTCGTACGCCTGAGTCAGCCAAGGCGTTCCTAACTGTTTGGCTAAGACTTGCACTTGCGATTTATCGCGAGGGCTTTTAAACAAGACCACGTAATGTGCATTGAGACTAATGGTGCGATGGGCTTTACTTTGTTGAAACAAATTTTGGGTGATGTAAATGACACTGGCATTACGGTGATGCCCTTTGCGCGTGAACCACAATTTAATTTCTTCTTCGTCTTCTCCTAACATGTCGTCGAAAATGACCAAATGGGTTTGACGGGAGTCAGAGACGATGCCGTCGTCTTCTTTAGGAATGCCTTCCACAAACACGATGGAATCGCCTTGACTTTCTCGCAAGAGGCTGTACGCCGATTGCCACTCTTTGTAACACCACACGATTCGTTGAGGGGGTCGTTCGATCAAACGTTTGACGAATTCGGTTTTGCCTGAACCGCTAGGTCCAGCAATGAGCATGTTAAAGGGATGGCGAAGATACAAAGCCTCCCAACTGGCACGATCTAAGTGTTCGTCGATGACTTTGACAGTAGAGGAAGAGGGAGCAGAGACAGCAGAGGTAATCATGGTGTGAGAAATGTCACTTGTGACACGAAAAACAAACAAGACAAGAGTTTATATACTTTTTCAGAACACGTTTATTGAATGTTTTTTTCAAACACGAATACGAAAGACAAAAATACATAAAAGCCAAAGGCTTAAGTACAAGGATAAAAGGCACATGATAACTATGAACGTGGAATAAACACAAGTGTCTGTACAACAACATGTTTTGGGTAATGTTCGAACCAGTTCTATAGTAGGGGGTAAGGTCACACAAGTGTCCTCCCGAAAGGGTCTTTCAGGCCTGTCCACGACAGTCCTGTCCTGGGTGACGGGTTCTTCTGGCACCGTCACTAACACGGGTTGAAAAGTAACTTTTTTCCTTGAACAACTCTCGTGCATATTGGGCCACTTCTTGGGTCCAAGCCTCAAAACCCCATTCTTTCCAGGCACGGACATCTGTCCAATGGGGATGTAAGTCACAAGCTACACACACATCGTCATACACGTCTTGGGTAGCTAAAAGTTGACGAATCTTTTTTTCCTGTTGAGGTCGAGAAGTATCCAGATGAAACCGCAAGGCTTTGAGCAAAAGGAGTTTTTCGTGACCATTTAAGGCCATGGAGGTGGTAAGTACTGATCGTAAAGAGTCCACAAAGAATCGGCTGGTAAACGAAATCCCAGAAAACAAGTCACTAAGACACACACCACTTGTCGTCCCAAATTGAATGGATACAGTTCTTGTAATAATCGATGGTAATGATCCACGGTTTGAATATGGTCATTGAGTTCCTTCCACGGAATCTGTTGGATGACATGTGACATAAACCGTGGCATGGCAGCCTGTTTTTATATTCTCTTTTTTTCGGATGCAATACACGTACTTTCTAGCCAGAGATCTTCGTTCTCCAGTAGGGAATCTAAATCTTGCATACTGTAACCGAAACGTCAGAGTTCGATTAGGTGTTTCCTCTTCCGCTAAGCAGATTCCACGTAAAATATGTTTGTAATCCTTTAACTTGTCTTCCTCAATGCGTTGCACTAGGTGAATCTCGAAGTAACCATAATCATGAACATGTCGATCATTAGCGACCTCAAAGTTTTGAACAATGTCTGACCATTGAAAGAATTTCTGACGAATCAGTTCTCTTATACCATTCAGGTACCAGTGGTTAAAGATCTGGTGACGTAACGGATGCAATTGTTCTTTACGTTTCACTTGTATTTTGACTAGCTCTCGGTAAATATGTTCTCTCAACTCCACAGGCAAAGCACGAATGTTCTCTAGCAAAGTATCCATGAATAGGTCATACTAAATCCTCTTTGGTCTGACACAAGAAATGTACTCTTTGCACAAACATGGTTTTACTTCAGTGTCGAATTTAAATCGTTGAGTCACTAATCTACACATTACAATTCGTTCAGAAGTTTCCTCTTTCACTAAGTTGACATTGTGTTCAAGATGTTGGTAATTCGTTAACTCTTCCTCTGGAATTCGATGCAGTAAGTTTACAGTGATGTAGTAGATAGAATCGTCCATACCAAACCAATCCTTTTTAAAACTAGAGGATCGTTGACCAATGTCCGTCCGATGGAACACTTTCAATTGAATCAGTCCTTGTATAGCCTTCAGGTACCAGTGGTTCAAACACCGGTGACGTAACGGATGCAATTGTTCTTTACGTTTCACTTGTATTTTAACTAGTTCTCGATAAATGCTTTCTCTCAACTCCACAGGCAAAGCACAAATGTTCTCTTGTAAAGTACTCATGAATAGGTCAGTCTGTACAATTCACAAAAGTAATCCACATAGTGAGTAATTTCTGACCACTGCCATTCAGGGTAACGTCCAAGAATGTCACTGAACTCTTTTGATGTAAACGGTCTAAAGCGATATAATAGGATGAATGCAACCTTGACCCAAAGAAATCTAACACACTGGTTGACTTTTTTCACTTTCCTCTTATGAATTTCTCGACACAAAAGTTCTACAGTGACCCATTGAGATTTCACTCTGGCAAACCCCTGCCAAACTTCCTTGTAAATCTTCTCTTGCAGTTCTTTAGGTAATGATTCAATATCGTTTTTGAAATGAAGTTTAAATACTTGTCTCGGTGATGTCCAACATTTGACTCCTAGCCAATCTGGTTTCTTCTTCGTCAACGACATGGTAAGTTACTTCAATGTCTCGGTCCCACTAAGGGTAAGTAATGACAATTCGGTGACCATCGAGCATGTTCTACGTAGGCCGAATCTTGCGGTTCCCAGTGGTGAAGTGACACACCGCAACTGAAGCACTTGACTTTATCTCCTTCACCCAAGTAGAAAAATCCGGCTCTGGCTAATTCTTCGGGGGTCGGTCCTCCCAGATACTTTGGCCATTTTCCTTTGAACGATTGAAGACGATTTTCAAAGTCGCAGTATTCCGACAAACGCACAGGAACGAATATTCGTCTTTCACAGGTTCGTTTCGATGAGGGTTAAGTGACATAGGTAGGAGTTTGCTCAGGGCTGGATGACATCCTTAAGGGGGTAGACGTGAAGGTGGACATTCCCCTTTAAAACGAAACCCAGTAAAATGTTCAAGAGGACGAGCGGCATCACTTTCGCATCCCTCAGGTTTGACACGCACAGCATCCCTTTCCATGATAGGTGTAGGGACACTAAAGTTCCCATGATGCTTTACGGCATCGCTCAGGTCACAACGTACAGCATCGTACACATCGCAAGGCTCACAATCGCACTCGTCTGCAAACTCCGTTACGCAATTACAATGGTAACCACATGGACAATCGCAGTTTCCTTCCGGACATTTTCCGTCGCAATGCCTGGGTCTTATCCATCCAGTATTAGTCACACTAGAGGAAGATACAACTTTTTTACAATCCCCAAACTGGAACGATGTCTCTTTCAAAGTATTCATCTTGTTCGCTCGGTCTTGGTAGTCCCAATGAACTATCGATCTTGCCTAGGGTTCCTTTTTTATATACAGACCAATACCGACGTGACCGTACGGTAAGGTGAAATGATTGGGAAGTCGCACTCGCTTCTGGTACACGATTTGATAGACTTTTTCCAAGGGTCGACTGACGATGTGGTGAGTGGGTAAACGTACAATCTTGTTCGGTTGATAGGTGGTCACTTTAAAGTTTCCATCCTCTCCCGATTGCAAGGCTTCTTTCAATACCCCAAAGTTGACCACTCGACTGGTACGATAATTCAGAGTCAGTCCTTTCACTTTGCACGTCGTGTGCACTTCTCCTTGTTTGTCCCGGTATTCGTAGCCGTAATTTTTGGGACCACCACTGACGAAACTTAGAATCTTGTCGTCGGGATGCTCGTCTGTCCAGGCTCCTAAACGGTCTCCTTCGATGTTAGGGTGATGTTGAATCGGGTGATGGATGTAAATGCAACTGTCCGTGTCAAAGTACAGGACGCGTTCTTCTAACAGTTCTAAAGCTTCGTACAATTTTAAGCGAGCATGGGCTGTCACGTAAGCGGCAATGATGACATTTCCAAAAGGGTCGTCTTGTACAAAGTCCAGATCTTCTTCGTAATTGACCAAGATCAAATTCTCTCGAACGACGTCCACGTGTTTCATGTATTTGGTTTTGTCGTGAATCATCTGGAAGTAGCGGGAAGGTTCTGTCAAATATTCCGTCTTGGGTAAACACGGTCGTTGTGCCATTTTACCCCACAAGCAATTTAACATCACTTTGGCAAACGATCGCCTGCCTTCGTTTTTTTCGATGTGGTCTAAAGTGATGCCTTCTTGTTCGTAGTATTTCTCTTTGAATTTTATTTGGTCTTCGGGAGTGTGACACCAGGACGGATAGCCGCTGGCTTCTTGCTTCAGTTTCAAAAAGGCATCCACGTAGTCTGCGAAAATGCCTTTCTGAGTAGGGTCACCCTTGTGGTATTGTTGTGTCTTGGGAAAGTGGCAAATTTCGTACACTTCTAACAGTTGGTATCCCATGTCCAGAGCTTTGAACAATTCTACGCTGACCCAGGTTCCCGTCAAGGCACGTTCTTCCTGGCTGTGCTGACAAGGTTGGTCTTGGTTGCACGTTTCGGCACAAGTACGGCACAAGGGAAACATCAGTTTGCCTTGACAATGGTGAGGTAAGACGGGATGGTATAGGTTCGTGGGAGGCAAAACTTTACACTTGATCAAGCCTTCGTATTGTCGAATGTTTTTCAGGTCGATGTGTTCCGTCAGCAATTGCGGGTGCCCTACAGGAAAGCGACAATATTTGCACACGTAGGGATACAGCGAACACACGTCCAAGTATTTGATTTCTTCTCCTTTCTCTTCGTCGGCTTGGTACAGCAAACAGGTGGCATTGGTCCTTCCTCCGTACAAACTATCCCCCGGGTTCAGCGGGTCCATAAACTGGTAACTTTCCACGAGGCGTTTAAACTCGGGATCGGTTTTCATACGGTGATCGTACTCGTGTTCCCACATTTCCACCACTTGGTATCCTTCCTGTTCTAACTTTAGGCGCCGCTGACAAGTGTCCTGGTACAAGTCTTCCATGGTTCGTTGTAAAAACTGATTTTTAGTGCCACGGTCAGGGTAACAGACGGGACATCCGTGAAATAAGCAACCGTTAAACTCGTACACGATCTTGGGGTTTTCTAAGTCCCAGCCATCGACCGAATACGTTCCGATGGTCTTTTCGCCCCCTCCATTGCGGGCATGTTGAATCCACTTGTCTTCCTTGTCGCACAAGTAATGTAACCAACGTAGGGCTTTGACCGAGTATTGACGTTTGACAAAGTGGGTCGTTTGAGGACTGATGACAGCCACGGTGTTTTCAGGCATGAATCGTTGTCGATACACTAAGGAACACGCTTTGGCAATGGTGCAAGCTTCTTTCAAAGGATCGACCCCTCCGTGTTCCATGAACAGTTCTCGAAATTTTCCACAGCAACGCCGTAAAATGTCCACGTCGGAACGACAATACTTTAGCATTTCTTCCTGAAAGTCGAAAGGGTCCGAGGCGTGAATCTGGTACCAAGCGTAGAAATCTTCTCGTTGTTCGGTACGCATGTTGTCGGGGTCGTAATAGTGAGCCTCAGGCAAATGGGGTAGAACGGCATGTTGATTGGCTTCCGTATTGAAAAAGTGTGGAAAGTACCCTTTAGCCATTTCTGTCATTCCAAACGTTTTAGGCATTCGACTCAAAGGCATGGCCAAGTAACTCATCGAATCTTTAAACTGCACTTGTCCCACTTGCATGAAAATGATTTTGGCTCCGTTCAAAGTCACTTTAGGACGCTCGGTGCCTTGTTCCGTATAGTATCTGAGAAGAAACTGTCCATCGTATCCGGAAAAATTGTGAGCCATCACTGTTGCATGACGATGACAATCTCCGTAACGTTCGATGTCCTCTTGGCTCCACGTCTTGTCGATGGGGTCTAAGACCCATCGGGCAAAATCGACTAACGTGTTTGGTCCCCGAAAGATTTTTTCACGCCCTCCAGGAATCTTGCTGCAGTGAGGGCAATGACTGAAGATAGGTTCTTGAATGCACTTCTCGCACGCTCGATGAGCCACGCAGAAATTAGGGATGTGAATGCCAGTCTCTTGCATGCATTCGAAATCGAAAAAGATGAAATTGCCTTTCTTCTTGTGACCGTCCTCTTTCCCTGGTGGGGGTTGGTATTTTTGCACGTAACATTCGTGTTCCAAGTCCACGATGTGGTGACAAATGTGACATTTTTTCTTTCCTGAACATGCGTGTGCCTTGGTATTATTGGTACGTATGACTTGTTCACACGTAGAGCACAATCTCAGGAGTTGACAAGCTCATTTCTTCTGTGAATCTTGCGTCTTCAGATGTTGTTGGTAACAGGTAGGGCTGACAAACGTGCGCAGACAAGTTGAACAAGGCACTGGTTCTTCGCTCAGACAGGGTGAAGAGGCCAAACATCCTGGGCATTTCGATCCACAGTGCTTGTGTTGCTCTCGATTGTTATAACCATAATCACATTTCTCACAATAATAACCGTATCCTAGGAATCCAGTGATACTGGTAATGGTATCGAAATGGCCATCGTGATGATAAACATGAATGTATTTTCCGTCCTTAAAGTCTTGGCCTCGAAACAACAGAGGTCCGCGCACTTCTTGAGGGTGCACTTTCAAGGTGTATCGTGGAGCTAGGGCATCTTGCAATTTTTGCATCTCAGGAATGCCACAGGGTGTGTCTTTGGACAGGCCAGCTTGTTGTAACAGGAGTTCTGCTTCCTTTCGTTGTTTGGCTCGGTCGGATTGTTGAATAGTTTTCCAGGTTCTTTTCCATTCTACCGTGTCGTTCTTGTTGGCATAGGTTCATCCCACCACGATGGCACGGGCTAAACACATCTGGTCATGAGGGTTGTTAATTCGGACGAGACTTGTTTTGGTGTTGCGAAGGTCGTCCACCAATAACATCTTTTTGCGTCCTGTCCCTTGAGGAGGAGAGACGTGGGTCATGTCCAGTGTGGCTTTACCATCGGTGATGTCAAACTGGTCATTCGATTGTTGTACGTGTTGAATCTTGTCCATGACTTTGGAAGCGGTCAATTCTGCAGGGGTGCTAAACTCGATCCAAACAGGGGATTTCAAACCGTCGTGTTGTATGGAAAGTCTCAAGCGATCGTCTTCTTTGGGTTGACATTGTTGCTTGAGTGCAGTGAGCAAAGAATCCCACACCTCAGTGATGAACACTTCTGCTTTCTCTAACGGCACTTCAGCCTTGAAATCTTTAAACTTCACTGTGTATTTGTAAGCCGTGGTTCTAAATTTTCTAGAGGAGCGCTTTTCCGTCTCTCGAATGGAATAGTACTTTTCAGGGTTGACTAAGGGTGGTGAACTTGGTTTAGAGGGTTCGTATTCTGGTTCACTCATGTCCTCTTCAAAATCACTGGCATGAATTTGTGCCAAGATTTCAGCCCTGGTGCGAGGCGATAGATCACGTTTCTGCCTCTTACTTTCTTCTTCTTCTTTCTTCTCGAATGAATTAGATCGTTTCATCTTGAAAGCAAAAAGTCAAATGACTCAAGTTCAAACACCATGAGCTACTTTATAGTCATAGCAGACCAGCGTATATAAAAGGGTGTGTGTCTTGTCCTTTCACTCTCAAGCCGAGCACAACGATGGAAGAGACTAACCAGATGGAACGTTTCGTCAGAGCTTTGCGAGGGGTCATTAGAAAATTCTCTTCAGACCAGCCTACGGACTACTCTCCTTCCTTTAGAGATAAAAGTCAAGATACTTGCTATATCTGTCAGAAGAAAGGGCATTGGTCTTCAGAGTGTCCAGACCGTCAAAAAAGAACAAAAACAGGGACTAAAAAAGACAAAAGTCAAGATACCTGTTATTATTGCAAAGAAAAAGGACATTGGTCTCCAGATTGCCCAAAAAAGAAACAAGAGGAGTCAGAAGAAAAGAGGGATTCTTCAGAAGAAGAGAGGGATTCTTCGGAAGAAGAGAGGGATTCTTCAGAGGAAGAAGAGGAAGAAAAAAGACAATTCTATTTACAAGAGGCAAAGAAACAGGAGAAGAAAAGAAGAAGGGAAGAAAATGAGGAAAAGACGGTGAAGAAATTCAAAAAACAGAGAGACTAAACAAGGAGAAAGAAGAAGTCAATGAACTTTTAATTAAAGTGTTGTGTTGTGAACTGTGAATTGGATGGTAAAAAATGGATAAAAGAATAAATGAATGATATAAGGTAAGAATCTTTTAGTTTTGATTTTAAAATAAGAACGTACACTCACGCACTCATACACAGACAAGTAGTAAAAGGGTAAAATGGGTGGGGTTTTTTTTGAGTTATTGGCAAATTGAAATTGTATTTCTTTTCGAGAAATGTGGGTGGCCCTGAAAAGGGCCTTTTTTTCTTTTTATGGTACAGGGGTGAGTTTAAGCAATCAACTTTAACTGCCTTATGTCTTTGCCACGGCCAAGGCCTACTTCTGGACTGCGTAATGTTGATGATGATGATAATGATTGGGTTGAAATCACTAAGGGTGGTACGGTGGGCTTAGTCACAGGGTTGACGTGTTTAGCTCGGGAAGGTCGTATTCTCTTCGGTCGTGATAAAGAAGTCTGATACATTTGTTTCAGACTTCTTAACTCCGCTAAAATGTCCAACAGTACCGTGACCGTTTGATTTTCACCCTCTTGTTTCTTTGCTGCTACTTCTTCTTGCTGTTGTTGCTGTTGTTTTTTTCTTACCTCTTCTTCTTGTTGCTGTTGCTGTAGGAGAAAAGCCTGTTCCGCTTCCTTTTGTCGTTGTATAAATTTCTCCAATTCTTCTTTCTGTCTCTGTCTAAAATTCTCCACTTGCGGTAATGAAGAAGGTAACTAAGGTTCTGGAACAAATTCTTGCGAGGAGAGAAAATCCACAAAATCCCAATTCACCTCTTCTGAAAGTAAGTCCGGGTTCCCTTGGGCAGTCTCCCCTGTTGATGCACCCCAATGGATCGTTTTCTGAGTTTCCGTCATGTTGAATCACTGTCGCATAGATTGACTGCACACAAGCGCTAGCAAATCTATATAGACTACGTGACGTCACAGACTGCTCTCTTCGGATTGGATGCGGGCTGACTGAATTTCGTAACGCGTGTTGGGATTGGTGAATGAACTCAATCCGTTTCAATCCTACCTGTACCTATAAATAAGCGCAGTTCAGTGCATTGATTCACCTGTTCTCGTCGCTTCAAGATGTGGACCACAGTTGAGTCATCCACCCTTGTGTCTTCCATGATGTTTCGGACAGACTTGCTCATGTATGTCCGATCCAAGTGGACCGTTGTCCACAGGACAAACACCAGCCTGTGGATACGTAGGACTTACGTGGAGAGGCAAGGATGCCTGAAAAGAGTGCTGGTTTACGGGCCAACAGTGAGACGCAGCCTAAGGACAAGAAGAAGACCAATGCGGTGTCCTTTATGTTAATGAATACATTAACATAAACCCAAAGGCCCTTTTCAGGGCCAGCCATATTTCTCGAAAAGAGATAGCCTTTGAATTGCCTACCCCTTTCTTTAAAATTTAAATTTAAATTTAAATTTAAAAAAAATTTTTATAAAAAAAAATCCCATGTTCCATTCCCCTTGACGCTAGATTGTCCTACGATTTATTCCCATGTTAAATTCCCCTTGACGCTAGATTGTCCCACGATTTTTCTCCGTGTTAATTTTCCATTGACGCTAGATTGTCCCAAAGGTTTTTTTAATGCTTTTTCCCATTGACGCTAGGGTATCCCCTTTCACTACTCCTGTTCCAGCCAGCATACTTGATATATGCCAATGTCGTCATTACACCTGTTCCAGCCAGTATCTTGATATATACCAATGCCGTAATTACACATGTTCCAGCCAGCATACTTGATATATACCAATGTCGTCATTACACCTGTTCCAGCCAGCATACTTGATATATACCAATGTCGTCATTACACCTGTTCCAGCCAGCATACTTGATATATACCAATGTCGTCATTACACCTGTTCCAGCAAGCATACTTGATATATACCAATGTCGTCATTACACCTGTTCCAGCCAGCATACTTGATATATACCAATGTCGTCATTACACCTGTTCCAGCCAGCATACTTGATATATACCAATGTCGTCATTACACCTGTTCCAGCCAGTATCTTGATATATACCAATGCCGTCATTACACCTGTTCCAGCCAGCATACTTGATATATACCAATGTCGTCATTACACCTGTTCCAGCCAGCATACTTGATATATACCATTGTCGTCATTACACCTGTTCCAGCCAGCATACTTGATATATACCAATGTCGTCATTACACCTGTTCCAGCCAGCATACTTGATATATACCAATGCCGTCATTACACCTGTTCCAGCCAGCATACTTGATATATACCAATGCCGTCATTACACCTGTTCCAGCCAGCATACTTGATATATACCAATGCCGTCATTACACCTGTTCCAGCCAGCATACTTGATATATACCAATGTCGTCATTACACCTGTTCCAGCAAGCATACTTGATATATACCAATGTCGTCATTACCCTGTTCCAGACAGCATACTTGATATATACCATTGTCGTCATTACACCTGTTCCAGCCAGCATACTTGATATATACCAATGTCGTCATTACACCTGTTCCAGCCAGCATACTTGATATATACCAATGTCGTCATTACACCTGTTCCAGCCAGCATACTTGATACATGCCAATTTCGTCATTACACCTGTTCCAGCCAGTAAACTTGATATATATTAATGTCATCATTACACCTGTTACAGTCAGCTTACTTGATACATGCCAATTTCGTCATTACACTTGTTCCTGGGGCCCCGAATGGCCGAGTGGTCTAAAGCGCTCACCGTTATGGATTACTGTCATCTCACCTCTTTCTGCGTGGGTTCGTGTTTCGGGTTTCGGCCAATGTGGGTATGTGAGAAAGCTTGCCAGTAGCTTCTCATGGGTCGGTGGTTCTTTCCGGGGTTTCCCAGGGTTCTTCCTCCACCATTAATACTGGCCACCATGTATAGCCTATGCTGTGTTGCAAAATGACGTTAAACCCTATAAGAACTACAACAACTCCTGTTCCAGCCAGCATACTTGATACATGCCAATGTCGTCTTTACACCTGTTCAGCCATCATATTTGAAAATTCAATCTCAGATGACTAAATAAGTGTCATACGACTAACTGGCTTCATATAACATCTTGGGAAGTTCTAAATCTATTCAAGCGTTATCTCTTGGGAACTATTCTCTTACAATACCGGCTGGTGGAGTGTACATCCATTGCTTTTGGCTTGGCCACTATATCCACCAGACAGCACTACTAGAAACAGCTCTCAAGGAAGAAGGCAATGATACAATTGCAATGGTCACTTGTTGTTGGTCAAGCGGTCATGATGCACATTTTTATTAGACTTTTCTCAGTGTCCTCTGAAGACTATTGTATTGTGTCCCCAACAACTCACCATAGCTCCCCTGTAGTATGCTGTAGTAATGGTTTTGAATCTTTCCTGGCCAGCTGTGTCCCTACAATGTATCAATTTCGTTATTTGAAAAAAAAAAAACTCCTAAAGGAGAAGAGTAAAGAGTACATTAATTATGTCATTATGAAAACCACATTAAAAAGTATATTTATTGCATTATTTCAATAACAAGAGATTGTATTTTGGATCCTGTCTTGTATTAAGCGTGAAAACAAAAGATTTTAATACTGAAACTAATTTTAAACGCTTTAAAATTGAGCCTAATCAAAAACGCTATAACGCTGACCTTAGTCTAGCAAGTGGACAGACGTACAAACATGCACACGGTTGCGGAAGTGATCGCTATTTTGAGTGTCTGCCAAGGCGTGCTTGACAAAAATTTAATGTTGAAAATGTGATGATCTGTGTCCTTCTTTAAGTTTAATATTATTTACAATGTGAGGCAAGAAAGAGCAAACATGAAACTATTAGAAAACAGCAAATTCTGACACCTGATATCAATTTGTATAGTGATACAGTACTTTTCAGGATTTATTCTTAGATCCAGTTTGATGACTATACAAGAAAGAAGGCAGAATAAACTCATGAAAATATCCAAGGTGTAAAAAACGTACTGTAAAAAGTAGATCACGGTGATCAACTTTGGATATAAATGTGTGCTAAACCTTAAAACACGTGCACAAGTTATATCTAAGCACCTAAACATAACACGTGACTGAATAATAAATAATAGGTCAGGGTAACCAATTTTTACATCATGATGTAGTATCCCTTAGCATGCAGAATATTGTACAAGCAAGCATCAGTGTTCCAGAAAATAACATACGGTAGATATAAAAAGTGTACATTATTTCATGTAAATAGAATATAGGCCACACTCCTTCTTTTGCAACGGTGTTCTAGTATTCGTCGGGAGGAATACATACGCTGTATATCTAATTTTCCTCACTGTACAAGCAACAGTGTCCCAGCAAAGACCAAAAAACAGAAAGCATACATGATACTGGAGAGTGACAATTGGTCACTGTTACCCAATTATGGTATGGTTGTGGAGAACTCTTCATGATACACACTTGTATATTTATTTTCATGACTAGAAGCAAACTATAATGTAACAAATATACATCTCTGGAGAAAGAAAAGTTTGTTAGAGTAACCTACATTCGGTATGGTATTATTGCACTCTTCAGGATGTATGAGCTATTTTCACGACTGTACAAGGAACATTGCTCAAAGTCTAAATATGGAAAGTGTATATCATCTTTGTTGCATGAAAAACAGGCCACAGTGACCTACCTAGTGTTTGAAACTGAGTACTCTTCAAGGTGGATGCAAATTTCAAGTACATGCAACAGTGTCTAAGAACAGATATAAATATAAAAGCTTCTTTTGTGATTGGTCAATGACGTATAAAAGAAGACCATGATGGTGGGTTATTTCTGCATAAGTGCATACACAAGCCAATTTTCATAACCATGGCGACAAAAGTCGATGGAATACTAACATTTGACATATAACAGGAAGGGAGACAAATTCTGACAGTCGCGGTCGGGAATCGAACCAGGTTTATCTGTCTCACAATTAGGCCAATATACCATAAGACTAAAACGTCAGGACCAACTAGGCTTGTTAGGAAGTAACCTCATATGCCTAGACCGCTGTACCCCTCTCTGCTTAATTTGACATTCTTTCACGAATGTCATCCAGATTCACCTCTAACAGCCGTTGAACCCCATTCCCAACTTGGCCTCCAGCTACTGAGAGTCGAACAATCTCCCATATGGCAAAAGGGGAGACAAATTGTAACTGTTGCGGTCCGGAATCGAACCCGGTTCGTTTGTCTCACAATCGAGTCCAGCTAGGTTCATTAGTAAGTGCCTTCATGTACCTAGAGCTCTAAAGCTGACATCAACAGAGCCGTTGTCCCCGCTGATAACTGCGATGGTGTTTGACATAGCGTAAGTTCTCGTGTACTTTGTGCAGGCAACCATAAAACAAGATGACTGCAAATAATTTCTAGCACATTTACCAACATAAAAGCACTTCATATGACTGAATACAGTAATCCACCTGGTGAGAGGCTCCTCTCAAGTAAGGCCACCCCTTTTATAAAACGATCGTGCCTGACAAAAAAGATAATGTATTTTAATTATTTTCTCCTCCTTCATGAAGGACTCTTCTCAAGTCACCCATTCCAGTCATTTTTTCTCACACTAATCATTTAACTAACTATTTTGTCCTCTGATGAGTGACCCCAACCAAGTGCGGCAACCCTGTATATGAGGCTATGTTACCCAATGACCGTTCCAGCAACCTAAGTGGTTAGAGCGTCCATCTCGGATACAGAAGGTCGCGGGGTCGAATCTGGTCGAGTCATACCAAAGACATAAAAATGGTACTAGCAGCTGCCTCGCTTGACCCTCAGCATTAAGAGCTTAGTGCTAGGACTGGTTGGCCTGGTGTCAGGATAAGGTGACTGGGTAGGACATCATGCTACATCACTGAGGCATGATGCCCCAGTGCTAGACATCACTATAAAATGGTAGACGGCAGACATCGTAGCTATATAACTACAACATTGTTAAAGCTACGTTAAAAATCCAAATCACACAGATACACACATTTGTCGTTGCCAAATGCTACAGTAGATCAGTGTCAATGTTGTTTGTTCTATTAATTAAAGCTTGTAACGAACCGAAGACAGAATTTTGCAGAATCAGAGCATGTTGGCCGGACGTCTTACCAGGAGTTACATAATATTGGATCTCTAAATTGGCTTCAAAGGTATTTAATCCTTGTGCAAGCTGGGCTTCTGCCGAAGGGCATATTCGGGCCGGATACCCCGTAGCGCTCCAAAATGGTGTGAAGAAACCTGGACCCAGGCGGAAAGAACATCAAACGGTAGGCGTGTCCACTAATTAGGGATGAGAGAAGCTAGATTTTCCGCTGGGAGGGGCCAATACTTTAGGCGGGAAAATGCTTTATTCTTAGTCGTAAACGCGCACAGACCCGTTAGTGAGCTGTTAATTCTCGGGGGAGAGAGTCTAGTAAAGCAGGAAGGTTATTCTGAGGAGGGAATTTTTAGCTAAAAGCCACTCCGAGACTTAACTCGTAAAAGAAAGGAACTGAACTGGGTAAACAAGCTTCTCAAAGGAAGCTCACAGGGTGCCGTGAGAGTCGGTGCTGAGATATTCCAGGGTGTATGAAGTGACGACACCGAAATAATAAGAAGGAAGCGGTGGAGACTTCCAGTGTGTACACAAGAGGCACAGTGTATAGAAGGAGGAAGAGGAAGGAAGGAGGAAAGAAGAGAAATTAGATGAGTACTTGGGAAAACTCACTGAACAGAGACTCTATCACAATAGGACAGTAATTTCTATATGACGAAGTAAAGAGTAAAGGGCATTTGGTCAACCCGGCCATTATTGTATTATGATATATTGAGCTGAAAATGTATGTCCATGAAATTCTTGCATTCGTATATTTGATAAAATTGTTATTTATCCGACCTTGAGTTGTTGTATGCATTTAGAGAGTCGGAACTGCTGACTGGGGGCTCGTGAGTCATTAAATTTTAATACACACCTTCTGTAGTATTATTTATAATACCATAGTGGATCAGCATTATTTATAATGCATCAGCGGGGTTGTGACAAAGCTATTATACTACATAGATCCAAATCTGCCAGCGCATTATGTGACAGCAGATTTGGGTCCATGCAGTTTGCAGTTGGACTCGAGTTATAACCGAGTACTTGGGACAGAATTCAATGTCATACAATAACTTTTACATCTGCACAAAATTTACGTATTTCCTAAAGAAAACTAAGAAAACTTAAGCTGATGCTTATGCCATTGGCAGTCAATTATATATATAACATTTGCATGTATGTATGTATGTATGTGTTTGCTTGTGCGTGCGTATGTATGTATGTATGTATCATTTGTACATGTGTGTGTATGTACGTGCGCGCTTGAGTGCTTACGTACGTATGTATGTTTAACAATTAAGTAGCATGAGCCAACTTAAACAACGTATGAAAATTTTGGCAAACCTTGTCTGGGTTATAACACTTATTCTATGACATCACATTTTGTACCATATATTCACGTATAAGTTGAGTCCAAATGCAAATAATATAGACCCTAATCCGTCATCGCATAATACACCAGCATATATGGGTGTGTGCGGTCTACGGATGAACTATGCTTGTATATACAGTAATACACGATAGCATCACCTTCATTTGCACCCATGAATCCTTCCAAACAACTCCCAGTTTCTGATATATTTTATT
Source organism: Sinohyriopsis cumingii (assembly GCA_028554795.2). NCBI lineage: Eukaryota > Metazoa > Mollusca > Bivalvia > Unionida > Unionidae > Sinohyriopsis > Sinohyriopsis cumingii. Next base: position 18,400,440 of record CM068831.1, on the reverse strand, counting down.
ATTCACAAAATGTTTGAAAATATACAAGGACGCATCGTGCGAATATTGTCACGACTCTGGGTCTTACGCTATGTAACAGAAAAAAGCGAAACCAACAAGTTTAGTCAAATCAAGAAGCAATTTATTTATCTAAGTTACAAAATGGAAATTTAAGAGACATTCTGAGCATTGTGAATCAAGTTCCAAGTAATCTTAAATGTCCTTTCACAAGGTCAAAGGTGTAGAACGTCCCGAATGAATTCATATATTGTAGAATGTCCTGAAATAAAACTAGTCTTCAGTTTCCTGAGATATCAAAACTCTTGAATGGCAGACGTACCACAGTAACGCAACCCAGATGTCTTTGAATGAGTGCACAAAAATCCTATAGTAATGTGTTAGTCCCGAAGTCAATGAACATACTGTAAGTCCAACGAAACATTTAAATCAACAATGCCTCCAAATCATATTTGAACATAATGGTAAATGATTCTACAGAATGATTTCAAAACAGGAATAATTTGTTTATCAAGTCCTCTTTGTTAACATCCCTAATTGATCTAAATCGCAATATAATTTTTTGGAAACTAATGGAAAACTCTACTAACGCATAAACAATTTTAGACCTTAAGCTTCAATTTTATTAAACATCTTCTTTGCTACTTACAATCATAACAAAAGTCGAATATGCAAAAGCACTTTATCCACAACCCTCAATCATGGACAATAGTCAAGAGCACTGTATAAATTTAATATAAATAACAATATGACGCTGTGTACTCTATTGTTTGGTGGCGGATTTTCAAGAAGAGGAAGAAGTATGCATGAAATCAGATAAATATAGATTACATATGTCTAATAGTTAAACACATGAGCACGTGGCCACGAAATGCTGTAAATTGCAAATGTTTATGGAACAACTCTGTCAAGCGTTCTCTATATTTTGTATATTCATCCGTATGTGAAGGCACATTAGTGTCATTTATCCAACGAAGAACTTTCCTTTATGCGAGGAAGCTTTCTATCAAATTTTAACAATTTCTATTTAACACGTTTAGATAAGTTATTTAAATGGAGCTTTTTATTGTTTGTATTGTAGCAGTGGCCGTATATAATGTCAAGTCAGTATCTTTCGTATATGCATTCATATATACATGCAATACTTGTCAAATTTTGTTAAATTATATTGAGTGGTTTTTGATAAGATGAGCCTAAAGGTTCTTCTGTTTTTAATAATAGCAGTTTTTTTAGAACAGGCTAAAAGATTTTTTAGTAATTGTGGCTACATCTGAAGGCAACGTGGCATCTATGTGACAAATCTGAATGTCCCATATGTCAAACTTGGAATCTATTCGACAAATCCGAATGCCCCTCGTTTCAAACTTGGCATCTATTTGACAAATCGGAATGCCCCTCATGTCAAACTTGTTATCTATTCGCCAAGTCTCAATGCCCCTGATGTCAGAATGGATTTTGTCAAATTTGGTTGAAATCTTTCGAGAAAAAGTTGGCTAAAGGTATTAATATTTTTAACGATGGTGACCATATTTGATGGCAAATTAGTATAATCATCTGTAGAAACTTCTGCAAGAAAACTTTCCATCAAACTCGTTCAAATTCTGTCCAGCATGTTTTGGAGAACAAATCATTTAAAAGTTTCTAAATGTTAGTGACAGCAGGCATGGCAACTTAACATCACTTGTACAAACTAAATGCATTTTTTGCTTTGACCCCTTGTCAAATTTTGGTCACATTCTCTTGAGTGATTTCTGAGAATAGCTGGAATAACGTTTTATCTATTGGTAGTAACACTGGCCCTATTTGATTGCACATCAGCATAATTTGCCAATAGTTTAGAGCATTCTTTCATCACTTTTTGTAAACTTAAAAGTCTTTTATGCCAGAACACTTTTGTCAAATATAGACTATTTCTGTTTAATGGTTTTGGACAATACGTCGTTCAAGGTTTTTCTAGTTTTGGTAACGGAGCTCATATCAGAAGCCATTTCGGCATCATCTGTATAAATTTGAAAACATATTTTCCCCGGATGTTTTCTGTCAAGCTTGTTTAAATTTTGTTAATCAAGTTTAGTAGTATCATAATGAGCGTTTAGGACTGGGCTTACTGACATTGTAAAACGAATTTCGGTACAATATTTATGAAGAATCTTTGCGTGATTAACACGAATTCATATATAGAGCAAGTATGATTAGGTCAAAGAAACATCGTATAGGTACATATTGCTGCACCAATGTGAGTTTGTCGCCGCTTGATACCAAGCTACGACGGAATCACCATTTACACAAAAAGGCACCACCTAAATATGAATCAGCTTACAGATGATGCAATAGCGCATTAAAATAAACCTTGGTTGTAGTTTTGTATCCGAGAGAACGACTTGCAGTTCTTCTCGGTCAAATACTCTGCTTGGTGGCTGTTATGACTAACCAAAGCCTCAACAGCCTCCCGAGCGATATCTTTGCGATGTGAGACCTCATGAATAAATTTTTAAGCTTACTAATGTCGAAATAATCGTTTCACAATCTCTGAGACGAATGATGACTACGTTTTGCGAACAATGCAGCAACGACTCTGAAAACTTCTTTGTCCGGGTCCACTTGCAACAGTCGCAGGCATGTTAGCTGTGAATTTGTGTATGTTTAAACGCATCTGCGACACTTGCTGCATCTTTAGACGTCAACTGCACAGTTTCTTTGTACCAGCTGGCAACATTTACTATAGCTAATGCGTACTTATATGTACATCCGTGTACCTGATTACGTGGAAAAAACAACCAATCCGCCTGATGGCCTTCGTTAGGTGTTCTCCCATCAAACCATCCACGGGAAACTTTCCTTGGTGCGAGTAGATATATTTTCCACAACGCGTCCTTGGCCAACCATGCTCAAGGAACCCCGTGACCTTTGCTGAGTTCGTTAACTTTTCAATGGCTGCTTGGCTTTTCCAATACCCGCGTAGACAATTGGCATATTGCGGATAATGAAGCTAGGATTTTCGTTTCCATCTTTATTATATTGTAGTTTTACATCCGATGATTGCATTTTATTCGAGTACAATCTTGGCCTTCATACCCCCTTTGATGACCCATCTGGCGATTCTTTCTCCGAGTGAAGGATTAATAGCGTTCAAGTAGTGGATACGATCTGTATCTGCACGGATATCAATTGATGCCTTCTACACTAATCAGGTCTGTAATATGAAGAATCCATGCGGTTTAATGTTCGTCTCTGGGATTCCGCCGATTTTTAGAATCAAGTTGTATAGCCAGCTGTGTCTCAGGCTTGCAATAATTGTAGGTCATGGAGGGAACCAGAGATGTTTCTCACCAGGATATTTGCTCCAATGTGTCCCGGCTAGGCTCTCTAACGCAGCAGCCATATTACCGCCAACGTATTGCTAAAAGAAATGTGAACATTTTTGCTCCAAGCCGGACACAGATTCCCGTGAGCGCAGCTCTACCATTTCGGGCTTGAATACGAGTTGGATTTGCGGTACGTGTTTTCATGCGGCATAACACACAATATGAAAGCAAGAATGAGTTATATAAAAGGTGATATTCAATGTGGCATCGATGCGAAAGAGAAAAGCAAATATGAGCAAAATCAAAGACTTGAAAAACTTCGCTTTTACTGTCATTGACTTCTCTGCGCAGGCAAAGTCCATTTTAACCAAGTACGATGACATTTGTCCAAACTCAGACCGTACGTTGATTATTACCTCGGCTGGAACCGGGAAAACACACCTGTTGTCGAATATAATAATGCGATGGTTAACGTGAGATCAGTTGTATCCGACTGCGTCGTTGTCGGATGACAAACAATGGTATGATGTACTCGTGGATTTGACGGAAGCGCTTTAATCATCGTCAAGAAGCAAATCGTCAACCATTGATTTCTTCCCACAGTCGATGTAGCTCCTACCATTGACGACCTTGACCCAAGCGTGAATAATTTTGTCATGTACGATGATATGAAGCTTGAAAATTAAGATATTCAAAATATTTTCCCCAGACCTACATAAAAATACAGACGAGATCTATGTGACTTTAACATAGGCGCACATGCGTATGTTAAATCTGCGAGAACTGTAACATGTTAATGAAATTTCGTGGCACGGACACGCATTGGACTTGGTCTACCGCAACCACTCGCTGGATAAGTTTCAAAATATATTTACGCAGGCCACCAAAGACGTCATGAAGGGTACTGAGCAATACAAAAAGGTTGAATAATGATGGGGACAAACGATAAACCAGTTTCGATGGTCAAGACCGCCAAAGTCATCGTGCAGTTGACACAGCAGATGGAGAGTTCCAAAGAAGGCTTAGAGAAACTTGATGTGATTGCATAAGGTATCCAAGTACTTGATGAATACATCAGAATGGCACAAATAGATATTCAGGAGATTACTGGAAGACAGAAAGCCACCTTATCAGCATATGATTAATGCATTTAACAACAGCGACCTTAGTCAGGGGATTAAATCATATGAAGAACTTGTGTCCAAAACTTGGAAAAAGTCTCAATCCAGGCGGCAAGCACTTTCGTATGAACCAATATCATCGTACGAACCTAAACCCAAGAAAATAAGTAAACCTCCACACGTAAAACTTTCATCGTCTCAAAGTCTTACTATGACAGAAAGAAAGGATTAATAAAACTACAAGTGAAAGCTAAATCCAAACGTTCTAGCAAACATCCATCTCCACCCATTTTGAAAGAAGACGTTATTATGTTGGAAGATGAAACTGAAATTCCCAGTCCGCCTATAGGTGAAGGCCTTAGTGGATTAGGTTTCCAAGGTGTCTACAAGTGTGACCACAACGAACTTATGGATTGGTTGGAAACTCTTGTGAGGTCGGTTCGCGCAGCCAGCAACGCACCAAAAGTCATCAATGAGGCTGCATCGATTTGTCAGCGGTTGCTCACAAAAGACATTACGGACCTGAGGAAGTTTCGCTTGTTGATGGACGAACTCATTAAGGACTTCCATGATTTATAATACAACACCGATGATGAATTCTGACGATTTTCAATTAAAACACTTCGTGTTGAAACACCTTGTGTCATACACGAAATCTATACCGCGATGCAGCGCGTTGTTGTGAATAAAACCCAAGCGTTACTTCGGTGATCACAATCTCATCAACACCAGAATTATATGTGACTTTTTCTATCCCAATCACTGTTGGACAATCCCGCATACTTGAGATCGCACTAGCGTCGTTGCGCATATATTACAGTTGGCCTAATATCTGATCACGACTGTTTGGGGACCCTCCCGCGAATAATTCATTGTGTCACATCGGACGATAGCGCCATCTGGAATGATATTGATTGAATTTACCCTGGTGCGTGCGACATGGACTTGATCAATTAAGAGATCCGACGGGGCATTTCAATGATGACCACAAAATACTACAAAATTTTATACTAGAACACGAGATCTTACTCAACTCTGCCATCTTGATCGAATCTGCTCTACATACGCGGTTGACATCACACGGTCTTCAATAAGAACAATTCAAAGTTGGTCTGGCAAGATTCCCGATGACATACGATTTTTACGCATGGGGTATAAGGATTACCTCAACGATCTGGAATCAGTTTGACCCATGACGTCATCATTATTGACACATATTTGCTTTATTCTTGTAGACCCGGATGTGCACAATGCGGATGTACGCGGGATGACCTTGACGATACAACTGTAAATTAGATATCGGCCTTATATTTCATGCAATGACAAATGCGCTTGAACGCGTTATACCCGTGCTTGTTATTAACGCGATTAAACCTGGCCACATTATATATTACGGACATGGCTTTGGTGAAACTGTCCAGGGATTATTTACAGGAACGCCAAAATACTTTTAGCCATGACTTCAGGCTGCACCGATTGCCAAACAAGAAGCAATGCGACTAATTGATAACATCAAAAAAAGTTACTGAGGATCGGCTGCAAATCTGGGATTGCGAGAGCTTCAGTCAATTTGAGATTGCCTACAACAATTAGTGACACAAGCACCGCGGCTAGAATCAAAGGCGAATGCACTCCCTCAACAGTAACAGTGCCCACGCCAGCCAATAAAATCATCAATGAGGCTGCTCAGCAACGCGTAACCAATTCACTTATTTGCTAGTGCAAAAATGGAAATCAGATTACGTTTGTGCACGCGAGTAGCAAAGCCTTCAAAAGGTATGACACAAAACTGATAATGTGTAAACAATTGCAAAACTGTAAGAAGTAACCGATCCCGCATTTGACATGGATATGCCGTTGAAGATATATCAAAGCGTCCAAGATTATCATTATTATTCGTACCCGGCTATTGATCCTGATATAAAATCTCTAATAGATTTATAAGTGCATGACACGTGAGGTTATTTGAAATTAATAGAAAATCTGCACAAAATGACATTGCTTATTACCCCGATGGTGCAACAATGGTATCATGGTGCTGTATGGCAGCGCATATTATTTCACCAATGAAAAGGAAATCAAAGCATGCTTGATAAACTTTGACATTGCCATGATGATTATTTGACCCACCAGATACAGTTCCGATTACGCGAGATCTGCTGGCCCTTCTACGATGTTTAACAAGAATGGATCGGACAGTAAAAGAATCATATCCAGTATACCTACATAAACGTTAGAAATCCGATATGAAATGCTGAAACACTCGCTGTAACTGCTATCAATGATAATTACAACTTTTCACATATGTAGCGTCGAGGACAACTCCACGGAAAATCATTACCCTTTTCGCGAGCAATTCGACAAAGTCACAATATACCGAAAACCCATTAAGAATGGTGTAATTTGGCGTCATCGAGGTGTTGCTAGTAAAGATGTGTTGATGAAATAAACATTATAGATTTCTCTAATTATCCCTTCAGTGGCTTCAGAAACACATTTTGTATCGTTATGAGTTCTGTATGCACAACACCGTTGTCATTTATGATGCTTCCCACAGACGCGTATGGAAACAACGTTCGGCAACTGTCATGGCAAATAACAGCCGAACCAGGTATGAGGGCACCAAGACATGTGTTCGGAGCATTTCAAACTGTAGTTCAGCTGCGTGGTGGACAGAACGTTAATCGGATGGTATTCAACCGCCTAGGCGTGTCTTAAGTTTCTTTCCGATTAAATGGCTTTCATGAACCCTCCGAAAAATTCTGCTTGACAGGATATTCATGTCGTGTTTTAATGTTGAGACCAACACGTTGATACAGGTATGCAGATTTATCAAAAAAGATTTTCCTACATTGGACCCGATTTATTACACTTCATTGGAACACATGGACCTGTACAGAAGTATGTGCTCGACATTCGCTTTCGTGTTTGTGTAACTGTCCGTGCGAGCGATTTCGCTTCCCCTCCCTGCGTCCCAAACTGTTACAGATGAATTGATGTAATTCTCTCTCATTAGATGCTAGTTTTTTTTTTGGGGGGGGGAGCGCGGGTGGTCGAACTAGGGTCATTGGCACGCCTTTGGAAAACCTTTAATTGTTGTAGTTATTGTAACTGATCAGCACAAATATTGTCACATCACGAAGTTAATCTAGACTGTAAATTTGACCGTAAACAGCTTTTAAAAATAAGGACTGCAGGTCACACCGAGGTTTTCTCCGAGAAAGATAACAAGAAGTATCGTCATGTGGTTCAGTCAAACATAACATGATCAGCTTAATGCGGCCAAGCAAAAGAATACATCAGTAACATTAAAGTTACCCAAGACATAGGTGGCACAAATGCAAAAGACCGGTGGATTATTTCCATTCCTCGCAGCCATTCCAGCTTTGCTAGCGACTGTGGCTCTTGCAGTTGCAAAACCAGCTGAGTTAGGGACTGTCGGATCTACATCCGGAATGGCTCTGAAAATGTTTGGGGGGTAAAAAAAGGAAAAGGTCTTCGATTACCCGGAACGACTCGCAAATTACCGTCAAGAAGAGATCTTCGACTACTTAATACGACTCGCAAAGGGTGTGTACTATTAACCAGTCTTGACCTACCTGCTATGATAAAATCAGTCAAGCATTTATGAGATGTCTTTTGGCGGAATGAACTTGTGACTTTTTGTTGTTGAGTTTAATTATAGTAGCGTTCGCACAATTGTGCATGTGCCACTTTTTTCTGACTGCACCGCAGCCTGCTAGTTGTTCCTGGGGAAGGGATGGTGCCACCTCCCCCAGGCTTTTATGGATTCAAGGAACCCTGATAGTTTGGCCTCAATCTGTGGGTCCATAAAGGTCCCTACAGTTGAATGGTTGGCTGTCATTAGTGGGAAGGAGAGCTCGGGAACGGTCCTGCTTGCTTTACATCGCTGGTTTCTTGTTGCATTTGCCTTTTTTTTTTTTTTTTTTCGAGATTTTTTTTTTCTCTTCAAAATGTTCTAAAAGGAGGGGGGATGTTCTATGCTGTTTATAGAGGTTCTTAGTAGATATCATGTATGAAGAGAGATTTTCAAGATTATTATGGTATTACTAGTCGAGGCGTTTAGGGTGTGTTTCCTACGTTATGTTATTTATAAGTTTTTAGATATTACCTCTTTAAGTTATTTATTAATTGATGTTTTTAGAGATTGAATGTTATTTATACTTTATTTAGCAAGAGACCGGAGTCCTAGCCGATTACACGGTTCGTTAAGGACATCTAGGACAGGAATCCTAGCTGATTACTCGGTTCCTTAAGGACATCTAGGACATCCGATTTTGCGGTTTCCTTAGTTTTTTATAGGTGCTTCGTAAGTGAATTATTTATTAATACTCTTATAAAATTGAATGATATGTTATGGTTTTTTTATGTGGTGGCTTCTACATTTATTTAGCTAGTTACTGGGTCTTTTGATTTTGTGGGGATAGTAATTATATTTTGTTCCTAAGTCCTGCTGAGTCTATGAATTGATTTATATTTTTATATGCTGATTGTTTATTTTTATTACAGTCCATAAGTAACTCTGGGTATGTGTGTGGTAATCCAATCTCTTTTTGGTTTTTGATAAATATTTTCCGAGCGAGTTGATATTTTGGGCATATATTGAATACGTGGTGTAGATCTTCGGTGGTGTGGCAGTTAAAGCAGTTAATGGTTGCTGGTTTGGGTCCTATAAACCTTCCAAAACTGCTTGCTAGTTTAGTTTTTCCAGTTATTATCCTGTTTATGGTTTTCTGTTCTAAATAGGTACCCTTAGGTAGCTGTATGTTCCTATCTACGTTTTTTTGGGTTTCATGGTGATTTTTCCCTTTTGTGGAGGAGTTCCAAAAATCTTGCCATGTTTGGTCTATATATGTTTGTGCGAAGCTTATTGCTTCTGTAGAGCTATAGTTAAGCTTGATAGAGTTTTGATCTCCTAGTTTGGTTTTTGCAACTTTGTCTGCTGTTTCGTTGCCAGAGATTCCAATGTGCGACGGTATCCACATGAGCTCGACTAATTGATGTGCTGTGGTGATATCGTCGATTAATTGGCATGCTCTGTCGAGGAATTGTTCCCTAGAGTGTGTATTGCGATTTTGGATCGATTTGATAACGCTTAGGGAATCGCTTATAATGACTGCTTTAGGTATTTGGTTGTCTTTGATCCATTGTAGTGATTCAAGTATAGCCCATAATTCAGTGGTGTCAATGGAGCAATAGTCAGGTAATCTGGATCCCGTTTGTATATTGAATTCAGGGATGACTATTGCTGCTGCTGTTTTTGGTGGGTTGTTTGTTTTTGATCCATCGGTATATATTTTAACATAGTCCGGGTATTTTTGGTTGATTTCGTTTACCAGTACAGGTTTTAGTAAGTTTTCTTGTCCTTCTTTATTGCCTAATTTGGTAGCTTCATGTTAATCCTTGGTGGTTTTTGTAACCATGGTGATTTGTTCTGGTCTGTATTGTTTGTTACCTGTTTTTTTTAGTAGAGGTGTCTTTTCTCTTAGTTCAAGGATTACTTTGCCACTTGGTGTGATAGGTATGATTTTGGGTTTGAAGACAACTTTACACTTATTTATAGCTATTTTGGTGGGATGGTTGTCTGGGTGGGTATCTAATCGAATGGAGTATCGGAGGAGCAGTTCTTGCCTACGTAATTTTAAGGGTAGTTCTCCTGTTAGTGTTTGTAGTTCTTCTAATGATGTTGAGGGGAGTGTTCCTGTGCATAATAGCAAGGCTTTTCTCTGGATAGTGTCAAGTTTTTGTAGTACAGGCTGCTTAGCCGAGTTATATGCTTGGCAACCGTAATCCAGTTTTGATCTAATTAGGCTTTTATATATCGTGAGGAGGGTTTCCTGGTTGGATCCCCAGTCAGTCCCTGTGATGTTCCTGAGTAAATTGATATCTTTGTTACAATTCTGGGTGAGTTGTTCAATGTGCTGTTTCCATGTGAGGTGGTTGTCAAAGAACATTCCTAGGAATTTTACTACTGTTACGTATTTGATTAATTGATTTTATATATAGAAGTTTGGATAGACTAGGTTGTTATTTCGTTTGGGGGTGAATATGATTGCCAGTTTTTTCATGAGATATTTTGAAACCCCATTTGTCCGCCCATCTCCTTATGTTGTCTAGGCTCTGCTGGATTTCTTTAACTACTGTGTTATTGGCAGGATTTCCATTCCTCCATATGCCACTATCATCTGCAAATTGTGACAAGTTTATTTTTCTGGAGGCTACATTGAGGTCAAGGTCGTTTACCATTAGGTTAAATAGTAACGGACTTATTACACTGCCTTGCGGTGTTCCATTTTCAAGTGAAAATTCTTCCGAATGGGTGTTGCCTATTCTTGTGGTAATTTTCCGGCCTGTGAGGAAATCGCCAATCCAGTTGAACAAGCGTCCAGTTATTCCAAATTGGTTTAATTTGGCCATTAGTCCATTGGTCCATACTAGGTCGAACGCTTTTTCTAGGTCTAAAAAAACCGAACTTGTGACAATGATTCTCCGCACAATGGAAACTAGGATTATTAACTTGGATTCATCACTATGACCTGGGTCTCACTGGGTCGCATAGGTGGTAACACCTCAATACTTTTTGTATTTTGACTCGTGCTGGCTTGAACCGTCACTGGAAGTTGTTTATTATTTAACCCGAGGCGGTGGACAACAACCATTTGTTTAGTCGACTCTACCGTTCAAAACTCGTACGGATGGGGCAATATATGGACACCTTGTTATTGAAGCGTTGCGTGCACTCCAGGGTTCACCAACATTGTGTTGAGTTTACCTTACTACTTAGAAAGTATGCTTCATAATGTATTAAATGCTTATTAACATTTACGGATGCTACTCAACCCGATACTGCTCTAATGTGGATTTGAGCAGGTTTACCAATAAAGCGGAAACTTAGCTTACCAGCCGGATTGTTGTTAACGTCGACCGGGCGAGCTTGTGATTTTCCATGATCAACCTGAAAACTTATCTAATGCGGACATTCAAGATTTTGTTTTGAATCTGCTAGTCTCCGTTCCAAACAACATGGCTGCAATCCATGAAATCAGGGGAATAAGAACCTCTGGGTATCGTTTGATTTTATAAGAAAAACAATGTGAATGCAAATGTCACCAAAGTGCTATCACAACTACCTTCAGTAGTAATTTCATTAGCAAATACCTCGGACTGCTGACCAGTGAAAGAGAGGAAAAAAGCTGACCCTATAATAAGAAATGTTTGGCTTGTTTTACTAATGTAAATGGTTTCAATAAACCTAAATATCATACCTTAACAGCGCGCGAGTCCGGATCATATTTATTTTTGGTATCCGGTTATAATAGTGGATGAAGTCAACTGATATCATTGATAAACAACCAGAATGGTATATGAGTAATAATATGTAACGAACCCGACACCTGTCTCACAAAATAATTTATGTATATTTTATTGGATGCGTTGGTCGCCAGAGATGAGATTCGTTATGAATCATCCCACATCTGTCAGGACGGGTATTTGACCGTCTTTGGTGTTTGTCAATACGTACAAGTAATGGATTCTGAATGCAGTGATGAGGTTGCTGATTTTGATGACAGCGTGATGGATCAGCTCACAGCGGATGCTTCTATTGATGATGATTTTGTTATACTTGCCGACAAATATATGTCCTAAAATGGTATTAACAAATATATGCACTAAAATATAATATTTTTAAGAGCCAAATATAAATCGACAGTTGTAACTACCCTGATGTACCAGTACCAACTCAAGGCGAGCTTTGCGTTACAGTTGGGACTACCCTGATGTACCAATACCAACTCAATGCGAGCTTTGCGTTACAGTTGGGACTACTCTAATGTACCAATACCAACTGAAGGCGATCTTTGCGTTATAGCAATAACACGCGAAAATGAACAGTTGCTGACTGCAAAGCCATACACAAAAATAATCAGGGATTATTTCTACAAAGATTAAGTGGAGTTCACCAACAAATCCATCCTGATTGCATTCCCCATTGATTATGTTGCATCAACATTGACTCAGCCAAGAAGAGAAAACTCTCAACTGATATTCAGCAAGAACGTACTTGTCCGTGTAATATTTTGGGTGGGCGAAGACGAAGCCGATTGTTTCAGAAACTATTCGGTGGCATAATCAGTATGGTTTAATACCAAAGTAATGCCAACCCCTAAGAACGTGCAACAGCCAGAAATTAAAATATTCCCCCGAAAGGACATTTCCTATGACTGTAAGACAGTTATATCAGTAAAAAAGAATTGGTTGAAACTGCGATATGAAATCACCCAAAGAACGCGCTTCTCGTGAAATACAAATGCGTGTGTATGGTGCAATTTGCGGAATAACCGTGGCAACCACATTTAACCTTGTTCTTTCTGGAATCGCAACAACGGCGACTATAATATGGAGCACAAATCTGAATAGTTGTCGGGGCTCTATCGATAGTAACCGGTATCGCAGGAGGTGCTGGTAAAATTATTTCGATAGATTACATTCATGGATACGCATTTATTTACAACTTCTCGCCTCAGCACAACGTAGTTTCATGACGATTAATAAACTCTACTTGATAGCTTTTGAGGAATAAAACATATAGTATGGCTGAGTTCGAAATGGTGCTAGTGGAAATGGAAAACCATCGACGACATTTTGCACAGATAAGGAACAGAGGCGTTAGGGAAATAAAATAGGCAATTATGTTACAGGCACTGAAGCTGGAGTAATTCTTTGCTAGTGCAAATCAATCAATCCATTAGTGTATAGGCTTGACTGAGACAACTAACAGATTATGTTTTGCAAAATCGTATACATGACCAAAGGTTGTAGTAATTGTATTCAAGGAATTAATAATTATATCTTGTTACTCTGGCCGATTTTGGTTCATTATATCATTCAAGGCAGCGTTATAATTAGTTTTCACTGCCTCTCTATACGGATATACTCGTGTTCGACTTAAGTAAATAAAATGCTCTCTTCCGCTTACATGGCAAGTGATACTTAGACAGTAATTATTCTTGATTTTATCAATGTATATGTAAATTGTTATAAAGAAGACTGTTAATGGATAAGAATTAAAAGGTGACAAAAATATTTTCAATATTGTCCACTTCCACCACATCATGAAATGACAATAAACAGCAGAATATGCATGTAGGAAATGATACACCTTCTTCTAAATATGGCATACCACATCTGTAGTTTTATTTTCTTTCCATCCAGATCTATCGTTTTCACCTTGAAATCAACGGCTGAAAGGAAAAGAACGCATGCTGAGTGCTAAAATGCATGTGCACTGATGTAGACATTATGTTTCACAGAACAGATACTATATAAATAACATTGCACAAAGATTGGAACTATATACACAGTATAAAAATGGCGTGGGTTGCCTTCTCCGCGACTGATGTAGCATTAAGCTACACTAGACATTATTTACTCTTGTACGACCAACTATTTTATTTTTTGGATTGCGGGGTGCGTGAGGATGGGGTTGAAGATTTTTAATGGTACCTTTAACGCGGTGTTGGCGATATAATTCCAAGGAAGTGAAAGCTAAACGCAGTTCACAGCGATACACCAAGACTGCCGATTCAAGTTGCCTTGGGTAGGTAGTGAATAATAAGTTTGATGCTCTACTATGAGCCACCATTGCTCCCTCAAACCAACTTTAAATGGGTACAGAGAGTAGTATCACACGCCCATCTAAAAACAATCATCAGTGGGCTAACAAACTTTTATGTAACTAGCCCAACGTTTTAATTGAAAAAAGCAAACAAATTTCTACTTTGCACACAGCTTTTTTTTCACCCATTCAATGTACCAGGCTAGAATGTCAACAGTCAGCTTGTTATTCCCTGGGATAGCAGCAATAAGGACAAGGGGTGTTGCACAGTATGCTCGGGTGATTTATAATAAAGGACCATTGTGTGTTGTGCTGTACGATGGGCAACATTAATCTGATGGATTTATAATAAAGGACCATTGTGTGTTGTGCTGTACGATGGGCAACATTAATCTGATGGATTTATAATGAAGGACCATTGTGTGTTGTGCTGTACGAGGGGAAACATTAAACTGAGGGATTCATAATGAAGGACCATTGTGTGTTGTGCTGTACAAGGGGAAACATTAAACTGAGGGATTTATAATGAAGGACCATTGTGTGTTGTGCTGTACGAGGGGAAACATTAAACTGAGGGATTTATAATGAAGGACTATTGTGTGTTGTGCTGTACGAGGGGAAACATTAAACTGAGGGATTTATAATGAAGGACCATTGTGTGTTGTGCTGTACGAGGGGCAACATTAATCTGAGGGATTTATAATAAAGGACCATTGTGTGTTGTGCTGTCCGAGGGGAAACATTAAACTGAGGGATTTATAATGAAGGACCATTGTGTGTTGTGCTGTACGAGGGGAAACAGTATAATGAGTGGACTTATCATAAAGGACAACTATTATGTTATACCATATGAGAGGCAAGAGTATCCTAATGGATTTATAAAGAGGGAACTAGTGGCCTTGCGAAGACTTTAACCTTTATCTTACCATTCGTATCCACACCATTAAACAATACATATTAATACATTAATATGATGTTGCATAATTCGAATTGTACTAGCAATTAGATGTGAGCGGTATTACAGGTATTCGGGTTGTTTTGTGGGCTTTTTTTTTCGGATGGTATGTATCACTGTACTTTTTCGCTGCACCGGTACTTCGTTAGTTTCCGTCATTAAGGAATATACGGAAATTCCCGAGTAATGTTGTTACAAATTTAGCGATATTTACAGAATGCTTTCATTTTAAATGACAAAATAATTCTTAAAATATATTTTGTTAACCATACAGTTGTATTATGTCACAAATTATTATTGGATAATAAAAATATAATTATATTTATGAGCCTTTAATCACATATTTGACACCTGTCACATGTGCCAACGTGGTGTCCAAATGGGATGTTTTCAAAGGTGTTCGATCCAAATCCAAATTTATGAAAATTCTTTTTCGAATAAAGTCAGTTTTAAGTTATTTACTTGGGTATGTTTATCTGTAAAACACATGTATTCCTCTGTGAGACTGCGAATCAAAGATTTTATATATCCCATGACTTTTCTCCTTTACCCCGAGTGTATGCACTATGGGGCAGTACAAAATAGTTTTAACGCACGCGTGAAAGACTGCGTAACAAACACGGCTAGCGTACCAAGATGTAGCTGTTATAATTTTATTGGAAATAGAGAAATATACGGTGGCATTATCAAATGATGTCACTAGTAACAGTAGTGCCATTGTGGATACTCTTTACTTGCATAAACCATTCTTGCGCAGCAAATTTCTGTTGGTGATTTTACCCTTCAGTCACGTAAATGTTTTTTGCAAAGCAAAGTCTGCTGGCTATCAGTTATTCGATATTCACTGCCTGTAAATCAATTACCTGATTTTGATCTCTACTGCCTCAGTTTCGGATCTGTCTGCAGATGCGTCTGTAGTTTTCCATTTCCAACAGCACAATTTCGAACACAACCATGCTAATTCAGGGATGGCGCTGGGCTTCGAAAATGTCGCAAACTGCGATTTTGTTTACTAATTGGCGACAAAATATACCATCTGGCGATTTTTTGCGACATTTGTTTTGGCTTGTTTAAACTTGTATATACAATCTTGGGTTTGGGGTAGAGACATTCAAAGGCACCATGAAAAGAAGCCGCAAACTTGGATATAAAGTGTATTGGGAGCTATCTATTGTTAGCATTTCTGTAAATTAGTGTATCCTTGCCAATCTTAACTGCTACAACAAAAGTAGCTAATTACATCATCATAAAATTATAGGATATTTAATTCATCCACACTGGGTGGTCTACTCATTTTTTTTTCGTAACAATGTCAAATACAAATTTTCACTTTTCTAAATTACTGGCCAAGTCGAATATGTTGCTGTGCTAAGTCGATTAATTTATCAAGAAGCTCTAGATATCACACACATACTAGATAGCACACACATTTTGAGCCTCATACTAATCTGTAGGATGCATTCAAGCGAAACAGTTATTTAATCTGTACCGAAACGTTAGAAAAATTTCAGTAGCATTGTCCCAGAATCTTGTATAATCATACATTCTTTGAAAGTACTATGTGCATCAATCTGTGAATTTTTCTTCATTAATATAATATACGCCGCAATACTGTTTAATATATTCTCACCCAATCTCTACGAAATAATATTCTCACACAATGAATCAGACGAAACCATAAATGTATAAACGATGGCCTAATTCAAAGATACATTCGATCCTGCGTTGGACATGGGCGTGCCTGTACCAATGTAAATCGCAGCAACACATATCTTCAGTACTATTCGTACTCTGCTACGGTCCTTGATCAACAAAACATAGAATTAAAAGTGAAGGGCACTTCTAGATTCTTTATTTCGTGTGAGGCTTTCTTTGAATCGAGGGAAAACTGATAGGGGACAACAATAATGAGTGTCCTCCCGATATTCATGTTGGAATTGTCAACAATGTAGTCATGGCGTTGTTTAGCAGAACATGTTATTCCATCGATGGAAAGGAAATCGTAGCAATTCTAGATAACGTTGATCATGTCACAACGAGCAGCAGAGGGGGCGAATCGGACATTTTGTCCAATCGTTATTTTGCTTAATTATTACTTTCTGCACTCAACGATCTAGTGTCGTCAGCGCCTGGTAAAAAAAAAACGACGACGTCGTTGGGGGATCGTCGCGTCGTCATTTGGTTTAATTAACACCTTCTGCGCGCCGATCCCCAGCGTCGTCAGCGTCCGGTAAGCACGTCGACGACCGCGTCGATGTCATTGCCCCCTCTGCTGCTAAGAAGTTATTTACAATGATCTTACAAACAGAGTGATCACTAACTCCTCCTCCTGTAGATCAATTAGGTTATTTGACTGATCGGTGAGTTTAAAATTAATTCTCGTTAAAAACCGATCATGGCATCGCATATAGACCGGATTAATCGGATTCTCAACGATTAAAAATCCCGGAGGGGCTGTTGGTGAAAATGAATAAAGGATATATCCCTGTTGAGCTTGATTTGATTGATTGGTATCTACCTGGTAACTCCCTTCGATAACATCACACACTAGATTGATTGCTATCACCGATGCGATATTTACGTTGTATGGAGCAATATGCATACCATCATCCCCGTTATCGTGTCTGAGGATATAAGTTGATGGACTGAGAAAATCATTAAGAGACTTTCTTAGTTCTGGCGCGTTGTATCCTGGAAACTTGAAATCGGGTAAATCGGCTTCTGTGATATTATACCCGGTTAGGAATTTTTGTTTATTATCATCGCTGCTATCGGATATTGTCTTAACGATTCGCTCATTAATATATTCCATGTCTGATATAAGTTGATTTAACACCTCAACGTGTTTTCGTGCTTTTGTTTTCCGTAGCTGTTCTAGTTGTGATTGGTAATTACGATTAATCTCGGCAAACGCACCAGTGATATCATCTAAACGAACTGTGACCTTGGCTGACAATTCAGGAGTTTTCTTATACGGAAAAAACCATTGCATGGTATTCCTGTCTTGAAATATAAACTCGCTGGGTAATAACGTGTTTCTTATAATAGACAAATCATTCAGATAACTGGGATTAATCTCATGATACGATTGCACATTTGTGTGCAAATCCGCGGGTGGATTCTTAGGCCATCCTAGTATGGTTCTTATTGAACTGTTATAAATATCAACCATATACCCCGGTGTGCTTATTTCAATCGTCGATGATAACGTCGGTTCATGAACCGTAATAGCGATTTTTGATTCCTTTCCTGTGATCGATTTTATTCTGCGTTGAAATTCTTTATTGATTTGCTCTATTTGGTATGACCCAGTTGGTATTGTAACCTCCTCCCAGTCTGGGGTCCCATCGGGTTTATTTTTCCGTGCAAAAACCAGCGAGTTATTAGGTTGTTGTCCGTTAAATGCGTCCGCTCGAATATTAGGCCAACTGTGATATACTCGCAATTTTGCCAGCGCTATTTCCTTCACTGGAACCGGCGACGGGAAGTTCACACTGAATTCGGGTTTCGTTGACGTTATTGATATCATATTTGTTTGTACCGGAGTGGTGTTCTCCGCGATCCGCTGAAGTAATTGAAACCCTTCGGGGTTCAGCGACATTATTATTATTTGTTGTCTTTAGTGTCTAATTTTAACAACCAGGTGGTTTCGGCTTCCAGTTGAAAATCCTCGATTTTTGACATCGCGGAGCTATATAACTGGACCATCGTGGAGAATTCAACATCGGATACGAACAAATTATCAATCGATAACGAGATCAACCCGGATAATTTCGAGTATGCGTCGGATACTATTTGATGTTTTACTGTATACTCGTTGAGTTTTTTCTGAAAACACGATGATATCTTCCTAGTGATTGCGTTGGCGACTCCAGCAACTGTTGTCATCGCGGAGACAGCGATTGGAACAGCGATCGGGGCTATCGTGGTCACCGTGGATAAAATAACACCGGTACCGGCCACTATACCCGACACCGAGTACACGACCGCGTCGATGGCGGTTATTTTTCGGCGGTATTTTTTTATTTTTGCACGGTATTGTTCGGAAAGCGTTTTCAAGTTCGCGGAGAATTCTTTTGCGGTATCGAATCGATATTGATGTGACGTCGGTGATACCTCTGATTCAATTTCCTTGGTGGTCATTTTTATTTTAAAAGAACTAGTGTTTTTAATTACTTAGATTCGCTACAAATTCCACATACCATGTAATGTTTGCCCCGGCTAGATTTCTATCAACGGCATAAATTGTAAATAGTTCAGTTGCGTTCTTGTCTATAATTGTTGATATTGTATTGTTAAACCCGGATGAACTCGACGATAATATATTAAACTGCATCATTGAAATCAGTGTCAATCGATAAATGCCCTTAACAGTTGCGGTGATATTTACTGTATTCTGTGTAGGAGTCCAATCGAATGATCCATGCCGAATTGTGTATACTGTGTTGATGATGTTCTCATGAGGGATTTTTATTTTTTCAAATTGCTCTGCTACTCTCGGTAGCCCGTCTTTAATCGCTTCAACATCAGTTCTGATTATTCCTACTTCCTGCCAATGCGCGTCTATATTATTCTTGTTCGCTGCAACATTAGTTTTGATTGTTTCTATTTCCCGTGTATTCTCGGTCATACTTTTTTTGTTTGCTGCAACATCAAGTTTGATTGTTCCTATTTCATATGTATGCACGTCTATACCTTTTTTGTTCGCTGCAACATCAGTTTTGATTAATCCTATTCCCCGCCAATACGCGTCTATATTTTTTTTGTTCGCTTCAATATCAGTTTTGATTGTTCCTATTTCCTGTGTATGCGTGTCCATATTATTTATGATCGTTGTAACATCAGTTTTGATTGTTTCTATTTTCCGTCCATGCGAGTCTACATTATTTATGATCGTTGCAACATTAGCGCCGATTATTTCTATTTCCCGTTCATGCGCGTCTACACTCCTTTTGTTTGTTGCAACATCAGTTTTGATTGTTTTTATTTCCTGTCCATACGCAGTGATATCATTTATAGTTATTGTAATCTCATCCGGCTTGGTATTTTTTTTACCAAAGAATTTATCAAAGTTGTCATCGATCCTGTTAACATTTTTTCGCAACGGGGGTAAATTGGCCGACATCTCCATAAGATCCGAAATAGCATTTTTTATTTTTACAAGATTTGGTTCGTCTGCCGTCGTGGATCCCCGAAAAAATCTTTCGACAATGTGTTGCACATCGTCGAAATGCGCTAGCGTCAACACGATCCGTTCTTCATATAATTTAATTTCACTACGTAAACCCTTTAACGAATTTGACATGGTTATATAATTGTCGCCAAGTGTACTTATTTTTCCATTTATCGTCAAGATGGATTCACCCGGTTTGATTCGTCCGTCGGCGGTATACAACGCGATAGAGCCCTCGTCGGCATCACGCTGTCGTGTTAAAACGTCATTCAGTGACATATTACCGGATTTCAATTTACCCTGGCGGTCTTGAAATACAACTATTTCGCCCGGGTCAACACTTGTTAAATTCAACATATCAGCGATTTCATCCTCAATTATTTTTTTTATGTCGGCGGCGGTCGTTTCCGTGGATTCTTTCAGCGCCGAAACCGGTCGTCCCCAAATATCAATCATTATTATTGTAAATGTTATTCTCTAAAATCCGTTGAGCTTCTACGACCCTACTAGTGTATTCGTTTACAACCACATGAGGTGGTTTTCGCGATGATGAAATCGCCGCGAGTACGTTCAATACCTCACGGCCGCATATCGGTGGGTCACTTAACTGCTGTGTTGGCAGCGTGGAATAAAAAACCCGGGCTGAACACGCCGGGGCTGAACACGCCCGGATATACCGCATAAACTCTTTCGGCGGGGCTAACCCGTATGAATCAAAATAGACGATCGCACGCGGATCAATCGCGTATGCAACCCAATGAGTTCCCGCTCCGGAGGACCCATCGAGGTTAATTATACCGGTTTCAGTATTCCTTGGGGCCGCCGGTAATTGATCCCTCATAAAAACACCTCTGAAGTTTTTTATCGCTAACGCGTTTGCGGCGTCTATTAAATCAAAATTAGACATGGGAGTCATTGACTCAGGAGTCATTGACTCCTGCGTTAATAAACGGTTCCCGGTAGTCTTAGACCCTTTCCCGAATACCATGAATACGGGGTTCCCGGTAGTCTTAGACCCTTTCCGGCTACGGGTCGTTTTTTTTTGTAGCCTTTCCCGGTTGCCTTCTTCAATGCCATTCCCGCCGCGGTACCAACGGCCCCCAACGCCGCCGCCTTAGCCACTGCTGGTGCGGCCGCGGCAATTAATGCCGGAATCGCAGCTAACAGCGGAAATATCCCACCGGTCTTTTCCATGTTTTTAATTGCTGCGGCCGAAAAATCTATTTGAACACCCTTTTTATTCTTCATCGCATCATTGAAATGTTTTATTTGACGCGCCGTCAACGATATCTTATGATTACCACCCGCCATCTGCGACGGCTTCAGCGTTATTGTGGTTCCGCATTGTTTAGCCGACTTTGATCGTAATTTCTTGACTTGACCATCAGTCAACTCTACACTGACGACACTATACGACATTTATTGTAAACGCGTTTTGTGCTTTCAATTACATGTTTTCCACTGGCGCATCAACGATTCTCATTCGTCCACCAACACCTTCTAGCAGCATTGATTTATCGCTGAGAATGACAGCAACCGCTCTATAATTAACACCACCCGGGGCTATACGAGCTCGGAAGTGTATATCAACGACGGATTGTCTCGTTAAATCAAGATGTTCCAGCGAAAAATAATAAATCGGATACAGGTTTTTAAAATCAAGTTGTGATATTTGCAAACCAGTGTCGACGTTTTGATCACGACCCATATACGACAGCAATCGATGGTACACACGTGCGATATGGTTGTCGCCGTAATTAAGCTGTATATCCTCGGATGGTTCCTGTTGTCCGTTTATTCTCAGCGAAACATCCCTGACTCCTAATTGATCAAATATCATATGGCTGCGTTCTTGACTGCCCAATCGTTCCCTATTCTGTAGCGCTATGAATATATGACGCGGGGCTGAAACACCCTGTTTTGATGCCAGGTGCCATGTAAACGTATCGGCGACGTTATCCTCTTTAGCATCAGTTGTTACCGCTAGCCAACTCAACAACGATTTCCCTCCCTGTTCCATAAATGCTAACAATCGTGCTTCCGTGGTAACTGATGGAGTCAGCACCGGCATCCACAATGCCATTTTAGTTAAAATGACTTTACCGGCAGCGACGCCAGCAGCACGCCATATTGCATTGTTATCATCGCCCCTTCGCGTCAGCGCGATTGTATGCTTAGCCCCATAGACAACTTTTCTGACATTTCTGCAGAATCCAAATATGTGATGGAGTGGAATCGCGCATGAAAACTGTCGGCGTGGTCCTTGCAACATTCCTACTCGTGCTGCGAATCCTAGATTGTAATCATTGTTGGTGCTTTTTATAATATTAAAATTAGCACCTGGTCTTGCTCTGCGGTCTGGATTGGCTGCTTCAGCCTGTGGGTCAGTTGCGGTATCTCTTTCCGCCAGCACGTTGATGTACTGAATATGGTCAGCGTTATTGGTGGTGTCCTTCGCAAACATCATAGATGGGCCCGCCGATCTTGTATAATCATCCGAGTATCTCGCCAACCCAATTATCGTCGTTGCAACATCAACCTCGCGTTCTATTGATTCAATTTCTCGCCCGTCAATAAGATATCTGGCGCTCTCAAATAACGCCATGATACCGTTGTTGACGAAGCCAACTCGAACACGATGGTCATCTGCGTATGGTGTATTATCGGCGGCATTTGTCACGAGTTCTCCCTCAATTTCGATAAACGCTTCACACGGCAGAAAGTATTTACTGGTATCTTGGACCTGAAGTTCAATTCGCGATCGTAGGTCGGGTTGCGCTGCATAATAAGAATAATATTGATAATCACGGACAGAATCATCCCTGCGCACTGGGGCATCCATATCAAACGCGGGATCAGCGGTACGCGCAAACATTCTATTATTTATCATGTTGATGTTTTCAATTGCGATTTTTTCGTCGTAAATTCTTTGAATTTAAACCACTCCCCGCTATCGCGTTCATGAGCGCGTTGGTTGCCGCATCGGCGGATGGCGAAGTCGCCAACGACTGAGTCGTCGCCAACGACTCTAATTTTTCTTCCACGGCGTTATTTATTACTTTACTGACATTTGCAGGCATCACTGTCGTTGATGGCATCACCGGTGGTTTCTGTTTTTTTCTCCTGGATTTCACCAACGACATTAGTTTGTCTCGCGCGGCAGAAAGCGCCTTTCCGGCAACATCTCCAATAGCACTAATACCCTTATCACGAATAACATCAATAGCCTTCATTCCTAATTGTTTGGCTAACGGCGCTACTTTTGGAGCCATTCTTGTAAATAACCCCGCAATGGTGCTACCGAGACCATCTCCATAGTACGCGCGGTAAACAGGCAATCGCGAGTTTACCACGTAGACGAGTACTGGTTTATCATGGTTGTAGTGTATGATCATCCTTATTAAAAACACCAGTTTTCCAATTAATCATCCACGAGCTCGTCTATGAGCGTTCGATATGCATTAATGTCCATAATACCGCCTGCAAATAAACGCTTGCAAATATCAGCGGCCTCATTGATTATTTCCGGAGAGTTATTTCCGGCTCGTTTTCCTCCGATTAGTACTTCCAGCCGTGATATATCACTGAGAACACTATTAGGGCAGGTAACGCCGTAGGATTCTTTACCAACAGGGTATCCTTTTCCTTTTTTTGGTGTTATACTCTTAACTTCCTTGTGGAATGCGTCGTAATCGGATTTACTACGATGTGGTAATGCATCTTTATGTTTACTTGCTAAATACACTATTCTTGCCCAGTCTTTTAACGACTTTATATTTTTCTCGTAACCGCTATTGATATGCTTCTTATCTCGTATGTTCTTAGCAAAATTGTTGGCAGTAAAATTAATTAATTCTTCCCTGTTGCTGAAGCCTCTAATTTGATCTATTGTGCTCTTCTTGAGTACAATACGGGGTATATTCCCCTCTTTTTCTTCCGGTATTTCTTCTTCTGGTGTTTTTTCGGGTATTTCTTCTTCTGGTTCTCTTGCGGTGGCGCCTGGTTCTTCTTCGTCGGCCATTGTAACATAAGGTTCTTGTGGTTCGGTTATAGCGAGTGGTGGTGGCCTCCGTGTTGTAGCATCCGCTATTTTTGCAGGGAGTGTTTCTAAAGACCTTTTTGTTTGTTTTGTCTCTGCCGCTATCTTTTCAAGCGCACCAAGAACGGGTACAGTTGCCGCCGTAACATCCTTAGTCGCTTTAGTTACCGGGGCAAATAACTGTTCGCTTCCAACAGTAAAATCGGTTTGCATTTGTTGTCGCGTTTGAAGTTTCTCTCTCACTCTGTCTCGTAACGGTATAAACTTTTTAAGCGCTGCTAGCCGCTCTCTGGCTAGCCGAGTAGTAAGTGATTCACCTACCATTATTGTAAATTGATCCGCAATTTTCTAATTTTCCGCCGAGTGTACCATCGGGAGCTCCACGGAGTTTTCGTCTATAATCCTTCTAATGTTTTTGATCTTACTAGAAATCTCCCGGCGTCGTTCATAAACACGTCCGAGTTTTTTTCGTATTATTTCAACGGCAGTAAATAGTCCAATGAATGCATTTGCGTCATTGTGGTACAGGTTCTCATTAATCGTATGTTGTAATCGTTTTATAAAAAAATACTCGCGGGCCAGGGTAAAACGCCCCCGTTTCGACTGTTCGTTAATAATCTCATAATCGGATAATATTTTTTCACTGTCGAGACCATCAGATAATTCAATTCCTTGATTTTTTAATTTTGAAATCTCAGTTAATATATTATTGATGTCTTCGATATTCATTATTCTTATAAAACATCTTATTTCTAATATCAAAAATTTTAATAAAATTATTGGGGCCATTTTTGACCCCGTTTTTTGTATGGACAGTACAATGCCGTAGATCTCCACTCGAGTGTTGTGGCAGATTGCAGGCATACATGGACAGTACAATGCCGTAGATCTCCACTCGAGTGTTGTGGCAGATTACAGGCATATACATATACTTAATTAAGGACATTCACATCTTGGAACCCCAAAGCATACATCTCCGGGAGGGAGGCCTAGGGTGACAAACGTCATCGTAGACCGCCCAGAAGATATGCTTGGGGGACATCACTACATGTACTTAATTAAGGATGAATATATTTACAATGAAATGATTGATGGATGATGGGACGGCACAAGACAGCACAAACATAAAACGGCGGGGCGGAACTCTACGGCCAATTCAACCAATCAAAAGCAACCCAATTAAATTAACCCGGTTGCATGATTGTGAACAAAAGACAACCACACGCCCGGGTCAAGAGCGTGGGTTAGTTTTGATTAGTTGAATTGGCTTTCGAAAGCCCCAGGCTTATAACGAGTCATCTTGTATATAAAGTGACTAATACAGCGGCGTCAGTCACAAGGTGTGTGTTAATTTGAATTCCCTTGAATCGTTTGAATCCTTAAATACTTATTAATGGTGTTTCACGGCATTTAAATGAAACCAAATACTCAAATAAAACATTAAAAAAAAGAATACAGCTGTTAGATAATAGCGTGTATTTCATTAGTTTTCATCGTAAAATGATTAATTAATCGCAACATTAATTGGACTTCAAGGGACGCAACATTAATTAGACTTCAAGGGACGTAACTCTTGTCATGCGACGCTATCACAAAACGAGTTATCTCCCTTTGATGTTATATATGAAAATCGAATTCTATGACCCGTCTTTTTTGAGATCGCTGTTTGATATATTCGTTCTGCAACAAATTGTATTGAGGCGATACAAATGTCAAAATATTTTCCTGCCTCATTCATCGACTGAAATATTTTTTCCTCGTGAGTTGTTGTATCAAATGACTTTACGGGTTTTGCTTTCTTTGAGTATTTACCAGTTTGGCCTTTTTTACTATTTTCACTCTGAGAGATGGCTTGCAGATTACACAGTCTATTATTTTGATAATTAGAATCAATGTGATCAATAACGAGAGTATCTTTGATCAATCCGTGGAAACATTCATAGATGATTCTGTGACAGAGATATTTTTTCCCTCCAGCAGTAAACATTAAATACCCGTGATTGTTTTTCCATCCAACCGGCTTCTTCAGTCTACGATTTCTAACAATACCGTCGCGAGATGCCTCGTAATTGACGAGCAGGGGATGCGGCTGAAATTCTTGGTCCATTTGTATAATAATACTACTTGTCTAATTTATTATTTGGTTTAATTATGAATCTTTCAACGTAGTCTTGGGGGGTTTTGATGACGAAGTCGGCGGTGGGGTTGATGACGGCGTTTTTAATTCGCTTGTCATAATAGCGTTTTAGTTCCCTGTATCGCTTTCCGCCACAATTGATACACAACTGTGATTTTCCTCTTACACCGACGTGGCAAACCAAGCACGGGAGGGGGCCAAGAGAACCATTACGAACGCTTTGTAAATGATACCCGCAGAATTCACCTCTACATGATTTATTGCACGGGGTTGTCGACCCAATCATCAACCATTTGCAGTGATTCATTATACTATATTCTTTCATTTAAATACTTGTTTTAATTATATGGATGAGTTCGAGAGATTGGCAGCAATTAAGCCCCGGAAAAATATTAGGTTTAATCTCGATAGAGTCCTCAAGGACACACCAAAAGCGTTAATAAACGATAAAACCCTGTTGAGTAAAATACGCGATTGTATCAATGAATTCAAGCGTGATGGCGCATCTCACAGTTGGTCAACATTTCGAATTGATGGCATTGTTGATGCTACCATGAACGACAACCGCGCAGCAATGATAATATCACAACTTGACGGTAAAAGGTATTTCTTCAGAGTAAAATTCATTGTCCGGGTGGAATCAGGCGATTGGATCATGCGTGATAAATTTGAACCAGTTCTCAGCGACAAGAAAACAGTCACTGTCAGCCGCGACTCCAAGCCGGGGTTGTTAACCGGAATTGACAAACCATACTATGAACGAGCGTATCCTGAAACAGCAGTTGTTTATGGAATATACCCGTTAAATAAGAAACCTGATATCGGAAAACTGAAACCGATGAAACAGTCAACTGGGATAAATTGTGTAGCAGAACGAATAATAGAGCATTTTACAAATGCATGTCGAGGAAACAAATTGACTGATTTACGACGTAGCAAAATCAACCAGTGGGAACTAACCGTAAAAGAGCGTGGAGCAACCATCAGCGACATAGCGAGATTAGAAACATCGCTGAGATTTCCAATAACCGTTACGATAACCGGTGAAGTATTATACGAATCGAAGTATAAATCGAAGGGAGCCCCAATCAAAATTATTGATCATAACGAACACGCATGGACGCCCGCGATCACAATATTTCCACGGGATAGAACAGTAAAGTATATCCCCGAAGAATTCCTGGGAGAACAATTCTCCAAGGACGGTTTTCTCGCGGAGAGGAAACTATTTGATGCTATTGCCTACTTGTGTAAAAACGACCCTGTATCAATGTGGTTACTTCGCAGCGCTGAAAACGATGCGGATACCTTTGATCAGTTTGTAAGACCAAACGGTGAATTATATCGCACTGAAGCATTTCACAACAGGATGAAAAAAACCGCCATAGAATTTGAGGAGCATGATGAACAACTGCTAACAAATTGTTTTACGATTCCATCGGTTGTAGCTCATGTTGCAGCAAGGAAAAATGCGTGGAGACCAACGCGCAGGGAATTTCTACCGGATGTACAATCCAGTTGTTTGGAATACTATCACGGTGGACTATGGAACACTGAATACAACCGCGACGCTATGATCTCGGTTGATATGGTTGCCTGTTATCCAGCGAGTTTTCTCGGGTATGGATCCGCCGCTGAGTACTTTAGACGATTTGGACACCCCAGTCATGAAATGATTCGTGTTGCTATTAATGGACCACTGCCTGATTTTGATTTAACCGGATTCGCTCGCATAGTATCATTTGAATTCGCGGCAGGACTCCATCGCTGTTGCTATATTTGGATCGGTAGACACATGGCTGAAAAGAGATGGCTGCCAATAGCGCTGCTACGGTATATGATTGATTGTAGCATGCTAGTTTCGTTGATTGTCAGTGACGCGATTATATCATACCGGGCACAGACTGAAGTCTGGTTACCAGAACCGGAGCGTCTAGATAGCATAATTGACGAGTCCAGAAAAAACATTGATGCCGACGAGGAATATATCATCGAATGGTCCAGGAGGATATTTAACCAACGAAACCGCGAGGCAAAAGATCTCGGTAGAAGAATAATTGGTAAGTTCACACAAGGTGGAAAAAACCACGACTACAAACGATATTGCTCACGGCTGATTATAGATGACGCAGAATATGATTTCGTAATCAAGGACACAGTGGCAAAAAATAGATACGTGAACTGCAAAACAGCTTTCTTGTCCAATGGAACGAGGTTGGGTACAGTTGTTACCTACAGCGATGGAGACAGCCCGGCGTATCCACATTTGAGGGCGTCTATGCTGGGATATGCCGCTATCAATTTATTCTCGATGATAAATAGATTCCCCGATACCGCGGTTAGAGTAGCCGTTGATTCGTTTTATGTTGACGTAGCGTATAAAGGAAACGTAGCCGAGTTTACTAGTCCGGACGAGAGTTGGGGTACATGGAGAATTAAAAATGAAATACGACGCGATTATTCCCCGTCAGCAGATGTCACCGTTGAGAACAACTACTTACGCGGTGATAAATTGTCAGAATGGTCTAATGCACCATCGTGTTCTGATCCAATTTGTAGACACAAGACGGTTTATTTAAGCGGCTGTGGCGGGTCAGGAAAGACGACTCGGGCAATTGAATTATTTCGAACGCGGGCAAGTATAATCGTGCTTACACCGACCCATAGACTAGCGCGAGAGATAAAACAACGAAATGTTGACGCCGTTACTTATCACAGCTTTTTTCGATACAGCGGCGGTGAGTGGACTCCTGATCGAATGGGTGAAAAATTTATTCCCGACATTATCATCTGGGATGAGATATGTACTGTTTCGTTAGATACTTTACAAATGTTTCTTGAGTGGTTGCTGCGCGCGAATACAGCGGTAATCATGTGTGGGGACCATGGCCAACCACCACCATTTGTCGGCGAGGGTCCACATGATTGGTTAAGGGGTTTTGTGGACTATTATGAAGAAACCGATACTGATTACCGAGCACTTGATGAACAACTGCGCGAGGTTAAGAAATTAATCAGATTACAGCCGGATAGAATTCAATGTGAAATAATTCGCGAGGTGATTCCGGAAACGCCGTTAAATGAATTCTGGGAAACATGGAGACCAAACGATTTGATTGTAGCGAGTAGAAAGATAGTCAGAGACACACTTCAGCGGAAGTTGTTTACGTTGCATAAGGAAAAGTTTCCAACGCGTCCAGTGCCGTTATGTTATAGACCCGCGGACACACGGCGGCAGAACATTGAAGTTGAAATTCCAGGTCGGACAGAAAAACAAATTCTCGTGCTGAATGATATCGTGCTCGTTGATATCAGCGTCGTCGAGGACGCGCTACGTGCTGATAAATCCCCGTGGACGCTAGGATACGCAACAACAATACATTCCTCGCAGGGACTAACCATCACGGACACAATTGTTTGGATAGTTGATAATCGCATCGAATGGTCGAATCTAGTCTATCTTGCAGTGTCCAGAGTACGAAGGATAAATCAGCTTCGAAGAATTGTTATTGACGAAGCCACCGACGAAGCCGGCGACAAAGTCACCATCGATGCAAGCGTCATTGATAGAAAACTCTCGGGTTACCGCCAACAGGATAAAAAAAAACAGCGGCGTTTTGATATTGATGCCGAATTAATAATCTCGCTACGACAACAACAGAATAATCACTGCGCGAGTTGCAATTGTATAATGAGTTGGCGTTATTCGGATAAAGACACTCGCCAATTTACCGTGGATAGGATCGATAACAGTCTCGGTCATGTCAAAAACAATGTGAGGTTGACCTGTCTTGAGTGTAATAGACGCAACGGCGCTAGTTAAGACCACGCGGGGGTAATTGAGTATCGTTAGGTATCACTTGTAGTTGCTCGCGTGTAAATCCGCGCTGAGGAGCAGTTGAATCCAGTCTATAGATCGGTGGTCTACCAGTTGATCGTGTTATCGTTGATATGTTATGTGTGGTAACACTCCAAATAGGATCGGTAGCCCTTTTTTTACCGCCTTCAAGCTCTCCTGGTTCATATAGATATCTAACAGTGACATCGCCAAGAATCGGCTTAGAAACGCTATTTATTTTTAATTTTCCGGGTATATACTCGTATTTAATCGCGTCGCTGGGCTTCATGTTGATTACTCGGGTAATCTCGTTATTTAACGCTGCAATTACACCTGGCAACCTTTTAACCCATTCACGAGATCGTTTTTCTTGGATGAATTCCTTCGCGTATTGATATCCAAATAACCGTTCAGCGAGAGTCCGATTGAATCGTTCAACAATTGCCTGATCGCGATGTAGCGCAGTATGACCTCGTCGTATCGCGACGCTATGATGTTTCAGCGTTGATAAAACAGCGCCGCGAAATTCACTACCAGGATCAACTTGTAATAGATTTGGCCAGCGCAGAGGACCTCTTCGATAAATCCGCTCAAACGCATCGGCTACTTCAGTTGCTGACTTTGTTTTCAACGGTTCCGCTTGTTTGTATCGACTCGCAACATCAACTACGGTTAGCGCGTATTTGTAACCGTTGTCATGCGGCAGAAATAGTATATCAGCCTGATGAACTTCATTAGGTACGCTGACATCAAAGCGCGAGAAGTTGATTTGTTTAGGCGGTGGTAGATAGATTTGCCATATAGCCTGTTTGGATAACCAATTAGCCGCAGTGGTCTTTGTTACCTTTGCAGCGCTTGCAAGCTTACCAATTGCGGCCTTCCCCTTCCAGTATCCTCTCGGAGAATAATAGATGGAATCCATCGTTTTTCTTGGATGATTGTTATTAATTACCAGCGCCAATCATTAATTTACCTTTCATAGCCGATTTTACCAACCATGAGGCCAATTTTTCTTTGACGGATTTATCAGGAATAGCATTTAGCGCGTGAATTAATTTTACATCCGCGATATGACGCTGTTGCAGATCGCTACTTTTGTAAGCAACATCATGAGCATGACACGCCTTATCGATAGCGTTTATTGGATACTCACCGGGTTTGGGCTGATTTTGATCATCGAGTCTAATATCTAATCGTGTTCCGGGGCCACAGTAGTTATATCCTGGGAGGTGTTTTTCTCCTGGATACTTTGCCCACGGTGTTCCGGGGAGTTTTGCCAATTTGGCTGCGATGTCACCTCCTCGCTTTTTTTTAAAACATCTCTAATAGAAATAAATCTAAATTTCTTTGTACCGCATTGTACACACTTACCAGTAAGCGCCGATCTGTTATTTCTTGTCGTAACGGTTGTCATATCATTTGTGCCAGTACGCACTCTACACTTCACACAATATAGATCCATAATTTATGTATAGAGATATGAATATAATTGATTTTTCGGCGACTAAAACAAGAGAACCAGTTAAGCATGTTGCAGCGTTACCAAACTCGATCCGGATGATTATCATCGGACCATCTGGATCCGGCAAGACGCAATTGTTACTCAATTTAATAATGAGATGGATGAAGTGGGATAAGTTGTATTTGGTTGCTCCTAGCGTAGATGATCAACGATGCTACGAGGTGTTGAAAGATTTCAACGAGAATGCATCAGCGATCGCTAAAAAGAATGTTATTGAGTTTATTACGGATATCAATGATGCACCGGGTATTGATGATATTGATGGCGACGTTAACAATCTAGTCGTGTACGATGATGTTATGTTAGACAATCAAAAGAACCCAGCTAGGATATTTTCCAGAGGCAGGCATAAAAACACTGACGTGATATATGTCACTCAACGATACACTCAGATTCCAAAAGTAATCAGAGATAACTGCAATATTCTTGCTGTATTCAACGGCGTTGATACACACACGCTACGAAATATTTGGCAGACATGGTGCGGCGGTGACATGGACTTTAATGTTTTTCGAAACTTTTTTAGTCATGCTCAGTCGACCCCACATGGATTCATAACGATAAATTTACATGATCCTCGGACACGATATCGTATCGGACTTGACCAAATATTCGGTTAGTTGTAAATAATTTTCATTGTAAATAACCTCTTAGCAGCAGAGGGGGCAATGACATCGACGCGGTCGTCGACGTGCTTACCGGACGCTGACGACGCTGGGGATCGGCGCGCAGAAGGTGTTAATTAAACCAAATGACGACGCGACGATCCCCCAACGACGTCGTCGTTTTTTTTTTACCAGGCGCTGACGACACTAGATCGTTGAGTGCAGAAAGTAATAATTAAGCAAAATAACGATTGGACAAAATGTCCGATTCGCCCCCTCTGCTGCTCAACGATTATCGGATTCGCCAAAAACAGTGAAGATTATGTGAAGTCTGCTGGCCCGTCTATGATGTTTTACAAGGTCTCATTTGATCAGGCAGATCATAAACCGGATACCATTAGGCAACTTCAGTATGAGCTAATCCTTTTACTGGTCAGAGAATCGGGTTTATTGTCGTTTATGTGGTCTGGAACCGCGTCAACGTTATCGTTTCTCGCTCACACCACAGATGCACAACCAAGAAGAGATATTCAGGAATAGTTTACATGGCAGACAAGTATCGAACATGGTCTCAGCGCACCAAAACACGTGTTCGTGGCGTTTGTAAAAATAGAGATCTAGAAAATAATAACACAATAGTGCTATGATATGTGACAGACTAGGAGTGTCCGAGGTCTTTTTATTGTTACACGGTCATCAGGAACCCACCGAACAAATTTTGATTAACTTTGACGACGATCAAGTCGCACGTGCATACCATGAGCTATGGTCGTATCTGGGCCGACATCAGAACGTTGACATGGGTCTGAAAATTTCTCAGCACGACTTTCGTACGATGTACCCGACTTATTAGGTTTCACTAGAATACTTGGATTCGTTCAATAAGTCTCTTGTAGACGTATACTTTGAAGCACGTGTAGGTGGACCCATTCTCACTGTCACCCACTCTCCCCGCGTCAGATGTGGCTACAGATGCATTGCCGAAATTCTCTCCGATATGTGTCTGTTGGTTGAGGGTACAGACGAAGGAATAAGGGTCATTAACTGGCCTTTAGAAATCTCATATAATGTTCTCAAACTCGTAACATAGTAATTAAAGCTGTTACGTTTTCAAATAATAATGTCCTATTAAGAAGTTAAGGTTGGCCTTGGACCAAACCACCTTGCGAAAATAAAGAGCACAATACGAAACAATGGCGGGATCACACTGAGGGTTTCTCCTACAAAGTTAACTGGAAATGTACCCGTGTGGTTTACCCAGACACAATTTAATCAGTTTAATGCGGCCAAACGAAAGAACACCTTGGTGACGTTGAAACTGTCGAAGTCAGTAGTTACGCAAATGCAAAAGACTAGCGGAATATTTCCATTCTTCGTTGCCACTGCAGCGTTGTTATCAGCTGCGGCTCTTGCGGTTGCAAAAGTTGCTGCGTTAGGAGAAGTCGGAACTGCATCCGAGGTGGCTCTGAAAAAGCTTCTGATTTATTTAATATAAAACTGGAAACTGCGAACATCCAATGTGGACATTCAAGATGTTTTGAAGCTGCGAGATGCTGTCGGAAAGAAACTGGTCGAAGTTGGTGGAATCAGAGATTATGTTGTGTTGGTTGCGAAATACTAAATAACCAATATGAGTTGATGTGCCTTAAAGTACCAAACAAAACCGATAGTCTTCTAGGGAGCAGAGCTAACCATCCATGTCAGATGACACGTGTGTTCGAGGCAAGTAGAATTTCTCAAAATAGGCCTGGATGACAACTTTTTTGAATTGCATCAGGCTGTTCAGTACAGTTCTTTAAATTATCACCTAGGGAAAGCGATCGCGTTTGTACTGTGAGCATCACTGTGTCAAAAATTACCTTCGGGTGTGAAAAATGCATGTATGAATTTGGGGTTGGGATGCGTGAACTACTTTTGCTATGAACTGTCATTGCCTTCTAACATCTAGTGGCTGATATTATGCTTTATCTTATTACAGCTATAAAAATAGAAACCTTCTTGACTTCAGTTGTGTATTTTATTTTTTGTTGAGAATTTATATTAGGCAGGCTAAGCGGCATTACATTGGTGCTAAAAAAAATGTCACATCCCACGGAATGTGCTTTCCCCGCTCTCAACATTATCATCGTAATGGACAGTCATCCATTAGCTTTGTGAAAAACTAGTTTCATCGGCACAGTTAAACAATAAAAACAAGAATATCAAGGTCAGCACTCTGTTACTTTATGTGACTAGTGAAACTCAACACACACACACACACACACACACACACACCAATCATTGTAATACTCATTGTAATAGATTGTAATAGACAAACATACCTATAGTCGATATAAAGGTGGCATTATGAGAATCATCTGTAAATCGGACCAACACACCGGCTTTTCCAACTCCCGCATCACCTATCAACAATAATTTGAACAAGTAGTCGTAAGCCTTCGCCATCTATGTGCTGTTATTTAGCACAAAGCCAAATAAACACTTCCTTGTACAATTTGTTCATGACGTCACAAGTGGGAAACTTCCGTACTATATACAACTCAAAACCATGGATTTTTAACTGGCTATTTGCTTGATAGAAGGAGCGAGGGTTGGGGGTGGGTGTTTTGGGGGTCTTTTTGTTTATTTGTTGTCGATTTTTACATCTCTCTCTCTCTCTCTCACTGAAAACTCGGTATTTATCGTGAATGAAATAATGCAATATACGATCATATTTTTTTAATAATGTGCCTTTGGGCTGTTCTTGTAAGGGGCTCTCTAAATAACTCAACACAATTTATATTCATTATTGAAGTATACTGACTTGAATTTTGTGCACCTAGCGGATAAAATACTTTTTAAAAAAGCTAATTTTTTTTTCTAAAGCAATTTCATAATCAGTGATTAGTTCAAACATATATTTAACCTTACCCCCATTAACATTTCATACTATAAACGAGACACCCTGACATGTATAACATATATATTCGCATTCATGTCGAGTTCAACTGCAAACTGCACAGACACGGATCTGCCGTCGCCTAATACCAATTGCCCTGGTACAAAATAACCTACTTGTGTTGCCGTACCATAAAGCACCAAAACAAACCAATTCACCATCAACTATGACAACCATGACTGACAATAGAAACAACATTATACAACTTCTCATAGGCTTCTGAGAATGTGACCAAAGAAAGAAAAACCTTTAAATGACTTCTTTTCACACACTGCTCAACATAATTTGACAGAAATGGGCCTTTCAGAGTAATAAAAATAGATTCTAATCCATCTTCAGGTATGATCACTAACAATTAAAACATAAAATTCTTTTCATAAAATGCTTAACAGAATTGACCAAATTGATAGAAAACATACTGTCGTAAAGGTCTTTCAGATTTATTCAAATGATGCCAATCCACCCTCAGATATGGAAACTATTATGTCATAAAAAGTAAGAAAACTTGATTCAACTTATGTTTGATTGATTGATTGATTACTTGGATTTACGTCGCGTGCACCCAAAAGGGCATGTGCGACGGGTTTATTCCCGCGTAGCGGGATGCTAAATGTTCCTGGGGGAAGGAATTAGTACCACATTCCCCAAGCGTTTATGTGCTCAAGGAGCACTGCTAATTTAGCTGTCAGGTCGTAGGACTATATATCCCTAACGACCTGAATGAAGGGCTTTCATGAGTGGGAATGGGCCTAACACACATTCAACTTATGTGTTGTTCAGAATTTGACCAATGTTTTAATGGTTTCTGTAACAGGAAAACCAATGGGTTGGGAAACCATCCCAAGATCACCTTACAATCAAACATAATCTGGGGACAATAAATGTAGTGTAGAGGGGAAAAACACACACACACTTGTTTTTATGCACAAATTTGACAAATACAAATATACTTTGTCTAGGAGACATCAACTTTTTGATACTATATTTTTTTTATAATGTTTACCATCAAATCAGCCTAAAAATAAGTTTACCTGCCATGGACAGCTTTACAATTTCTATAGCTGGCCACCATTTAAAAAATAGAAAAACCATTAAACTTCTGAGAAAATATCAAGAGAGTTGGACAAAATTTTGCAAAAAAAGCGTTATAGCATAAAAGCATTCCAGATTGTCATAGAAAGCATCATAGCATAAAAGCATTCCAGATTGTCATAGAAAGCGTCATTGCACAAAAAAAAACATTCCAGATTGTCATAGAAAGCTTCATAGCATAAAAACATTCCAGATTGTCATAGAAAGCGTCATTGCACAAAAAAAAAAACATTCCAGATTGTCATAGAAAGCTTCATAGCATAAAAACATTCCAGACTGTCATAGAAAGCTTCATAGCATAAAAGCATTCCAGATTGTCACAGAAAGCGTCATAGCCCAAAGGCACCTTTATAGAGTGGTCACCTGTCTCAGTGGCCATTCACATTTATCCATCTTTATATAGCAGTCACCTGGTCTCAATGGCCATTCCCATCTACCATTCTTATCTAGTGGTCACCTGGTCTCAGTAGCCATTCCCATTTTCCCCTGTGAAACTTCCTCTGTAAAAGCCATGTATTCAAAAGGTCATGTCATAAACAGTCACCTGCTTTCTGTTGTCAGAAGATAATTCCTAAACAAGGTGTTTCTTTGGGGCTATCCATTTAGTACATATGCAAAAATCTGGCAAAGCTTGACCCTTGCCCCCCCCTTCCCTGTACACATTCATACTTTTTCACCCACAACACCATCACATGGGTATTTATGATGGATGCACCCCCACCCCCGAATTCTATACAATGGCCTATATTTAATCCATGCAGAAATGATCACGGAATAAAAGTATTAATGTGTTTAAAGAAACAGATAGTCTACCGACATTGAATGTCTGGCTGCATCAAAGAAATAAGCAGTGTAACTTTAAAAATTTGTCTAGTGTCTGCTAAAATTCACATGCCAACTGAACCCAGTTGAACAGGTTACGTATTAGACAAATTATTATCTAGGTTTCAAGTAAACCCATTTCCTATGTATACATACATTATCAGTAGACCCCTCCATACGCAAGAGTAAGCATTTGGGTTAAACCCCACTCCTCCCTCCATGCGTACATACTAAATGGACAGCCCCTTACTGCTCAAAAAGATCATGTGAGTGTGTTGACTGTGTAAACGAAGTATTTATTTTCACAAGAAAAGAGTTGTTTAGGTAAAGACATGTCATGTGAATAGATGTGTAAACATGCCTTATCTTGATTATAAATACTGTGTTCAAGTCAATCTGTTCGTGTAACGTTATATGAGCCAACTGCTCATTTAAGAATCTTAAAAAAGCCACAAAACCACTGAAAGAGTAATTTTTGTGGCAAATAAGAAGTTTGTTTTTATGGTAAATACCCATGGTAAATCATTATTTTTATAGTCCTCCCCCTTATTTTTGGGGTTGGGTGTGTGATGATAGCTACTAATGTGTATCAAGAACTAATTTTATCCAAGATTTATATTAGCACTTTACTGCATAAAATAGTTTGGGAATAAAGATGATGGTAAGCTTTCCTTACTTATTATGTGTAAAATTGAATTCAAAAATTCTTCATTTCTGTTGGATAATTAGATTTGTTTTTTAAAAAATCCAACAGTTTAATGTATTAAAATGCTATGGAAATTGGAAAATTTGAATAAATCCCTTTGATAACATTGAATTGTTGTCCAAGAAAAACCAACAGATACATTTTCCGCTCCTCATTAAATACCTTTCATGTGTGAGACGAGAATATTTACGCATTATATAATCATAGGGTTACTCTTTTTAATCCAAGAACAGATAGTGAAAAAACACTGCACTCATTCTGTCAGTTCAAAAATTTTATAGAATTGCTATGCCAAATCCTGCAACAAGAATACTGAGGTCAGATGCTTGTGCCCATACATGATGGTAACAACATTTCAAATGTAAAGGCATTACAGGTCTTTAAAAAAAAGTGACCTGTCAATCACTGGGCTGGTGCTTTCTATATTTAGCAAAAGTCTGTTGTTTCAGAGTCAGCAAACTTCCAGCAGAAGTATACCAACAGCTACGTAAGTAAAAATACACTACAAGAAAAATATACTGAGGAAAATCTTGAAAAAATCTATGTATGAATGATAAATTTATAGTGAACTGCCTGAAACATAATAATAATAATAATAGTAATAATAGTGACAATGGTATTCATTGCATGGTATTTGTTCAAGAACCAAGTTTTAAAAGTGAACCAGCATTCAGATGTCACCCTTTACAATGGTAACTTTCAATTTTTCTCATGGATGCCTGTTACTGACAGGTTTGATTATACCTTTGTATATTGCCACCCTTACTAAAAATAGAAAACTCTTCAAACAAATTCTTTTCAAAGATCGTTCAACAGAATTTAAACTAATCTGATGGAAAGTATAGTTGCACAATAATGGGGCTTTCAAGTGTGCATAAAATCTGGACTCTTTGTAACCACATCATCTCTAAATGACTTGCCCCTGTATGTATGACATTCAAAAATGGATCAATATGCTGATGATACTACTATATTCAAGTATGATTCTAACTTTATAACTTTGAACAAAAAATTGGGTCCAGATTTATATCAAGTTGAACATTGGTGCACAATGAATATCATTTTTCCTTATCTCCTAAAAACCAAGTCAATATTGATTGGAACTAAGCAAAGATTATCACTGAACAGAAATCCAAATTTGAGCTGTACATGTTCAGTAACGAAACTGAAAATATTGACACAGGAAAAACTTTTGGGAGTTCATATTGATAAGAATCTAGACTGGAGTAAGCAAGTAAAATGCCTTGTTCTGTAGTAAACTTAAGAATTTTCCCCACAGAGGATAAAATGGTCTCTACCACTTAGCTACCAGAAATTATTTTACAATGCATTCTCTTCCTCTTTTGGACTACTGCCGCATGATTTGGGAAATACAACTGATGGTAATATTGAAACAATTCACAAACTTCAAAATGGGCAGCAATAATTATCCTAAATTTACCATGTGATACCATCATCCAAAAACCTATTTTTAAAATTGACATGGCTGAAATCTGTATACTGATTAGCATAACAAAAGTCGATATTAATGTTCAAAGTTAGCATGCCAAAAGTCCACATTAATGTTCAAAGTTAGCATACCAAAAGTCCACATTAGTATTCAAAGTCAGCATACCAACAGTCCACATTAATGTTCAAAGTCGGCATACCAAAAGTCTACATTAATGTTCAAAGTCAGCATACCAAAAGTCCACATTAATGTTCAAAGTTAGCATACCAAAAGTCCACATTAATGTTCAAAGTCAGCATACCAAAAGTCCATAAAAATGTACAAAGTCAGCATACCAACAGTCCACATTAATGTTCAAAGTCAGCATACCAATAGTCCACATTAATGTTCAAAGTCAGCATACCAAAAGTCCACATTAATGTTCAAAGTCAGCATACCAGAAGTCCACATTAAAGTTCTAGGTCAGCATACCAAAAGTCCACATTAATGTTCAAAGTCAGCATACCAAAAGTCCATATAAATGTACAAAGTCAGCATGCCAAAAGTCCATATTAATGTTCAAAGTCAGCATACCAACACTCCATATTAATGTTCAAAGTTCAAAATTAGCATACCAACAGTCCACATTAATGTTCAAAGTCAGCATACCAAAAGTCCACATTAATGTTCAAAGTCCAGAATAAACTCTGTCTACAATATTTGCATGGAATGTTTCATTTCAATTCAGATGAACAGTACCAAGGACCTAAACTGAGATCATTTACAAATGACCATGTACTCAAATTTATCCTCTTAACATATTTCATACACTTTGTGCTTCATACTTAATGCTTTTAAGCACGATTTGTTATTTTTAATCTTTGTTTTTTTCTTTTTTCTTTTTTGCATTTACAATAGTTTGTTCATCCTGAGGCTCTGAAGGGAGAATATTATGCTGAGTTACCCACATCAAAAAAGTATTTATTATTATTATTTTTATTATCATTATTATTATTATTATTATTATTATTATCACCCTGACCTGTTTTAAATCCAATCTCCTCTGTAGTCTGGCTCTTCTGTAACCATTTCCAAATGATCTGGCCACTCTGTATAGCCTGTAGAGTCTGGACCCTGGCCACTCTGAAACCCTATAGCCTGTAGAGTCTGGACCCTGGCCAGTCTGAAACCCTATAGCCTGCAGAATTTCGACCCTATCTAACCTCATGACTTCTTCATTCAGGCCCCTTGTAAACTACACATTTTCTACAGTCTGGCCTTTTGGTAACCCCAAAGCTTTTATAGCTTTTTCCTTCTGTAATCCAATCTCCTTTATAATCTGACCTCTCTATAACCCCAGCTCATTTACAAACTGGCCTCTTTGTAACCCTACAGCATCTACATTCCGACCCATCTGTAATTTGATCTCATTTACAATCTGGGCACATATTTTTGGCCTCATTGAGGCAGTTTTGATACAAACCAAACTTCTGTATACTGGCAACCTCAATAAAGCTAATATTTTTGATCCAACTGTCTGGCTTAGGCAAGTTTAACAGCATTATATCTGTTGGAAAGTATACATTAGAGTGAAATAAGTAAATCATCAAATTCTGTGTTAAAAGAACTTGACATGTTATTCTTATATTTTGTAAACATTGCTGGATTTGTTAATACATTTAAAGCAAATATCACTTTTAACAGATATACTGACTGAAAATCACTAGGGAATAAACTCCTTACCATACAACTGCAGTGACCACTGCTGCATAAATAAACAGCTTGGAAGAGATATAGTGATTATTCATCAGAATGTTCATACAGTTGTCTGTGTGTGGTGAGTTTAAGTGTTGCCTTCCCATTAATGCAACCTTCTTCTTAATAATATTTATTTTCTTTTATTGTATCGATAATATTTTTATGTTCTGCCCATACGTATCTAAGTCTTAGTACACCTTTCCCACTGTGTGATTTCAGTGAATACATGTACACTTTGTAACCCCACAAATCTAAGAATCCAAGATTACAATTTTTTTTCTTCATAAATTACATGGGATCCCTTCATCAAAGTATCTGGGCCCAGAGTGGCCGAGTGGTTTTAAGCGTTCACTGTTACGGATCACTGCCATCTCTGTCTGTGCGAGTTCAAGTCTGGGCTCGGCCAATGTGAGTACATGAGAAAGTATGCCAATAGCTTCCTTCTCATTCACCTTGCCCTAGGGACGGGCCTGGCTTCCCATGGGTCAGTGTATCCTTCTGGGCTTTTCCCAGGATCTTCCTCCAGCAGTTATACTGGTCACCAGGTATAAGTAAAAAATGCCTGAACTCCTGTTTAAACACTGATGTTAATCCCCAACAGCTGTAGAGTATGTGATTGGTAAATCCAAAAATGTTCTCCATGTATCCAATAAAAAGTGCTACTGGAGAGCTCTGGACCAGATTTTATAATTTCTATTATCTGATATTTAACACAATCTATGTTGTAGTTACATAAATTAAAATGCTTATACACTGGGGAATCTTTATAATTAGAGATATCCCTCAAGTGTTCTTTTTATTGCCTTTTAGTCTCACTTACACTTAGTGCAGTTAAGTAAACAGATGACCTCATGTTTGGTACAATGTCCTCTTAACTACCTTTTTAAATTTCACAAATTAGGATAGAAGTTTTCTTGCTTCTTTATAAAGCAGAATTGATTAGGAAGGTAGTAGCAGATGTTTCACTTCTGGACATTCTGTACCTGGTTCTTCCAGTTTTCTCTTTTTGTTCAAAATGTCATTTCTACTGACAACCGATTGTGTAGAAGAGCTGGACTGATGCAATCTCGTGGAGACTCGTTGGGTTCTCATTGGTTATGAAATCTGTTTGACTGGATTCCTGCAGAGGGTCACGTTCACTTTCGATAGAATATAAACTATGGGAAGATGATGTCTGATTGGATGTGGAGGAGTTCCCTCCCATCTGCTGACATGTTTTAGTCACTCGCTGTCTCCAAGGGTGACTAGAACATGCCAGCATATGTGAGGGAATGCCTCCACATCCAACTGGTCAACATGTATAGCTTATCTTGTGCTGAATAATGACTTTAAACCCCATAACAACATCATTGTATCTTGACCAATGAAATATCAACTAATCAAAGCATGTTAGTCGCACTTAATCGCAAAATGTTAGCAACTTTAGTGAGCAAAGTAAGTTTCACTAAATCTTTAAAGATGACAATGCATGTGTCAATAATTATCCAAACAATTTGGCAAATTTCTAACCTGCAAAAGATATCAGTGGCACTTTCATAAGCAGCATGTTTTTCTGTGGATGTTGAAATAAGTTTTGAGTAGATGGGCATGTTAATATTTGGCGCATGGATGTTGAAACAATTTGAGGGGCATGTAAATGTTGCAGTATGGATGTTGATAAAATCTGTGAGCAGACTGGCTTGTGAATGGTGCTACACAGATGTTGAAATAATTTGGGAGGAGACTGGCTTGTAAATGTTGCTGTATGGATGCAGATATAATCTGTGAGTAGAGGGGCTTGTGAATGTTGATGTATGGATGCTGAAATAATTTGGGAGTAGACTGGCTTGTAAATGTTGCTGTATGGATGCAGACATAATCTGTGAGTAGAGGGGCTTGTGAATGTTGATGAACAGATGCTGAACTAATTTGTGAGTAGACAGGCTTGTGAATGTTGCTGTAAAGAAATACTGTGAATATGATATTTTGTCAACAATTTTATTAAAACATTCCTCCTCACTGTTGGTTGTAATTAGAGATTAAACTAGTAACCAAAGAGGTTGTAATTAGCGATTAAACTAGTAACCAAAGAGGTTGTAATTAGCGATTAAACTAGTAACCAAAGAGGTTCAAAGTGAGTAATTTACAAGAACCTTCCCCATTAAGAACTTGATATAAATAAGACCATGTCGAACTACAAATAGTATACACCAGGTTTGGTCAAAAGACATGCTGTTTGGTTTCAGTCAACATCCAAAAAGAATTATTTCTATTCACATTATATGGCTTGCCCATGGATTCATGCTATATCACTTGCCTGTGGATTCACACTATATCACTTGCCTGTGGATTCACACTTTATCACTCATCTGTGGATTCACGCTATATCACTTGCCTGTGAATTCACACTATACGACTTGCCTGTGCATTCAGACTATATTACTTGCCTCTACATTTTCAAACTATATCACTTGCCTGTGGATTCACACTATATCACTTCCTTGTGGATTCACACTATATTGCTTGCTCATAGATTCAAACTATATCACACTGCCTGTGGATTCACACTATATCACATTGCCTGTGGATTCAATCTATATCACATTGCCTGTGAACTATGACAGCTATGTGATAAGTAGAACTTATCAAACTCATTCCAGAGCCCGAGATAATATTGCCAATATACTAAGTTTGAACCAAGTAAAATGCGATTTCAGTGTTTGCAATGCAGCAGCAAGGATCAGGTCTGCAAGTCCTTACAGTTCAAAAATCTTACATCTCCATACCTCAAAGATGCTACATGTAATCTGGAAATAGTGCAATGTTTGATAATGATTCATTCATGGAAACTAAACATACAGCAAATTCCAAAAACAATGAACCACTGACTTCACCCAAAAATTAACCAACTGGTCCATGTGACCTTAACCTTTGACCCTTCCTTATAAATGAACACCTCTAGCTTTCATAAACTAGGAGGCCTTTGAAGTGAACCCCATCTGACATAAAATTGCATGTTGCCCCCCTTCAAGCCCCACCCATTCTGTCATATGGGTACTTCTGTTGTTTTTTTTAAATAAAAAAATAATTTTGAGAATATTTGTGATAAAGATATTGTTGAAATTGTCTGATGAGAATTTCATTGGAAAGAGATGTATGGTAATTTGTTGTGCTACCAAACTGAAGACAATTTATATTCACATTATCACAAAAGGAGCAAATGTATATTACAGGTAATTTATTTACATATATTACTGGTTATTTATTTATATATATATACAGGGTCAACATCTAGGACAAGTGTATATATATGTATATATATATATATATATATATATATATATATATATATATATATATATATATATATATATATATATATATACTGGGTGCCCAGTTAGGAGACTAGGAGAAGTATATAAAAGAAACCAATGGATTTGCTTTCT
Organism: Sinohyriopsis cumingii; assembly: GCA_028554795.2. Lineage (NCBI taxonomy): Eukaryota > Metazoa > Mollusca > Bivalvia > Unionida > Unionidae > Sinohyriopsis > Sinohyriopsis cumingii. The sequence goes on along the minus strand of CM068831.1, from coordinate 18,355,941 downwards.
AAATCTTTCAATTAACATAAGCTGAACTATAGACACCAAATCTACAATGAGAATTTACATCTGTATGTATATGTATATATGGAGATTAACAGATGGATATAGACTGATTTTAAATGTTTTTCTCTAGTCAACAGGCATAAAAGGATTCCTTGAACCCAATTCTCACCTGGAAATCAGACAATGTTTTATGACTTTCAAAATGATTAAGCAACAAAAGTGTCATGAATGGAACATATATGCATGATCCATGTTTAATAGTCCTCAGTTTAGGAGTTACTAATGCAAAGATATCTGCAGGCTTCTTTCAAACCCTAACGGCAAGCCATCCCCAAACTTTGGCCAAGAAACGTGTTCTAGAACAAAGTTGTTGTGCCAATCATGTCACAATCACCAAGTTCCTTGACCTTTTGATCCCAAAATAAACAGGTCTATCTATTGTCTTAAGTGCAAGTCCTTCACAAACTTTGATCATGGCATGTGATTCTGAACTAAAGTTATTATACACATTTTTCCTTTTTAGTTGCAGTCAACTTGACCTTTGCCCTTTTGACCCCAAATTCAATCAGTCTCTTTCTTACCCAATGTGGGAAATATCCACAAACTTTGCTGAGGGTACATGGATAAGGAGTCACAATTTGTGCAGAAACCATTTTTCATTTTTCATACAGTGACCATGACTTTTGACTCACTGACCCCCCCCCCACAAGCAATAGGCTTCCAACCTGTTCCAAATGCAAGCCATCCACAAAGTTTAGCCCATGTCTGTTATGTTGAATTAAATTTACTGTACATACATTATCTTTCTTCATGTCAGTGATTTTGACCTTTTAATGCCCAAATCAATAGGCTTCTTTATTACCCACAAGAGCAAGCCATCAAAAATGTTTGGTACAGTAGATGGTGTAAAACTTAAAGTTATTGTGCAGAACAAAAAAGGTAGATGGATGAATGGACAGATATCATAAGGTCTGCAGGGTAAACTATTCCTATTGTGCCAGAACATTTTCTTTTTTCATTGAACTTCAAAATCAACAGACTTTTCTTTGGTGTAAGCATTGTAAAAAGACAGTAATGGTAGATGGTGCAAAACTCAGTTATTGTTTGGAACAGTAAAGAATATGGATGGCCAGACAATGTCATAACAAAATATACGCAAAAAAATATATAACCCATGTTAACAATGACAGCAACCAAACCAATGTTACCATGAAAGTAATACACATGTCTTGATTACAGTGGAATCACATAGCTATTTTAGGACACCATAACTTGTCTATTTGAACAATGGTGACAATTTTAACTCCTTCCTCCAAAATTGGAAGCACTGAAGATACCCAAACTCTCCTGATTCTCGATTCCAAGACGCAAACAAAAACATACAGATCCATAGATACAATAATATTTTCTGTTGACATTGCTGTCACAGCTTTTGCTACCAATGATGAAGAAATAATTATCTAAGCTGTACTTCACTGACAAGTAAAAAATACCAAAATAAAATTAAAAGAATTTCTTTTCATTTAACTTTCTAAAGTTGCAATATGAAAACTAATAACTGTTAAATACAAAATAAATTCCATCTAGAAAACTAATTTTTAAATCCCAGTATAAATTCACCAAATTCTATTCAGTTTTGAAATCTTGTTTTACTAAAAGAAAAGCATGGTTCATTCATTGTTTTATTCAAAATTTGACATAAAGCATCCCATATCTGCATTGTTAGTCTGTGACTGAACTGCATTAGAAAAACTAACAACGACAAATCAGTGTAAAATTAAAAAAGCTTGTTTGTTTTACATCCAGCAAACAGAAGGCCCGAGCATCAGATATACAAATATGCAGTACCCCATGCATACTGTAAACAGAAGGCCTGAGCATCAGATATACAAATACAGTATCCCATGCATACAGTAAACAGAAGGCCTGAGCATCAGATATACTACAGTATCCCATGCATACTGTAAACAAAAGGCCTGAGCATTAGATATACAAAATACTGTATCCCATGCATACTGTAAACAGAAGGCCTGAGCATTAGATATACAAATACAGTATCCCATGCATACAGTACACAGAAGGCATGAGAATCAGATATACAGTATCCCATGCATATTGTAAACAGAAGGCCTGAACATTAGATATACAAAATACTGTATCCCATGCATACTGTAAACAGAAGGCCTGAGCATTAGATATACAAATATGCAGTACCCAATGCATACTGTAAACAGAAGGCCTGAACATCAGATATACAAATACAGTATCCCATGCATACTGTAAACAGAAGGCCTGAGCATCAGATATACAAATATGCAGGACCCCATGCATACAGTAAACAGAAGGCCTGTACATCAAAATACAGTATCCCATGCATGCAGTAAACAGAAGGCCTGAACATCAGATATACATAAACAGTATCCCATTCATACTGTAACTGCAAACAATGTGAACACTGAATACATATGCTCCATCTCAGCATCAAGAAAATAGGGATTTTTTTTCTATATTAGGAAAATATGGGACAAAATATATGGTAACATATAAGCATTTTACAGAACTATAATTACACAATCACCAGCTTCACCATCATAAATTATCTAAAAACTCTCTTTCTCTCTCTCCACCTTTCTTACACACACACCTGCACATACAACATTCCTCTAAATTTACCTCTATCATCACAAGTAATCAATAAGTAACACACTACTTAATGTTATTTTTAAAAACACTAACAGTATCCTAAGGAGTTAGTCATACAACCAAGACAACTAGTCCATCCTACAATTAACACTTCATACCCTGAATCATTTTGCTTTCTCATTTAATCTGATGATTTTGTATGTATTAACAAGTTCTACTGCCAGAATCTTAAAAAGTTTTAACAAAAAGTATTTTATAAATCTCCCAGTTGCTGAAACATTTATCCCCTGGATTCAGGATATTAATGATGAGAATAAAGCAATGTGCAAGAAGCAAAAGCATAAGTGAGAGAGAGTGCAGTAAGCAAGGCAATTTACATACCCCTATCATGATTTCCTATACAAAAGCATAAGTGAGAGAGAGAGAGTGCAGTAAGCAAGGCAATTTACATACCCCTATCATGATTTCTTATGCAAAGGCATACATTTTTCTCTTATTGGATGCTATCAACTTCTTACTGAGTGCTGTTAAGTACATGAGGTCATCTTCAGAAGAAACTCAACCTAGTCTAGTGCTACTAAAAAAAAAATCTGTCTTATTTGCTTGTCGAATCTAATGATGTCTGACATAACATACTTAGGTTTGTAAACTAAAAAATATTGGTTTTGTTTTTTGTTTTACAGGACAGCCCATACAAGTAGGTTATTTAGTGCCATGGCAACTGAAGTAAAGTGCCTTTGAACTTTAAATACAAAAGAAACCTCTAAAAGTTTGATCTGTATGATTGTTTACCTTATTGTACATTCCTTTCCTTTAACAACATTCTCATATTTGGGTGGCTATAACAAATTTTGAACAACAGACAAGCGCAGCAATAGTGCAGTGCAGGCTAAGTAGGAAAAGATCGCAATTAACTCAATAATTTCATTTGGAATAATACATAATCAACCAAAACATCAAATCAGTGTACTGAGATTTTCATAGAAAACTGAAGTTTATTAACCTCCTCTATATACATGTACTCACAATTTTCAATATGTCCAGAAAGAAAACAAGTCAAATGCTGTGCTGATTTACTCCAAAAATGACATCATACAACTGAAAAAACTCCATTCATTAGGCAAGGTCAAATAAGACTGTTTAGGTTAATTTCTTTAATGATGGAAAGCATGTTTGTTTATTAATTGTACACTAGACCATGTAATGAAGGAACCAATGATCAACCTAATGGAATCTGCTTGAAAAAAAAAAAAAGTCTCCAGATCACTATGTTCTAATGTCTAACATGGAGTCAAACTTATAAGTATATTTCTACTAGAGTTGAAGAACACTAATCAAGATGTGAGAGACCATATTCTACAGAATAATGACTGAAAAACTAAAATAACGTGAAGCTAACAAGAAAAACTGTCAAATCACAAAGCCCTGCTTTTTGTAATATGAATCGGTAGCTTTTTGTAATATGAATCGGTAGCTTTAAAGTAATATTCAATCAATAACAAACAACATAGACCCTGATCTGCGGGCACATTAGAAAGTAGGTCACAGCAACCAGTTTTGCTGCTTGACTTATCTTCATGAGGAGGTTAAAAAAAACCAGCTTCTGTAATACACCCAAAAGTTTCAAGATCCAAATACAATTCAGATCTCATCTAAGACTAAGATAAGCTTGATTAGAAGATATAAATTTAACAATGCATTAGCAGTCACGTGTTTCTGAGAGTGACCGTGAAGATGAATTATCTACAATATTAACATGATACAAATTTGTACTGATGTGCTTTAGTTTAAGGTTGCCTTCTAAAAGAACCTCTTGTACAAGTGTTTAGTAACATCAACCAAAGCCAAATCCAACACAGGGCATCAAGATCTGCTTTTTTAATTAACCACAACAATTACAACACCTTTGCTAACAATTTTAATCATGGGTAAACAAACACAAATTTAAGTGCATAAAATCACCTTCAGTGCCAATTGTCAAGCTAAATTAGTGAGGGCTGTTCAAGTAAAGCATACTTGGGACCCAGGGATGGCACTTTCAAAGTGGAGTAGTCAAAAACAGTCTAGATTTTGGTATCTTTTTCATATGACTTGTTTGAGTAATAAAAGTATCCGGTCATTGATTTTAAAATATATGACTTTCCTGTGTGCTGTGCATGTTTAAATGGAACAGCCCTGAATACAAGTTAACTTAATTATAATATATACTTGCTTATATTAAGTCCAGTCCAACTGAGAACTGCACAGACCCAGTTCTGCCATCGCATAATGGGCCAGCAGATCTGGGTCTGTACAGTTTGTCAGGAGTAATCAGTAGAACAAACAACATCAACCCTGATCCGCTGGCACATTATGCTAAGGCAGATCAGGATCTTTGTTGTTTGCAGTTTGCCTTGACTTATGAATAAGTATATAAGTTATATCTATCAAGATAATACAAATGGACATGCTTAAAAGTTTTGCATCATAAAATGGTGGGCTTATCAAATAACAATGGTATCATATGAAATTTTTTCCCAAATTCTGATAAAATTGTGTTTTAGGCTAATAATCAAGCAATGACTTTTTATGTAAATACAGTAAAGTAAATCTATAACAAAGATTTAACCATACATGCAGATGCACACAAAGTACAGTTTTTTTCATCTTGGTTAAATGAAATTACAGCACTAACACAGCCATATATTTTCTTCTATAAAAAAAGTTTTCAACATTTACACGCTGCTCTCATGCATATTCCATGATAGTATACTTGATTTTGAATCATCATAATTGACATCAGGGAAGAACTTTGTAAGAATTCATTCAGGATTATCACTGGCATCGTAGGTGTATCCTGAAATATGATGCATATTCTCCAACACTCATCTGTCATTTTCAGACAGATTACAAATGAATTAGTTCTTATTTATGATAATGTCCATTCAAGAAGTCCTTCTTCGATGAACCTTTAGAGAAAACTCTGAAAGGTTTTTGTTTTAAGAGATAAAGTTTGATAAATCTTATCTTCCAACCCAGTCATCACCAATGAACACTTCCTGTTTATAAAGTTATAGATGAGCAAAGGCAATCTTAAAACACAGTTTTGAATGGACCAATAGAAAGAGATGTTTCCATGAACAAGAGTCTGATTAGTTGACAAAATGACCAATCAGAGAATAGCACATTTCCAAAAGGACTTCTTTGGTTGCTGCTTCTCATTCTTTAGCTGATGTGGACTTCCACCTTTTGGTTGGCCACCTTGGGTTTCCTACATTAGAAAAAAAAACAACAGAAAATTAAAATATTTATTACAAGAATTTAGTTTATCACATGGCTACAAAGTTATTTACATTAATATACCCAAAGATAATGTGCTAATTAAAATTAATAAACTCAAATCACATGGCTACCATGTTATTAACATTAATATGCCCGCATCACATGGCTACTGTACTATTTACATTAATAAATCCAAATCATATGGCTACTGTACTATTTACATTAATATATCCATATTGCAATGCTACTTTGAATTTACATTAATTTACCCATATCACATGGCTACTGTATTATTTACATTAATATACCCATATCACATGGCTACTGTATTATTTACATTAATATACCCATATCACATGGCTACTGTATTATTTATATTAATATACCCATATCACATGGCTACTGTATTATTTACATTAATATACCCATATCACATGGCTACTGTATTATTTACATTAATATACCCATATCACATTCCCTTTTTGAATTTACATTAATATACCCAGTGTTGCATTTATCTCGGATCCCATGGGCTGAGGACAGTGTCCCCCCACCCTCCCAATTTCGAGGACAACATATTTGACAGAAAAAGGAAAACAGTAGTTTATAATGCAACAATATTGCCAAAATTTGAGATAATTTTACTTGATTCACAACTTCTCCATGTTAATTCCTGTTGTCTGCACTTACCACTGTACTGTCTTATTTCCTTTGGACACATACTACTGCAGTAAAACTTGTTTCATGTGCTCAAATAACTTATCAAAACATTAACATATTTGATTATCGGGAAAACCTGAAATAAGTTGCAGCATGGTATTTTCCATTCCAGACCATGCTTTCATTCAGCTTTACCTACCAGAATTTATTATAATAAATACCGTGTTTTCTAAATTACTTTTCTTTTCAAATTAATAAATTATGAAATAAATGCAGAATTGTGCATTTGCATAAATTTTAGTCTTTTTGTCATTATTTCAATCTCAAAATAAATTAAATCTGTATCACCAAAGGGATGGTGTTAACCTTGAAAATATGTTACACTAATGATCCTTAAATACTTTACATTGCAACTTGGCTGACTAATATAAACCCTACAGGTTTTCATTTCCATATACATTGCAACTTGGCTGACTAACATAAACCCTACAGGTTTTCATTTCCATATACATTGCAACTTGGCTGACTAACATAAACCCTACAGGTTTTCATTTCCATATACATTGCAACTTGGCTGACTAACATAAACCCTACAGGTTTTCATTTCCATATACATTGCAACTTGGCTGACTAACATAAACCCTACAGGTTTTCATTTCCATATACATTGCAACTTGGCTGACTAACATAAACCCTACAGGTTTTCATTTCCATATACATTGCAACTTGGCTGACTAACATAAACCCTACAGGTTTTCATTTCCATATACATTGCAACTTGGCTGACTAACATAAACCCTAAAGGTTTTCATTTCCATATACATTGCAACTTGGCTGACTAACATAAACCCTACAGGTTTTCATTTCCATATACATTGCAACTTGGCTGACTAACATAAACCCTACAGGTTTTCATTTCCATATACATTGCAACTTGGCTGACTAACATAAACCCTAAAGGTTTTCATTTCCATATACATTGCAACTTGGCTGACTAACATAAACCCTACAGGTTTTCATTTCCATATACATTGCAACTTGGCTGACTAACATAAACCCTACAGGTTTTCATTTCCATATACATTGCAACTTGGCTGACTAACATAAACCCTACAGGTTTTCATTTCCATATACATTGTAACTTGGCTGACTAACATAAACCCTAAAGGTTTTCATTTCCATATACATTGCAACTTGGCTGACTAACATAAACCCTAAAGGTTTTCATTTCCATATACATTGTAACTTGGCTGACTAACATAAACCCTAAGGGTTTTCATTTCCATATACATTGTAACTTGGCTGACTAACATAAACCCTAAAGGTTTTCATTTCCATATACATTGCAACTTGGCTGACTAACATAAACCCTACAGGTTTTCATTTCCATATACATTGTAACTTGGCTGACTAACATAAACTCTGAAGGTTTTCATTTCCACATACATTATTTTAAAGCAAATAGTAATTGCAAGCCTGAAGTTTTTATCACCTGGCACGACTCTGGTCATTGCTAGAACCAACAATGACATGGATGGACATCCACTAATGAGAAGATCCAGGCATATTTTTCTAACTTTATTTCTGACAAAATATAGGGTAAAGATTTGGGGTGCATAGGACAATATTGGCAGGAAACCTGTGATCCTGTGCAACACTCTATCCATATCACATGTCTAACATATTATTTACATTAATAAAGCCATATCACATGGAAAATATGTTATTTATATTAATATACCCATATCGCATGGCTACCATGTTATTTATATTAATATATTCATATCACATGGCTACCATATTATTTACATTAATATACCCATAACACATGGATACCATGTTATTTACATTAATAAAGCCATATCACATGGTTACCATGTTATTTACATTAATATCCCCATATCACATGGTTACCATGTTATTTACATTAATATATCCATATCTCATGGCTAGCGCATTAATTACATTAATATACCCATATCACATGGTTACCATGTTATTTACATAAATATATCCATATCACAAAATTACCATGTTTTTTGCATTAATATATCCATACTGCATGGCTACCATGTTATTTACATTAATATCCCCATATCACATGGTTACCATGTTATTTACATTAATATCCCCATGTCACATGGTTACCATGTTATTTACATTAATATCCCCATATCACATGGTTACCATGTTATTTACATTAATATCCCCATATCACATGGTTACCATGTTATTTACATTAATATCCCCATATCACATGGTTACCATGTTATTTACATTAATATCCCCATATCACATGGCTACCGTGTTGTTTACATAAATATATCCATATCACATGGTTACCGTGTTATTTACATTAACATATCCATATCACATGGTTACCATGTTATTTACATTAATATATCCATATCACATGGCTACCATATTATTTACATTAATACATCCATATCACATGGCTATTGTGCTATTTACAATAATATACCCATATCACATGGCACATTCATATACCCATATCACATGGCTACCACATTATTTACATTCATATACCCATATCACATGGCACATTCATATTCCCATATCTCATGATCACCATGTAATTTATATTAATACATTCATATCACATAGCTACCATTTAATTTGCATTAATATACCCATATCACATGGCTATGCAAGTAATTACATTTATGTTATACATAAGTTCTGTAATTTTACAAATTTACATTAATAAACCAATATCAAGGCTACCATGTTATTTACATTAAACCCATATCACATGGCTACTGTGTTATTTACATTAATATACCCATATCATATGGCTACTGTGTTATTTACATTAATATACCCATATCACATGGCTACTGTATTATTTATATTAATAAACCCATATCACATGGATACTGTGTTGATTACATTAAAAAACCTGTATCATAATCTTCATATATGTAGCAAGTGTATTCACACCTGACATAAAACAAATGACAGCATGCAAAGGAAAGGGGTAAAAACCAAGACATCCAAATGTATTTAAAAGTCATTTCGTGACATGGCTGTGGTTTGTTCAAATAAAATCAGTATTTTTCATCAACAGATAAACAGAATCTTAAATTTGTGCTCGTTTCAACAAAATTTATTGAACAAGTCACAATATGTCAATTTTCAGTTCACGGACAAGCATATGATTGAATTATTCTACTCATTTTCTAAATTTCAATTGTAATGAGCAATCATGCATGATATTCTATTTATCAAAACAAGCATCTTTATTAGCGTCATGATGCCATGTCATATATAATGCTATGACACAATATGGTATAACACTTTCTGCTGCCAATCAGCATCATGTGACGCAACAACCTTCCTGTTATTTTGAAAAGCTGAATCCCAAAACATTTTTTTGAAACTCTGAATGATACAATATGCAACAATATACAAGTAACATGTGGCATAAAAGATTTAAAATCTTTCATGATCATAAATTTGCATTAAATGTATTGAACGAAGACTTGTGAAAGTTCCTCTATTTATAAGATATAAAACAACATTGTTCAAATAAATTTGGTAATGTACACAAGTTCTTACATTTGTGTTGTTTGCAAGTCTGACAATTTACTCACGTTCTTAAATTTGTGTTTTATGCAAGACTGACAATTTACTCAAGTTCTTACATTTGTGTTGTTTGCAAGTCTGACAATTTACTCAAGTTCTTACATTTGTGTTGTTTGCAAGACTGACAATTTACTCAAGTTCTTAAATTTGTGCTTTACATAGGTTCTTACGTTTGTGTTGTAAGCTAGCTCTGCAATCTACACAAGTATTCACATTTGTGTTGCATGCAAGTTCTGTAATTTACACAATTTCATACTATTATATAGCAAAGTGTTTCCTTCAAAATGAATTCTCAAACATCAAGAATTCCCATGTCTTAAGTATCCCCTACCTGAATTATATCCCCTACCTGAATTATATCCCCTACCTGAATTATGTCCCCTACCTGAATTATGTAAGTGGCATATATGAAAGAAGACCAAATCCTTATTAATAATAATGGCAGAACAGAGGTAGGGTAAAAGGAAGATCAATAAATATGCCACACTGAACTATAGACTTTAATATATATATATATATATATATATATATATATATATATATACACACACACATAAACACACAGAGCTGGTATAACAGGAACATGAATACCTCTGCCAAACTGAACCAGAGACTTATATATATATATATATATATATAACACACACACACACATGCACACACATATGAAATCAATAAAAACCCTTTACAGTCCCTAATCAAAACATACAGAAGAAGGATGCAGGACAAGTTCCAAATCACTTGCCCTGCAAGGGAGGTAAACAAACGAACTGTTCATTACTATACACACCATTTTCCTGTCCATTTTCCCCTTTATATCTCTAGCTAGTGTGAAGAAGGCCTCGTCCACGTTTATACTAGCTTTAGCACTGGTCTCCATAAACTTGATACCATGTTCTATTGCCAACTAAAAACATAAAAAAAAAATTACCATATTATGCAGTGATAAAAACTATTTCACACACCAATTACTGTAAAACACATCTGTACGCAGCATTGTTATCAGAAATCCCAAATATACACCCGACTAATTTTTCAGGACATCTTTCTTAAACTTAGATGACCAAATACTAATCCTGCTGTACCAAGTGTTCTAACGTGCAACTTATCTCTGCCATTAAAGAAAGTTAATTGTGCCTTTTAACTGGTTTACAATGATATCCCGAGTGTCATTTCCTGCCAATAAGGAACTTCATTTAGTATCTTGTTGAATTATTAGATTTACAAAGTATATTATCTCCATTATATTCAATCTGTGTTAATCAGTAAGGTTTTATTCTACATAGACCTTACTCAATGGAAAAATGTGGCAACTGGTAATTGCTCAAGAATAAAAATTTATTAGCAGTGTTATTTTAATGATACCTATTAATTTAGTTTTGATCTCCATTTTTTAAGATAGCAATGATATATATTTCTTATAAGTCCTAACATATATTCAAACAGACTGAAAATTAAAAATTTAATAAATTTATTCTTTTCAATCAGTGCAAGCATTGGACTTCCAGACTTCCATATTTGCAATCAAGGAAGTCCAGGACTTTCAAAACTGAAAAGACTGGAACCCCTCAAAAAGGCATTTCTCAGGATCCAAGATATTTTATTATAATATATTCAGAAGTGTATAATCCAAGGAATCCCTGAATATCAAAGTATTATGTAAATTTAAAATATATTGTGCATTTGACCTTTGTCCATAACTGAGGGTAGGGATTTCACCTACCTGACTATTGTCATGTTTTTAAAGATATTTACTCAAATTTGAGTTCAAGCCCTAACCTTGTTTATGAGCTTAGAATATTCTGGAAGAGAAGTTGTTCATAATTTGATGGAATTTTCCATTAGAAATGACTCAAATAATAGGAATTCCAGGACATTCTGTTGCAGCATCTTTCACGAAATATTCCCCCAGGTCTTGTACATGTTTTGTTGATTTTTTAAAATTTCTTTGATACAACTGTAATTATCAAAATTTTACAAACATTTTTCTTTTTTTTAAATTATTGATGAAGAAACAAATGCTGCAACAATGTCATTTTATGAAACGTCTCTACCAGAGATCAAAGTGATATGACACACCTTGATAATTGTACAAACATTTTTCTTTTCATATTGTTGATTAAGAAACAAATGCTGCAACAAAGTGGCATGACACACCTTGATAAGAAGTGAAGCCATATCAATGACATGATAATGTAATGATCAGGTCTTTCTGAGCTGTGCAGTAAACACCATTTATAGAAAAGTAAACTATAATAAACTAAAGTTTCAATTTAATACTGAACCTTATGCAGAAGATTAAATGACTGTCAAAATTATTAACATCAAATCTTGGTACACGTCATACCTACATAATGGATCCTGGTACACGTCATACCTACATAATGGATCCTGGGCATGTCATACCTACATGTCGGATCCAAGTGCATGTTATACCCACATATCAGATGCATAAACACATTCAATTAATCCAACTGAAATCAACATAACCTTCAAGACCTCTGACCCCTAACTGACCTGTTCCCCTCTCTCTTTGGAGACCTGCCGCCTGTCATTCATGTCACACTTGTTACCTAGGATCATCTTCTCTACATCACGAGATGCATGCTGAAAACAAAAAACAATTATGATTTTATCATAATTAGGGGAGAAATGTCATACACTTTAACAGAAATAATATTTATCTAAGTACCAATACTAAAATTCCATCAATGAGCATATTAATAAAGCAGCAAGACCATCCACTTAAAACATGTAATGTTTCCAATATAAAACCAATCTTGCAAGGTACCAGTAAATGTAATAACTTTGAAACAGGGCCTTAGCATTTCTGAAGGTTTGTTTGGGTCACTATATTTTCTTTTCTTATAAAAAAACTTCTTATTTTGTAGACAAATCACACAAAATGTATTTGGTAATTAATCATGGAAGAATAATGACAGTATCATGGAGAAATGATCATTTTGGTAAAATCCTGGAAGAACAATAATCTTTTGGTACTTTAATTGAAGAATGACAATTATTCAGTAATTTTACTCGGAAGAATGATAGTTTGGTTATTTACCACGGAAGAATGATCATCATTTTGGCAATTTTATCATTGAAGAATGCTGCTCATTTGGCAACTTATCATGGAAAAATGACAATCGTTTGCTAATGTATCATGGAAGAATGATGCTTATTTGGTAATTAATCACAATGAATGATCATTTGTTAATTAATCATGATGAATGATGATCATTTGGTAATTTACCAAAGAAGGATGATGATCTGAATGATAGTTCAGCAGTTTATCATGGAAAAATGATGATCATGTATGGTTTGCCAAATTCGTTTTATGCAGGAACTATCATGCCCTGATCTTCAGTACAAAATCTTTCCTCACATTTTGGCAAATGCTGGAACTGTGTAAACCCCACGTGATACCCATATCAATAGTACCTGAACTGTGTAAACCCCACGTGATACCCATATCAATAGTACCTGAACTGTGTAAACCCCACGTGATACCCATATCAATAGTACATGAACTGTGTAAACCCCACGTGATACCCATATCAATAGTACATGAACTGTGTAAACCCCACGTGATACCCATATCAATAGTACATGAACTGTGTAAACCCCACGTGATACCCATATCAACAGTACCTGAACTGTGTAAACCCCACGTGATACCCATATCAATAGTACATGAACTGTGTAAACCCCACGTGATACCCATATCAATAGTACATGAACTGTGTAAACCCCACGTGATACCCATATCAATAGTACATGAACTGTGTAAACCCCACGTGATACCCATATCAATAGTACCTGAACTGTGTAAACCCCACGTGATACCCATATCAATAGTACCTGAACTGTGTAAACCCCACGTGATACCCATATCAATAGTACCTGAACTGTGTAAACCCCACGTGATACCCATATCAATAGTACCTGAACTATGTAAACCCCACGTGATACCCATATCAATAGTACCTGAACTGTGTAAACCCCACGTGATACCCATATCAATAGTACCTGAACTGTGCAAACCCAGCACGATCTTTGTATCAATGGTACCTAAATTTTGCACACCCTGAATGATCACTGTATCAGTGGTACTTGCAGTGTGCTGCAAAATCAGCAATATCTATATCATATGAAAGTCCATATGATAAAAGGTAACAGCATTTTTCTTTCACAAATTAAATCAAGATCAGTGGAAAACAAGACATTTATCTTACCTCTTCAATATTTCTGATCCAGTTCCTGATATTTTCAAAGGACTTTTCATTTGTGATGTCATACACTAACATTATGCCCTGCAAGAGTAGGAAATGGCATGTTAACCTTCATACAAAAATTGTGCATTCTACTATTCCAAACATTTTGTAATAAATATTCCCAGCAAAATAATTCATATGCATTTACATTATCAAAGCAATGAGATTTAGATCACAATGGACTGTCAATAAACACTTTCAAAACATAACCTGTTATCATAACATTTAGCATTAAAAACCTATCATATTCAAAATACATTAAAAACAACCATGCTCAGTGATTGTCTTCAGTGACCATCTTCAGTTGTAAAAGCAGGAAGAAGTAAACATACTTCAGGATGACTTGATAACTTATCACCATTTTATGAATTCTGTAAATTACTATTATTATAATCCAGTCCCATTGAAAGGCAGGCTTGGTCATAGATTCCATTTGAAAAAGTTCTTGTGAAAATGTGTAATAAGGTACTTAATTATAAGGTTGTTCTTCTTGTGGATTTAATGCCATTTCTCAGCACAATATAGGCTATACATGGCAGCCAGTATAACTGGTGAAAGAAGAACCTAGGAATAACCACCAACCCCCAATAAGCTTTTGCAAGCTTTCTCATATACTCACACTGGCCAAACCAGAGACTCTAACCCACGTGGACAGAGATGAGATGGCAATGATCAGTTAAGGTGAATGCTTTAAATAACTCAGCCAATTGGGGACTCCATGTGATTATAAGGCACTCTCACTTTAAAGTGATTATACTTACGGCTCCAATGGTATCATCATAATGAAAGAGTCAACTATTATTATTATTATTGTTATTTGTTGTAATTGCAATAAATGCTGTTGTTGCAATTTAAAAACTTTCTTTACTCTTTTTAAGATAAAAAATAAAACACAGATATTGAGGTTTATGTGAATTTTGTGTTTAAAAAAAATATATTATGAGACTTTATTCTAACTTCTTCCACTCATGTAACTGAAAACATGGCCTTGATCCATATTTAGTTGTACAGGAAGTGCCATTTGGCTTGACCTTGGATTTTGCACTTGTGCCATTTAATCAATGTTATCTTATAGCAGGAGTAGCAGTCAGTGTCTGTCAACTTGATTCATGACAAATGGACTGTATGCATTTATGTGTACTGTGGCTGAAAATGTTCTCATATAAAATGGATCTGAATCATGATCAAATCACAAGTAGTGATAATTAGCTATCTGAATAAAAATTCTATGTTCACACAAGTTACAAGTATACCTCATACACTCTGGGTAGAAATATGAGAGAAACTGACTCTTTGTTTTAATTTAATTAGATAATTAGCTATGGTCAGCTAGCCATTGCTTTATTATCCATCAATAGTCAATAAATTAACACAATCTAAATGTAAGCCAAACCCTGTGCCTTCTTTAATTTAATGTCAATCATCAATAATCTGTCAATGTTCTCTGACAAGATTCCATAAATGTAAGGGTGACATATAAGCTGCTTTATCAATGAACTCTGACACACCAATTGACCTTTATGCCCAAGTCGCCAACTAGCACAGTGCCTTGCTTGCTATAAATAGTTTTCATAAGATGCCATTGGTAAACAGAACTGCATCCCTAAAATACGCACTGCTGTCAATTTTACTACCACCATCAGTTTTTGGATGATCCTCCCATAATAAATATAGACAAAATTAGAAAAATAGTATAATCATTCAGGGGATGTCAACGATATCAGTGTTCTAAGGGAGATTTTGAAGTTCGGCAGTTTACTCCATTCTGTTCCTTGATTTTGGAACTAACTGCACTTTTTAAATTTTGATTTGGTAGTTTGTAACGGTTTGGTGAGAAAGATCAAATAAGGGAGCACTTGGTTAATATGATTACGACTAGCAAATAATCCCAAAGAAATTGGACTAAATGCTTATAGTTAGATGTTTTTGCATACTTTAAATTGGGGTGATGAAGAACCAAGGCTTCTGGAAAAACAGGTCTGCAGAGAACAAGAGATTTACAGATCTTTAGACAGACCAGGTGCGGCATACCGTTCATGATGGCTTCTCAACCATTTGACAGAGCGTTGGGGCTGAGAAGAACTTTCGGGCTTTCCACAAGATATGTCCCAATGTTTCAAATCGTGTTTCACTATTTGAGTGAAAACTCATCATATTTCATTAATTTCAGTGAACTATCATTTACTGCTATTTGTGTGGAAATCATCAATGTTTACATGAATAATTTTTTCCCATGTTTGTTTGGAATCACTTTGAATCATTAATCATTGTATCTTTTTATTATTAAAGTTTTGTCTTGCATAGTAGTACACATTTCATTTAAATCGCAATACATCAGGTTCATGTGTATTTTGTTAAATATCCAATATTTGGATTTTGTTGGTGCATGAATCAAACAGTATTTTTCACTGAATCATTCATAAATAAACATTGTATTTTCATCACCATCAAAAGTGTTCATTATAATCCAACCCCAGCCCAGTTATCTTGTTACAACTTGAATATGAAACACATTTAGGACCAATTCCCTAATCCAATTAACATTAATGATTTGTGAAACGTGTCTACATGGAACATTATTACATGTATATATATTTTTTTCATGAATTTACAATTGTTAAAAGTGTGCATTATTTTCCCATACTCATTGTGGGAAGCCATGGCAGGTAAGTTGGTAGAGCATTGGATTAATAATCCATGGGTTGTGGGTTTAGTACCCAGCCTAGGTAAGCTGCCTGTGTGTCCTTGGCAAAAGGCCTTTACCTAGCTCCCATTTCCTCAGAATGATAGAACCAAGAATGTGTTCAAAGTGCATTAAAATAAACACCACTGCACTTGTCACTCTGCACAACAAGTGCAAAACACACTATCAAGTTTATGGTGCTATACACATGTGGATACTCAGTTGTTTTTGTCATTTTGTTACTACATGCTAAAGGTTGTACATCTCTCCACAATTAACAGACATTAAACTATCTTGAGGAATGTGTTTTCTTTTCATTACTTTATTAAAAACAAATACAAAAGAGGCATCTATCTCAAACAATGTAATTTCACTAAGAACCAACAAAAACTTAACTACATGAAATGAAGAAGCCCCCAATCCATCATCTTACTGAAACATTTCTACAGATCAATCAAACTATTTGATAGATCCACTTCATTACTGTAATCTGGTATTAAATTGTTAGGTCTTGCATGTGTTTGTTTCATTTGAACCCTTTTGAAAAAGAATTATAAAGCATTTTTAAATTTTTTCAATGCTCATACAGTGCATATGGATATCGTATCCACCAGCTGTTTCCACCCACTGCCTTAAATGTATATATTGACATACAGAAGGATACAGTCAATAAGAAAAAGAACAAGATATTCAAACACTGAAAATGAAATACTGAATAATAATCTAGTATATCAAATTTAAATAAAATACGTATTCAAATTAATTATTCATTTATGTGAACTGAAGTCGACCAATTTAAATCTGTATGAATGCATGTCTCATTTTATCCATGCATGTTTAACCCAAAAGGAACAATAAGACCATAAAATACTAGACCTATTGTTTGAAGCAAAATTACTAAAGAAACACTACGTATATACACTAATTACAGCAAAGTGCTGACGCTCACACTTTCTGATTTTCATACAAAACATCTGAATCAACACGGTGATAATTAAGTACAAACACGAATGTTTTTGTTAGGTAAATAATCCTGAAATTGTTGAATTAAATAAGTCCAGCTTTCACAAAGCCTCATATAAAAGCCACAATAATCCATTAGCACAGATCGGCTTGACTGATGAGGTTTCAAGGTCCACTGATAGAGACAATAATCTTCACCAGTGACAGCTTCCTTTTCCCAGATGGTTTCTTAAACCTGTTTAGTATACCAGCTGTGGAAGTGTGCTTTTAATTCTTCTTCATAGCCTTTATTTATTAAGTCTACTGGTATAAATTGGTTCATACACAAATCAGGCTCAAGCAATATAAGGAATAATTCCATCATCTTTCAGTTAAGTTAGTATCTTTGTCCTTTGATGGACTTGTATCAAATACTGACATTGCTGCCAAAGGCACTTAGCAAGGAGCGGCTGGTTGTGTGTCTGGTTCACATGTGAAATGATAACATAATTCAATCTAATGGGATTCTAAGTTGAATTTCACTGCTATTCATCTACTGTTTTAATGCCATGGTTATCAGAAGTGATTAGTGGTGCAAGTTTATGGACAGTGTTTTAAGTGAGATCATACATATGTACTTCAATAACCATATGGTTTAGTTATTGTTGGCTGTATCGACTCCCTTGGAGTGTATGTGATTGATCTTCACGGGTGTTTGATTTATGCTCAACCAGGTGTACGAAAACGTACAATGACGCTCTTTTATTTATTTCTGCCTTTCTTATCATTACTCTTCAGACTCTTCTATCAGATGGATGGATGGGTGGATGGATGGATGGATGGATGGCCAGCCAAGTGGGCATTACCCACAGGATTAACTGTTTATTGTAAGTTTCTCTGTTTTCTCTGAAGAATATTGTATTGTGTCCCCAACAACTCACCATAGCTCCCCTGTAGTATGCTGTGGTTATGGTTCGGAATCTTTCCTGTCCAGCTGTGTCCCTGAAATATATAAAATTTGTCAGCATGAAAACATAGTCAAAGGGTCTTTCTCCATATAGCACTGGGGGCCATATCTGATGGTAAATCAGCATGATTTGGACAAATCTGAATGTCCTTTACCTCCAGATGTATTCTCTAAATTTCTTTTTTTTGTGGCATGACATGACACTGGTTCAAGGAATTAACCATTTAAGTAATGATGGCAAATTAGCATCATCTGTGTGGACATCAAAGCCCTTTATGTCTGCAGACTTTCTACAAATCTTAGTGAAATTCTGTAGTCTCTTTTTGAGAACAAATTATTTAAATGTTTACTATTTTTATTAGCAGCAGCCTTATTTGATGACAGCTCAATATAATCTATGCAAACTGAAAGTCCTCTTTCCTGGATATCTTGTCAAATTTTGCCAAATTCTGTTAACTAACTTTTGAGAAGATGTCAAATAAGAGTTTTTCTATTTGTAGCAAAGAGTGGACATATTCTGATGGCACATCAGCATCATTTGCCAAGATTCAAAACCATTCTGTCATTTGTATAATCTGAAAAGCATTGTATGCCATGATACATTTTGTCAAAAATCATCAACTTCTAGTCAGTGGTTTTTGACAAAATGATGGTTTAGGTTTTTCAGCTTTTAGTAACAGTGGTCATATCTTAAAGTGGATTGGCATCATCTGTACGAATTTTAAAATCCTTCTTGATGGATGCTTTCTGCCAAATTTGGTTTAATTCTGTTGTCCAGACTTTGAGAAGACAATGACTTAAAGGCTTTTATTTTAGTAACAGCCATTTTTAAAAGTGGCATTGGCAGACATACTAAAAGTGGATCAGCAATTGATGCGTATCATAAAACTCATCAATTGACACATATAAAACACTCTCATCAATTGACGCATATCATACTTACAGAGTACAATTATTGTTTTTTAATTCATGTGCAAACTTTCAGAAGAATTTTAATGGATAATAATAATATTCACTTTCACCACGTCATGAAATAACAATAAATGGCAGAACATGAATGCAGCAACTGACGCACTCTTCTAAACACGACTTACCATATTTGTAGTTTTATTTTCTTTCCATCCAGATCTATCGTTCTAATCTTGAAATCAATACCTGCAAAAAGAAAGAAGTCATGCAAAATTATATGTGTACTGATGCATTTATTAATCTTTCAAAGAAATGTATGTATACCATGAGAGGGGCAACAGTAAACTAAGGGGATTTATAATGAAGGACCATTGTATTTTATACCATATGAGGGGCAACAGTAAACTAAGGGAATTTATAATGAAGGACCATTGTATTTTATACCATATGAGGGGCAACAGTAAACTAAGGGGATTTATAATGAAGGACCATTGTATTTTATACCATTAGGGGCAACAGTAAACTAAGGGGATTTATAATGAAGGACCATTGTATTTTATACCATATGAGGGGCAACAGTAAACTAAGGGGATTTATAATGAAGGACCATTGTATTTTATACCAATAGGGGCAACAGTAAACTAAGGGGATTTATAATGAAGGACCATTGTATTTTATACCATTAGGGGCAACAGTAAACTAAGGGAATTTAAAATGAAGGACCATTGTATTTTATACCATTAGGGGCAACAGTAAACTAAGGGGATTTATAATGAAGGACCACTGTATTTTATACTGTATGAGGGGCAACAGTAAACTAAGGGGATTTATAATGAAGAACCATTGTATTTTATACCATATGAGGGGCAACAGTAAACTAAGGGGATTTATAATGAAGGACCATTGTATTTTATACTGTATAGGAGCAACAGGAGAATGAGGGGATTTATAATGATTGTTGTTGTTGTTGTTGTTGTAGAGTTTAATGCCATTTTTCAGCACAAGATAGTCTTTACATGACAGCCAGTATAACTGGTGGTGGAAGAACCCTGGAAAATCCCAGGAAGAACCACCGACCCATGAGAAGCTACTGGCAAGCTTTCTCATGTACCCACGTTAACCAAGCCTGAGACTCAAACCAGTGCAGAGAGTGATCCAGTGAGCACTTTAGACCACTCGGCCACTTGGGGTCCCAATTTATAATGAAGGACCTTTGTGCATGTTTTACTGTATGAGGAGCAACAATAGAGTAAGGAGATTTATAATGAAGGATCATTATATGTGCTTTGTGCAAGGACACTGAGATAATGAGTTAAAACTACTAGCCTGCATGAGAAGATACAGAAAGATGTTATTTCTTTTATATATGTATGGAATTTACTTTTTTCTGGTATATATGAAAAACACAATTTTGTTTTAAATTATTTTCAAAGTTATTGATAGTACTTATTGTGTATGGCAAGCCACAACTATGCAAATTTTTACTTAGTCAGGAATTTTATTTATAACATAAATATTCAAAAAATATTAGCTGCCAATTGTCAGGGATTAAGAGAACACAATAAGTGCAAGAAAATGTTCGATTACCGTACTATATATTGCTTACAGGACGCATACTTACCTTTGATAAAATATATATCAGAGCTCAGTGGGGTTTAAAATGTTTTTAGTTGTTAAATGTTCAAGTCAAGAGTTTGTATTGTATTTAATAATAATTTTGAATATGATACAAAAGATTGCCAAAGGAATCCTGATGGTTAATTTGATTGTACTAGTCAGAACAATAGGTGGTAATTTGATTGTACTAGTCATAATGATAGATGGTAATTTGATTGTATTAGTGATAACAGATGGTAATTTGATTGTACTAGTGATAACAATAGATGGCAATTTGATTGTACTAGTGATTACAATAGATGGTAATTTGATTGTACTAGTCATAACAATATATGGTAATTTGATAGTACTAGTCATAACAATAGATGGTAATCTGACTGTACTAGTCATAACAAAGCACTTCTCTCAAATTAAAATATATGGGTGAAATAATGACTTGCCAGACTTCTACAACTGTATTAATGATAATATGAGTAAATAAGAAAATTATTTAATTATCATTTGTGGCAAATTCAATTTGATTCAAGATTCTGAACTGGAGCACATAATTACATAATATAAATAATCCCAATTCTAGAAATATATTACGAAAGATACCAGAATAGCACTTTCTATTCAGTTTGCTGTATACTGGTAACCCTCTATAATTACTTCTATATACATGTAACTAGATATAATTATATATAATTACTTCTATATACATGTAACTAGATTTCTCTATTGGTAATCTGGAATGACTGTACAGATGAGAATCAATTACTACATCGACATGTGGGTGTGTCTGTGATGCACAGATACCTATACCACATACACTGTAACATCACTTTTTTGGTGATGTGTACATGGTCAAGATGGCATATGAGTCAGTGCTTGCAGGCTTAGAGGTGATGGGTGCCCTTTACCAGTGAACCTATGTGTGTGTGTGTATGTGTGTGTGTTAAATGCAGACTTGAATGCCACAACTTTTGTGTGTGTGTTTGGATTTTTAACGTAGCTTTAACAATTTTTCAGTCATATCGCTACGATGTCTGCAGTGTGGCAGTCTATAGTGATGTCTAGCACTGGGGCATCATGCTGCAGACATATAGCATGATGTCCCACCCAGTCACATTATCCTCAGCAAAGCTATGGTGAACAAATATAGAGAACACACCCACACACACATACTCTTAGATAAAGTAAATACCTGAATCAATTTTCCTTTAAGCCGAACAACTACATTTATTCAACCTTTTATATTTCATGTCATATCATTCCTACTTCATGGAAAAATCTAACAAAGATGTCAACTGTTAATTAAAGGTTGACATTTTATGTCTCAGCTTAACTTATTAACTCACTGGCTGAATTAAATAATGGGGTTGCCTACTGGTTAAGTGGTGTGTTTTGAATTTTTAACAAACAAATAAAGATCTGAGATGAAGAAAAGAAGACCTCTATTAATTTAGCTAGATCCATCAAGACACTATTTAAATAAGAATTCTCTGTATCTATGTTTATCAATAACTTTTACACCAAACTGCTTCAGGTAGATTTATGTTATCTGTAATGTACTGCTTGCACTTAAATTCTTAATACAAAAAAGGCTCTGAATTTATACAAGGTAGTTCAGAAAATCCTTTTAACCTTTTGCAATGACTGTCCCTTGATGATATTTGTGGATTCAAAATGCTATAACACTATTTTTCATTAGAACTATATCATGAACTCCTATTTATGTCTTTCTTGTGCTGTGAATACCAGTATATGTAATCATCATATATCAGAATTCCTTTGAGCCATTTTATCTCACTAAGAAAATAAAACTTTAGTTT
The DNA here is from genome assembly GCA_028554795.2 of Sinohyriopsis cumingii. Taxonomy (NCBI): domain Eukaryota; kingdom Metazoa; phylum Mollusca; class Bivalvia; order Unionida; family Unionidae; genus Sinohyriopsis; species Sinohyriopsis cumingii. The sequence continues at coordinate 18,332,568 of CM068831.1, read as the reverse complement.
TGGAGGCTTTTGATGATAAATGTAAGTGAACAAAATCATGAAGCACGAGCATTAAGTTGCATGTTCATTCCTCTCCAAACCAGGCCCAGCATGTGTGTCTCTGTATCTGCACCAACTGCCTTGGCATGATATGATCTATTGCCTTGGCATGATACAATCTTTAATATGTTGATGCACCATCCAAAACCAACAAATCGGTCACTCTTGTTGTAACAGCTACTAAAATAATAACAATAATGACAACTGCAACAATATTGGCTTCATTTACTACAACTATTTTATTCACTGCACCATTCACATTAATAGAATTGCAGGAGGGGTTATAAAAATGATTTTACATATGCCAGTTTTGATAATGTAAATATTTCTAAGTGTCACACCTTCATCAGTGACAAAATCTGTCCTTCTTAAATCTATACTTATTTAAAATAATAAACTGTAGTTAAAAGAAAATATTTATATATTAATACAATTTCACACTGAGTCTTTGTGGCCACCCCTTCTTCCACTCCAACACCATTTTGAACCCGTACACAGCATCAGGTCAACAGTGAGGTAATATAGCATTGGAGGATTAAAAACAATGGGACCAGATAGAACATATCAATATCTTTTTCTGTTGCAGACTGATGTGTCGAGTCAGCAACTTAAAACTGTATGTATCATAATATTTTCTTCAAAATCTCTGCACAATAAGTGTTTGGAACACTGAAAATTAAAAAGCTTGAAAATTTCTCTTTATTTCACCATCCTCAGGTCTTCATGAAACTAATCGCATGCATTTAGCCAGCATATGACGGTAGATACATAATTAGGATTATTGCTGTTGATCTCTTATACCTCTCCTTTAGGTGTGATCCAAGAAGTAGTAAAAACAATACTGACATATTCCTAATTTATAGGTATCTATTATATGCAAAGTAATTCCTAGTTACAAATGTAACTTAGAACCTTTCACCGTTTTTTACTTACCATACATACTTACCATAGTCAAGGCAAACTGCAAACAACAAATATCCTGATCTGCCTTAGCATAATGTGCCTGCGGATTAAGGCTTATGTTCTTTGATCCACTTTTGATTAATTAATCCTAGCAAATGCATTATGCAACTGCAGATTTGGGCTTTTGCAGTTTGCAGTAGGGATCATCATATAAGCGAGTATATACGGCATCCCATTTCATTAAAGATCAGCAAATTTTTGTTCAAAATCTAGCAAAAGCATGTACGTAAAGCATGCCTATAATAAATTGGTTGTACTACAACTGAATGACGCTGTACCCACAATTATCAGAAAAGATCTGACTTTAACCTCTTGTTAACATGTTTACTAGCTTTAAGAATCTGCAGTCAAGAGCAAACTCAAACCCAAATATACAATGCTTTCACTGCTGTTTTTTTCTTCTATTCTTCCTATGCCAGTGATTTTGTATATATTAAACAGACTAGATATTCCACCCCTTTTGCTAATCTGACTTTGCAATGTGACTGACAGATTTCAGTTGCCCCAAGAAATATTTAGAAACTTAAAAAGAACTGGTACGATAAAAATATTATGGTCATGATCTGTCAAGTATTTCCTGATTAAAGCAAATCTAGCCACCCAACTGAAGTTGATGCTACCATCCAAGGTGTTGAGAGGTGCATTTCTGATGTGAAATCATGGATGACATGCAACAAGCTGCAGATGAATGATGATAAAACTGAGGCCATTCTGATAACAACACAAAGACTTTCTCATTCACATCCTTAACCTCAAACAATAAATATCAGCAATGCCAACATTAAATTCACACAATCAGTATGAAACCATGATGTTACTCTGGACAGTACTCTCTCATTGCACCAACATGTCATGAACATATGCAAGGCTGCATATCTTGAGCTGAGACGCATCAGCTCCATTTGCAAATATCTTTCAGTTGATGCCACTAAAACACTTGTGTGTTCATTAGTACTTTCAAGACTGGACTATTGTAACTCAATTCTGTCTGGTTCATCTCAATATCTACTCCAAAAATTTAAAAAAAAGTTCAAAACACAGCTGCTCGGATCATACTTAAAGTACCATGATCAGAGCACACCTCCCCGTTGCTCTGTACCCTACACTGGCTATCCATTCAATCCAGAATCAAACACAAAATTTGTTCTCTGTGCTACGTTTCACTGACGGACTGTAGTCCTACATACCTATCCAACCTCACCCATGTGTACACACCAGCAATATACTTATGCTCCTCTTCTGACAATCGTATACTCATTATTTCCACTATGAAAACAAAGTCATATGGACAGCATTCTTTTGCATACCAGGGCCCAGCAATGTGGAATGAATTGCCCACTGAACTTAGACACAAAGACAGTGATCACAATCAAGAGCGCTCTCAAAACTCACTTATTTCGACTGCAAGAACAAACGTAAAGACCTAATGTTTCCTACCTTAAACATTCTCAGCATGTCTTTTTGTTTTCTAATTTCATGGTGTCTGTGTTTGTAATCATATCATTATATATTTTTTTATCTTAAAGGTGTTGTCTAATGTTGTAAAGCGCTTAGAGCTTCTAAGATTAGGCGCTATACAAAGTCCTCATTATTATTATTATTATTATTATTAGAAAGGAGGAACCTTTCATACTTTGGATAACTGTGACCTAAATGGAGCAGATACACAAGTTACATCACTTTCCCAAGTAATTAAACTGTCAATCAAATTTCTGCAACTGAAAATTTGTATTGTCACAATTGTTGTGGTTTGTATAAGTACCGGTATTAGTATGTACATTACCTGTTATTGTGACTGTATTACTACACGGATAAGTATCATTATGAATATTATCTGTTACTATGATTCTATTAGTAATCTACAAGTATTAGTATATTATCTGTTATTGTGACTACCTTAATTTAAGTGTTACTGTAGCATGAATATTACCTATTACTGTGATTATATAACTACATGTATAAGTATTACTATGAATAATACCTATTACTGTGATTATATAACTACATGTATAAGTATTACTATGAACAATACCTATTACTGTGATTATATAACTACATGTATAAGTATTACTATGAACAATACCTATTACTGTGATTATATAACTACATGAATAAGTATTACTATGAACAATACCTATTACTGTGATTATATAACTACATGTATAAGTATTATTATGAACAAGAAAGGTAGTCCTCCATAACAGGTCACAGTCCTATATAATCAATAAATTTGTGCATTGAGAATGTGGTCTCTTAAGATAGGTGGTCTCACATAACAGTGGTCTTTCAAGACAGGTTTTACTGTATAAGTTTTATTATGAAAATTACCCGGTATTGTGTTTGTACTAGTGTAAATTTTATTATGAATATTACCTGGTATTGTGATTGTATTTGTGTAAGTACCTGTGATATTGATCATATTTTAATGATTCAAACTGTATGAAGATGACCACCTGGACAAAAATTGAGAAGATAAAAAAAGTTGAGGATAGAATGGAAATGAACGAAGCATAAAATATCCTTGTCCACAACATTAAAAATGACAAAATGACAGTAAGATAACATTACCTAATTTGACATGTACTAACTGCATATTTACTGTGCGAGAGTCCATGACCTTGGATGAATTGAAAAGGCATATTCATTTCAGTATAATACACTAGCTCTTGTGCATGAATCATACAAAAGTTTGAATATAAGAACAGCCAGGTAATAATACTAAAATATTTTAATTTCTAATGAGCAATGTATAACTTTTGTATAAAAATGCAGAGTGTGCTTAACTACAAAGCAAAGTGACTCATACAGCCAACAGGTATTCATTAAACACACATAAAAGGCAGGTAAATTACCTTGATAAATGTGTGTGTGTGATTTCAGTGTTTCCCTTAACCCTCATCTGCGCTTCAGAGACCCCCAAATTTTTAATCTGACCCCCAGCTTTGATACCAAAGTTTGTTTTTAACTCAGTCTGACCCCCAGTTTTGACACCAAGGTGATTTTTGACTCAGTCTTGCACCCCCTTGGGGATACACTGGATTTGGATTTTTAACATAGTTTTATCAATTTTTCAGCCATATTGCTAAGATGTTTGCAGTGTGACAGTTTATAGTTATGTCTTGCACTGGGGCATCATGCCACAGACATGCAGAATGATGTCCCATCCAGTTGCGTTATCCTGACACCAGGCCAACCAGTCCTAACACTAACATCTTAATGCTGAGCGCCAAGTGAGGCAGCTGTTAGTACCATTTTTGTAAGTCTTTGGTATGACTTGGCCAGAGATCGATCCCATGACCTTTCGCTTCCGAGGCAGATGCTCTAACCACTAGGCCACCGAAGCGGTCCCTTGATATGTGTAATATTTGTAATACATATTGTAAACAGCAAACACTGTTAAGCCATACATTTAATTCACTCACACCTGAGGCCATAGCACCACAAGGTACCAAGTCAGACAAGCACTTAGATGTACCATGAAATGATAACGTATAAATGTCTCCACTGAGAAACAAACTCAGATCATTTTGGGTAGGAAGGTCAAACTCTCACCAGTGGGGAAAATCTGACCATTGACATTCTGTGTACTTGCGATCATCAGCTATTGCATAAAATAAAATCCCCACTGTGTACATATGTAAAATTAACTATAAGTCAGTTCCAACAATTAGGATATTCACAGTGCAAATTACGTCTCTCCATCATCACTTTCTTCTCTCCTGTCAACAGGAAGACTCCATTCAGACAATAACATATGGCTAGCTGGACTGGGAAGTCGATCAGTCAGGTTTTATGCAAAGTTAAATCCCTGCATAATATGTTGTGGATGCCTAATAACGCCTTCTTTACAACAAAAAATATGTAAAAAGAATTTTTTTGGAGAAAAAAAACACAAAAAGTATCAAGATTTACCCTCTGAAATATTAACTACTTGGGTAGTTCCAATGAACCAGGAACATTAATAAGCACACTAAAACAATAAAATATGGGCAATTAGTTTTAGATGTAACAAAGAAACTTCAAAAACAAAATGTTTTTTTACGAATCAATATGAGCTGTAAATTTTCAACCTTTTCTTTATTCTTCTTCAGACCTTCTCTCAATCCTCAGTTATACAGCAGAACCTGTCTTGAAAGATCACCTTTTTTGGCAAAAAAATAATGGTCTCTCAAGACAGGTAGTCTCCCATAACAGGTCACAGTCCTATATAATCAATAAATTTGTGCACTGAGAATGTGGTCTCTCAAGACAGGTGGTCTCACACTGCAGTGGTCTTTCAAGACAGGTTTTACTGTAATGCATATTAAAAAATAGTATGGTTTAGCTAGTTAAACAGACCAAATCGGGCATTATATTCTACAGCAGCAAAAGCCAAATGTAGCAAAGGATGGTGCCAACCATGATGCTGAGTAATTTCCAGCTTCCAAAATTAGTGGTACAGTAGAACCTGTCTTGAAATACCACCTCTTCTGCCAAAAAATATTGGTCTGTCAAGACAGGTGGTCTCTCATAACAGGTAATAATACTATATAATCAATAAATATGTGCATGGAGATCCTGGTCTCTCAAAACAGGTGGTCTCTCAAGACAGGTTTTACTGTAGCTAGTGTTGTAGCCACAGGTGAAGTGTGTTGAATGTGCCTTTAGACGATGTTCAGATCTACTGCACAAACAAGACAAACTTGAGAACATACACAGGTGCATATTTTCATAGGTGACTGACCATTAACTCTTTCTATTGCAAGATATCACTGCCTAATTTCTGCAAGTTATCATTTCATAATGAAAACCTACCAATTTGTTTAGAAACTAAAACAGCTGTATGTAAATGATGATGTGTTTTAAGAACAGAATCCGCAAGAGCACTTTCTAAATATATCGTTTTGGAAGATTTTAACTGCAGTGCTTGCTTTATTTTCTTAATTTAAAAGACCCACCCATGATGCTGTGAGAATAATTTCCAGCATTTGGAAGAAATTAGTGGCATATGACATGTTTTTTAATTGTGTTTCTACTCAATCATTAGTAGTTGTGATGTTGTGATTTGGATTTTTAACGTAGCTTTAACAAGGCTACAGTCATCGCTACGATATCTGCAGTGTGGCAGTTTATAGTGATGTTTAGCACTGGGGCATCATACTGCTGAAATGTAGTATGATATCCCACCAAGTCCCATTATCCTGACACCAAACTGACCAGTCCTAACACTAACCTCTTAATGCTGAATGCCAAGCAAGGCAGTTCAGCTGTTAGTACCATTTTTATAAGTCTTTGGTATGACTCTGCCAGGGATCGAACCCACAACCTCCCGCATCCGAAGCGAACACTCTAACCACTATGCCACCAGTGGTCAATCATTAGCAACATCAGCTTATGGTCATCTTGCATCTCACTGTCATCAAGTACTATCATCTCCATTATAAAACACATGTCACTGTCCAAAGAGCATTATTTTAACTGGTTAAACACCTTTAGTCATTGTATTTGCACAAAATATGTCAATATGATGCTTATCAAGCAGATGTACAACCAGTTGTTATGGAAACCACACCATAACTCCTAGGGAAACCATTTTGATGCAGCATGTTATTCGTACCAAGTTTGATCAAAACAAGCTCAGCCATCTTGGAGAAGTTGAAAATCGGTTTAGCCGAGTTAGAGAACAAGTTAATAGGCTCTCCAACACTACATATATTTTGATAGAGCTTGTGCAAAGAAACAAACAAGGTCGATATTGACTTGTCTAAAGAAACAGAAAATAGGCTTCCAGCTTGATTGCCTAGGATGCCATCCTTTTCCTAGTTGAGTCACACAAAACACAGTTTGGTGAAGCATGTCATGAGAAACATTCCAACTAGGTTTAATTACAGTAGTTTTTTTAAAGTTTAAAATAGCTTTGTATAAAATCAATGCTATGAATAGATGAAAATTGCAAGCAGAATGGTTCTCTAATATTTATGGTAAATGAACTAAAATTGCTTTAAGCCTTAATTACTCATAAATTAACTAGTAATGTAAAAGAAATTTAAAATGTGTAAGTGGCTGATTAATATATGTTCTACTGATTGATATAGTCTTTAAAAGAATGGAGCTCTCCACTCTATGAAAAGAATTCAGATAAAATTGAAGTTTCCCATCATTAATAGTTCCCATACACTATTATGTTCAGTCTAATTACCCTACAACAACAACCTTTGACCTGTTTACAAAATAACCATTGACAAATGTGCATAACAGTACCTATCAGATGTGTACATATATACATGTAATGCAAGAGGAATCCCACAGTGCTCAAAGAGTGGTCCATCTACTCTATTTTGCAGGTGGGCACAAATGTTACAAGATTTAAAGGTCCATGCACGCCAGGATGCATGGAAAGAAACTGACCATATATTCAGTGCTTCCTTTTACCCTCTGTTGTGCATCAGAGACATCCAAATTTTTCATCTGACTCCCAGTTCTGACACCAAGGTTTGTTTCTTACTCAACCTGACCCCTCCCCCTTTTGACACCAAGGGGACTTTTTACTCTCAATCTTGCATCCCTTGGGGATACAGTGATAAATACAATGGTCTTGACCAATACAATAAATCTACTGAAACAATTGAGTCATACAGACCATAACATTGCATCGTAGACAGTAATTATGCCTGGTAATGGTAATTATGCATGGTACATGTAATTACGGTCAGATTGTTCAAAAACTAAAAATGTACTTAATTAATAAAATTACTTTAAACTGCAAGTAAGCACATGCCTCAACCATAATGCAGTGTTCAACTAATCAAAACATAGCTAATGATAATTATAACCAATCAAAACATAATTTATGATAATTACAACCAATCAAAACATAGCTTATGATAATTACAAACAATCAAAAGATAGCTAATGATGATTACAACCACACAAAATATAGTTAATGAAAGCCAACTGTACAGCAGATATGTTAGAGCAACTGAGAGACACATTTCCCAGTGGAGTATTGTACAATTAAAGCACACTGTCACAGATGTTGCAATATCAGATCTTGTCAGAATTGCATTGCAACATGGTTAAAGTAATATCAGATCTTGTCAAAGTTTCACCGTAACATGGTTCAAGTAACATGAAATCTTGTCAGAGATGCACTGAATCATTGTTAATGTAACATCAGATCTTGTCACAGAGTTTCATTGTGACATAGTTAAAGTAACATCAGATTTTGTTGTAGAGTTGCACTGTAACATGGTTAAAGCAAAATCAAATCTTGTCACAAAGTTGCACTGTTACATTGCTGAAGCAACATCAGATCTTGTCAGAGTTGCAGTCTAGCATGGTTAAAGTGTGTATGAGTTGGATTTTTAACATAGCTTTAACAATTCCTCAGTCATATCTCTACGACGTCTGTCGTGTGGCTGTTACTGTGATGTCTAGCACTGTGGCATCATGCTGCAGACATGCAGTATCATATCCTATGTCACTGGTACAACTCTGCCGAGGTTTGAATCTGGAACCTCCTGCATCTGAGGTGGATCTTCTAACCACTAGGCCACCAAAGCAGTCTAACATGGTTAAAGCAACATCAGATCTTGTCACAGCGTTGCATTGTAACATGGTTAAACCAAACCTTCTCTTGCCCGAATGCAGTGGCAAGCTTTCTCACATACCCACATGGTCAAGTCCAAGACTCAAACACATGCAGACAGAGGTCAGATGGCAGTGATCGGTAAAGACAAGTGTTTTAGACCACACTGACACCCTGGGCTCCTATTTTGCTGATATTCAAATGACACCTACCTACACAGCCAAGATATTCCCAAATTCCTCAAACTCCACCTACTCCAAAACACTGAGCAACAAAACTATCCAAGTTCAATCTGTCAGGGTAAAGTAGCACACAGCAATGTGCCCTTTACTGTGATGAACCTAACAAGTGGGTACACATCAAGTGTGATGGCATGACCAAAGTGTATTACCGATTTTGAAGTAAGGGTATTTGAGAATGCATTCAAATGGAGCTGAGTTAAGAAACAACAATTGTTTTATAGTTTGAATAACCCAATATGTCAATGGCAAAAAGATCCACTCAAACAATGCTTAATGCACTTCACCATAATTATAATTAGTAAATATAACATTAGGGTTTTAATATGCTAATGTAATCACAGCATCAGGGCCTTAGTGAAACTAGAATGAAGTGTGACAACCCACCCGCTAGGTAAACTATTAGTAAAACCACATACAACTGATGATATTTCAGCATTATATTCCACTCCAGCCTTATATTCCACTCCATGCCTTATATTCCACTCTAGCCTTATATTCCACTCCAGCCTTATATTCCACTCCATGCCTTTTGGAGTGCGATTGACAATGGGCAGGACATGGGATAAAATTATCTGCTCTTCAACTCTAGCATTGTAGAGAAAATTAACATTCATTTCCATGTCTTTCACCTACATTGACAGACATTTACTTTTGATTGCTGTCATGAAAACTGTCTGTCTGAAGAAGATGTCTGCTTCTATGTGAGAGGATAATGTACTTGAAATAGCATAAAGTATGCACATACATGAAATACAGAAATGAATTTTCCAACCAGATGCATTACTGTGTTCTGAAAAGTCCATTTATGAAATTTTAATATATCAAAAACCTAAATAAAAGTTAGTCTCTTTTATTTAAAAAAATAATATACCTCTTAAGTTAAGGAAGTGAAAATAGCATGCAGAGATAATTAATGACCTACGAACAGATATCATATTAGAATTAAGGCCAACCTGTACACTCTCAAAACCAGATCAACCCATCATTCAGATATCAAAACCAAGAAAATTATAATTGTTTAAACCTAAACCATAGTATTCTCACACCATTCCATTTGTTTGTACCCTCTACCAATTTTAAAAACAGAAGGCATCAAGGATACAAAACTTAGTCATTTCATTCATTGATTTATAACTTCGAAAACTTTAAAAAAAAACACATGTATTCCTGAACTGTTGCTTTTTTCTCTTTTATAACTAAAGTTTGATTTTTAGTGGGCATGAAAATGGCACTTATGACACAAAACAATGATATACAAATGTTAAAAAAATCTCATAAAATAGCATGTCATATTTAGACAAGCTCAACCATTTAGGCATCCCAAAAAGAAGGAATTAACGCATGAGAGAAATATGCACCAAGGCAAACCATAGTGTAGGGCTTTCACCTTCCCCACAAAACGTGAAAGAATTAGCTTTCAAGGGTTTAGATGGAAATAATTCAGAATATGCTGGTATTACAGGACGAACTTGACAAACCACAGAAGCAAGCTGCCAGATTTGGAACATCGAGCATGAGATTCAGGGGTTTGACACCAGTGCTGGCCAGCCCAAATCAGCTGCCTCAATCTGTCCTTAGGAAAGGCACTTAACTCCCATTTCGTCTGAATTATATAGCTAATAATGTGTTAAGAGTGCTGTTAAGAAAAACAACTAACAGTTACATCCAACTGTGACCAGACAGCAGGAAGTATGACCTCAAGACTGGTTTAGCTGTCTTAAAAGCCCTCCAACTGATGCAGATTGGCAAAGAAATTAATAATGTTTGACGTGTTTTAAAAACACAATGCAAAAATCCCATACATCAATTTGATTAAATAAAAAATAATTAGTACAAATACACGCAAGATACACATGGCTCAGAACAAAGTTACAAATTTAACTTTCTTCACAAGAGCTATTGCAAACTTATCATAAAAATTAAAGAATTTAGTTTAAAAGTTTGTAGGATCATGTTTTTATCTTGAACACTTTTTTAAAAATTCTCCATGTCATTGTGATGTGTATGTGTGTGTGTGTATGGGGGGGGGGGTAATTTGGAATTTTCATGTAGCTTTAACAAATTTTCAGTCATAATATGACTTAACATCTCATGCTAATATTTTATAACTGTGTTTACAATGGCCACTGCTTTGATTCTACAGAATATCTGCTAAGTCAAGTCTTTATTAGGGAATGGCATAAACAAACGCCGACTTTCAATAACCAAAACTTTACTAGCCCATCAGACTATTAACATTATGAAAGTTACTAGTCCGACAGGAAATCTGCTAGCCTCGGGCTAGCACACTACCGCTAATTTTGAGCCCTACATATCCCTAAGACGTCTGCAACATATCAGTTTATAGTGATGTCTAGCACAGGGGCATCATGCTGCAGACCCGTGGCATCATGTCCCACCCAGTCATATTATCCAGACACCAGGCCGACCAGTCATAACACTAACATCTTAATGATGAGTGCAAAGTGAGGCAGCTGCAAGTACCATTTTTTGTATGTCTTTGGTATGACTTAGCCAGGGTTTGATCCCGTGACCCATGTATGTAATTTTGGACAATTGGGCTATTTGGAAATCAGCCTCTTCAGACTAACAAGTGACAACCATTTCATTTTTATGGGGATAAAAACAGCTTCAAACAACTGGCCTACAAAAATACTAGCAACACAAATCAGGATTAACATTTTAAAAAATTCTCACTTAGATGAAAATAATGTTTGAGAAATATTTCCATACTGGTTTAGCAAAAAGGCAGTATCTTGCTTCCCCTTGAAAATATAATGGTTCTGTCCTAGTCCAATGCGTATCATCAGTTGGCACATGCTTAAAACTCATGGTAAAGGGAACTCTATACACTTGTATTGGCTGAATTTTAGCTTATTTTAATGAATCATACCAACGATCTGCTGCACATCACTGGAAAACTTACCACTCAGAAAGATGCAAAAATCTAAGAAACTCAATTCACATTTTGAACAAATAACTTTCAGTTTCCAAGTTTGCAAGTGTTAAATTTGAGCCTAAATGTAAAAGATCTTAGTTCGGAAAACAAAAATAACATTAAAGGCTGGGGTTTCTATGCTGTAACATTAGTTAATGTCATACAGAATATCAAAGGACAGGGAGACCTATTGTGACCCCATAAAGAGTATGCGGCAGTAGTTTGAGATCCATTTAGGCAGAAGCATATCAACCAGAAAGGAATGTTACAACAAAATCAGACATAATTAACGACATTAAATTATAGCTATTAACAAGGTACTATTACTAAGACTACAGAGTCCCTTGGCTAGCCCACATGACTTGCAACAAGGAACTGTAACTAAAACTACAGAGTCCCTTGGATAGTTGTTGTTGTAGGGTTTAACATCATTTTTCGGCACACGATAGGCTATACATGGTGACCAGTATTAATGGTGTTGGAAGAACCCCAGAAAACCCCGGAAAGAACCACCAACTCACGAGAAACTAGTGGCAAGCTTTCTCACATACCCACATTAGCCGAATCTGGGACTCGAACTCACGCAGACAGAGATGAGATGGCAGTGATCCGTAATGGAGAGCGCTTTAGACCAATCGAGCACTCAGCGCCCCTCCCTTGGATAGCACAAATGACTTGCAACAAGGAACTCTAACTAAGACTACAGAGTCCCTTGGATAGCCCACATGACTTGCAACAAGGAACTGTAACTAAGACTACCAAGTCCCTTGGATAGCCCAGATGACTTGCAAAAAGGAACTATTACCAAGACCACAGAGTCCCTTGAATAGCACAAATGACTTGCAACAAGGTACTGTTAATAAGACTACAGAGTCCCTTGGATAGCCCACATGACTTGCAACAAGGAACTGTAAATAAGACTACAGAGTCCCTTGGATAGCCCAGATGCCTTATAAACAAGGAACTATTACCATGACTACAGAGTCCTTTGGATAGCCCAAATGACTTGCAACAAGGAACTATTGCTAAAACAAGAGAGTCCCTCAAATAGCCCAGATGACTTGCAACAAGGAACTGTAAGACTACCGAGTCCCTTGGACAGCCCACATGACTTGCAACAAGGAACTGTAACTAAGACTACCGAGTCCCTTGGATAGCCCAAATGACTGGCAACAAGGAACTATAACTATGACTACCAAGTCCCTCAGATAGCCCAAATGTCTTGCAACAAGGAACTATAACTAAAACTACAGAGTCCCTTGGATAGTCCAGATGACTTGCAACAAGGAACTATTACCAAGACTACAGAGTCCCTTGGATAACCCACGTGACTTGCAACAAGAAACTGTAACTAAGACTAACAAGTCCCTCAGATAACCCAGATAACTTGCAACATGGAACTATTACTAAGACTACAGAGTCACTTGGATAGCACATATGACTTGCAACAAGGAACTGTATCTAAGACTACCAAGTCCCTCAGATAGCCCAGATAACTTGCAACAAGGAACTATTTCCAAGACTACAGTCCCTTGGATAGCCCACATGACTTGCAACAAGGAACTATTGCTAAAACTACAAGTTTGAAGTTCATATTCATTTTCTCATATTGATTCTGATGATCACATCTAGGTCAATAATGTACGGCATGAGGTCAATAAGGTACAGTCTTTGGTATTATTGGTTTCATGAGGTCAATAAGGTACAATCTTTGGTCATATATGTTTCATGAGGTCAATAAAGTACAGTCCTTGGTATCACAAGGTCAATAAGGTAGAGTGTTTGGCTTCATGAGGTCAATAAGTCTTTGGTTTCACAAGGTCAATAAGGTACAGTCCTTGGTTTCATGAGGTCAATAAGGTACAGTCCTTGGTATCACAAGGTCAATAAGGTACAGTCCTTGGTTTCATGAGGTCAATAAGGTACAGTCCTTGGTATCACAAGGTCAATAAGGTACAGTCTTTGGCTTCATGAGGTCAATAAGTCTTTGGTTTCACAAGGTCAATAAGGTACAGTCCTTGGTTTCATAAGGTCAGTATGGTACAGTCTTTGGTCATCTGTTTCTTGGTCAGCATCTCTTGATTATAAACCTTGATGTCTTGCAATAATGCAGCTGGTCCTAGTGATCTTCTCCAAACTGGTATCACCATTTTTATTTCACAGCATCCCCGTTAAGCATCAGCTGATTGCATGGACCCTCAGAATGAGGTCCATCAGTTACAAAATGCAAGGAAGTTGATGGCTATACTTCAGGCTGATTGTCACCCACTTAAAATTACGAACTCCATTGGTAAAAAAATATCACAGAATTTCTGCCTTTCAGTAGCAACTTCAAACTCTGCAAATACTTCCATGTTCACAATTGTCACTGCATAATGCACTAAAGTTTTTTCATCGATGTCATAAATATCAAAACAGTTTGACACAATTCTGATTATTAGCTGAGCCATTGAAAATTTTTTAAAATTGGACAATATTAGCCTGTGACCCTGTATATTTTGTTATCATCAGCAATGAAAGCAGTGCTTAGGAGAAGTGCTCCAGGCTAGTGCCATGTGTGCATAGACTGTCTTGACAATAATTATACTGACTTACTTGATGAGTGGTTAATACCCATCCATTTGTGTCATTATCATTTATTCTACCTACTCCAGGGCAGGATGTTGGTAGGTACTCATTTAACTATGATAGCGGCCAGCAGTAATTTTCACTATGTGTGAGAAAGCTTGCCAGTAGTTCTTCTGGATCGGTGGATCATCCTGGGTTCTTCCTACATCAAATATACTATAGGCCATATGCTGAAAAATGGTGTTAAACCAAACAAAATAACTTTCACTGCTCCTTCGGACAAGTAATGGCCATCAGCAAAACCACAATCTGCAGGACAGAAGCTTAGTATCGATTCCAAGCCTTGCTGCTAACTGCAAGTGCTGGTACAACTTACAGGGAAGTGAATGTTTTTTGGAAATAGCTACGATATCATAGCCTCAACTTGATTTGTTGTGGCTGAGGCTACGAACTGATCCCATATAAGGTAATGGAGCAAAAAAATCATCACTATAGTCAGAAAAACAAATAGTTTAGAAATCTAATACATAAGTATAATTATGTTGTGAAAGAAGTTTGGCTTATTTTGAATTTTTTTAAGCCCTTACACGATAAAATAAATTGGCATCGTTACACTAACCTCACTGTGCCTGCCATTACAGATGAAGTGAGACTCTAACCATGACCCCTTTTCTAAATAAGGCTTGCCAGACCATATTTGGATATTCTACGCTATGTTATTAATTGATGAATGACATAACGTGCAAAGACAGAGAATGTATACTTGCATTAATTGCAGAACCCAGCTTTTGTTGAGAAAAGGAAAAGTCAATGACTTTCCAAATCCAGTGGGTAGCAGGACAAATACATCCTTTTTATCAATCAGGTGGTGAATAATGGCTTCTTGGTGGAATTTCAAAGTCACCTATAAACCGTATTTACTTTTAATGCACAGAATTTCAGACTCATACCGTGCCACATAAACAAATGAGGCTGACAACGGAAGTAGTCATTATTTGAACTAATATGGCAGACGATCTAAATGAAAATACTGGATAAGAAAGGTAAATGAGATTTAACAGCTATTTCCACAATGATTATCAATACTGCCAGTATTAACCCTTTACCTCATGCAAGCTCCTTTGGACACCTCTACTCCATTTGCATGGAAGCGCCTTTTGATGTCTCTATTCCATTCGCATGGAAGCGCCTTTTGATGTCTGCTGTAAACATCAGCCATTTTAAGCTGGTTTTCATAGGGCCACCTTTGGGGAAAACCCCCTACTAAATACTACATTCATTTCTGCGAATGACAATTACGTCAGATCACGTGGTCACTGTTTATGCTCTGGTCGATATCTGCTATTAAAAGTAATTGTTTCGTAATCTCCACTCTCCAAAATGGAGGTCACGGATTTCATTCAGTACTTACGAAGTTTTCACGATTAGAATCACAACTATGAAAGCTTCAATAACTTAGGTAAAGGCTCTGATATTGATGTAGGCAGCCACTAGTTTTTATAAATTATCAAATTCAGGTGACTTAGTGATGTAGATGCAGACAAAAAACTTGTAAATTTCGAGTCTGAGAAATGGCAGCTATGGTTGGCCATGCGGTCTCACTGACTTGATGGTGAACGAGTTCTCTTGAGATTTTAAAGCATATAAAAATTCTTCCGTGAAAAATAATTACACAGCTATAACAATCGGAATTTACTCTTAAATTTTTCCACACATAATAGATGTGTACCAAAAATGTAAAACGGTTAAAATTGCTTTTAAACATAACATACACTACATTGCTTAACAGTTAACAGGCAGGCCTATGCGTATGGAGTCGAACAGATAACAGGTGTTCTATTTATAACGCACTGCATTTTGTAACTATACTCTATGACATAATGGGATAAATAAGAGGACTACTCAATTTATTTCACTATATGCAAGGAATATGTTCAAAATTGTTGATATTAGTCTAAAAAAGCACCGGGTGTGAATCAAACCAGGCTCGCTCCATTGACACACATAGGCTCATGCTGGTACCCAGTCCACGAGGTATGAGTAGGGGTACCAATATAACATGTAGTACTAATTTGGAAACAGTTTGTTGGGTATCTACATAATTTCATAAACTGCTCTTAATTAATCTGACACATTTTTTACACATTCTAATACACATATTTATAGATATCCTATGGCGAAAATGAACAATACAAATCGGAATATCAAAATCAGCTTAACACTACCTTATTTGACTAGTGAAGTCAACATAATAAAAGTGATCCCCCCCCCCAACATTGAAAAGGAGATGCATACCTATAGTCGATATAAAGGTGGCATTAAACGCATCCTCTGAAAATCTGAACAACACACAGGTTTTCCCAACTCCGGAATCGCCTATCAACAATAATTTGAACAAGTAGTCATAAGTCTTTGCCATTTCTGTGCTGTTATTTAGATGGAAGCCAAAGGAAACACCCTCATTTACAAATTTGGTAATGACGTCACCAGTGGGAATCACTTCCGTAAAAGGTCAGGAGCATACCACAACTGAAAACCAGAGAGCTTGTTCCGGAACATTGCCTTAGTACAATTTTTTTTTTGTATATTTTATTTTAAATTGTAGTTAGCGTAAGGTATATTTTACTCTCTCTCTCTCTCTCTCTCTCTCTCTCTCTCTCTCACAACTTGATTAATCTTTAATTTAACTATCAAATGTATAAGACCTTATTTCAATGCCGTCGTACAGTTTGTTTTTCATAACCAATCTTCTTAAGATAATATTGACGGGTCTCTGTAAATAATTCAGCTAATTTTTATAAATTATTGAAGCACAATGATTTGAATTTCATTTCAAAACTGTATGACGCCTAGAGGTTAAAAGACAACAAAATAAGCTTTTATTATTTTTTTTCTTAAGCAATTTCATAACCTATTATGTTATGAACGGGAAAACATTTGTCCCTACTAACTTGACCAAAGTGATGCACTGATTGGAATACGCTGTATTCATTGATGATACTCTGCCTAACTAGTCTGAAAACAGCGAGGACTAGTAAATTGCGCAGACGGTCTGAAGATTGCATGTCTGACAGATAATTATTACAACACTGATTTTGGTAAAGAGACAAATTTAATTATGCTTAAACATTCAAGATTCCTTAACAATGCGCTGATCAAGATGTTTCCATTTGCCGAGTTTGCATTAATGACGAGACTTTGTTTCTCAGCGTCCGGGTGTTGCCAAGATCGACCATTCTCTGATGTTATATATATGTGATTTAATTTATATTTGATTTAATTTAATTGTTTGCTTGTTAGTTTTAAAATTGACCATTATGTTTGCGTCAACAAGGTTTCCAGAGGCAATTCCTTTGCGGAATATTAATCTAAAACCATAGTAAAAGCTTTGATAAAGTTTTTTTTTATGCTCAATTTGTCCTTCCCAAATCTGTCCAATCTGGTCAAGGCTAAAATATCATGTCTGGAATTTTCCAGCAAGCTATGTACAAATTAGGCATCCAACAATTCAGATACTTTGCCCGTCACCCTGAGAGCCAAGGGGCATTAGGAAGATTTCACCAGACTTTTGAAAAATGTGATTCGATCATATTGTTTTGATACGGGTAAAGATTGGGATGAAGGCATTCATATACTTGTTTGCTGTTAGGGAATCAGTTCAAGAATCTTTAGACCTCAGTCTCCTTGAACTGCTTTTTGGATTTACTGTGCGTGGACCATTGAAGTTGTTGAAAGAGAAACTTCTTTCTAATGAATATACTGAAATTAATCTTCCCGAATATGTTTGCTGTTAGGGAATCAGTTCAAGAATCTTTAGGCCTCAGTCTCCTTGAACTGCTTTTTGGATTTACTGTGCGTGGACCATTGAAGTTGTTGAAAGAGAAACTTCTTTCTAATGAATATACTGAAATTAATCTTCCCGAATATGTTTTTAATTTTGAGCATAAATTGTCAAAGGCTTGTGAGGTTGCAAGAGTGAATCTGCATTCTACTCAGTCAAAAATGTAATTAAGATATGATAAAAACTCAAAGGAAAGGAGTTTTCAGCCTGGTCTTAGAGTTCTGGTTCTGTTATTAATTCCACAAAATCCTCTTCAGGCCATGTAGTATGGTCCCTACACGGTTGACAGGAAACTAAATGATTTAAATTACATCGTAAATACTCCTGGTAGGCGAAAATAAAAACAACTCTGCCACATAAACATCTTAAAGGAGTATATTGAAAGAGACAGCCAGGTTAAACATGCAATTGATTTAGTTGCACCTGTCCCACTCGTTGAAAACTTAAGTGAAGGAATATCATCAGATTATATTGATACTGGCTTGACAAATCTTCGGAATTCAGAAATTATGAATGATCTGTACCAGAAACTTTCACATTTGCAACAGCAAGAAAGATATGAACTTAAATAGTTAGTATTTGAATATGAGCACTTATTTCTAGATAAGAAAATTTCTATGACGTTGAAATTGTAAATTCCAAACCTGTGAAACAACACCCGTACAGGTTGAACCCTCTCAAACAGGAATACTTGAAAAAAGAAATTCAGCATTTGCTGGAAAATGATTTCACAAAGTGATTGGAGTTCACCATGCATACTTGTTCCGAAACCAGATTAAATTTCAGTATCTGCATTGATTATAGGAAGGCGAACAGTGTGATAAAAACATATTCATTTCCATTACCAAGAATCGATGACTGTGTTGATAAGATCAGAAATGCAAAGTATGTCACCAAATTTGACCTTCTGGATTGATTTTGGTAAATTCCACTAACGGAAAGAGCAAAGGAAATTTCGACATTCGTAACTCCAGATGGACTTTACCAAAATAAAGTGAAGCCGTTTGGGATGAAAGGGTCGCCAAGTACTTTTCAACGTCTAATGAACGTGATCACTTCTGGTCTAGATAATTGTGATGCTTAATCATCTACAACGACACATGGAAATAACATTTAGAGACTATTCGGAAATTCTTTGACAGACTCACAGATGCAAGTTTGACAATTAATTTATCCTAAAATGAGTTCTCCCGTGCTAATGTAACTTTTCAAGGACATATCGTGGGACGTGGACAAGTTAAACATATAGATGCTAAGGTCAAGGCTTTCTCTGAATTCCCTGTGCCTGTTAGTAAAAAGGAACTAATGCGATTTTAGGTATGGCTGGATACTATCGGAAATTTTGTTCTCATTTTTCTATAGTTGCTGAACCCCTGACAAATGAACTGAGCAAGAAAAACAAATTTCTCTGGACTAAAAAATGTGATGTGGCTTTTGATAAGTTAAAAGCCATACCTGAAAGCGCGCCAGTTCTTACAGTTCCAAATTTCAGACAATCATTTAAGCTGTATGTTGATGCAAGTGATATTGGGGTTGGAGCAGTATTGATTCAAGAAGACGAAAATGGTAATTATCATCCTGTGTACTATTTTTTAAAGAAATTAAATAAGCATCAACGAAATTATTCAACAATCGAGAAGGAATCTTTGGCTTTGACATTTGCATGACAAAATTTTGAAGTTTACATTAGTTCAGCTCATTCTTCGATTATTGTGTTTAGTGACCACAACCCACATACTATCACAGGCAGGATGAAAAATAAAAATCAAAGACTATTAAGGTGAAGGTTGTTGTTACAGGCATATAATATTGACATCAGGCACATCAAGGGAAAAGATAATGTAATAGCAGATGCACCTTCCCCTGTACCAGATGCACCTTCCCCTGTACAGACATGTATTATTTCATATGTACTTTGTATAATTCATAAGAGTTATTTCTTATGTTTCTTTTAGCCTCATGTATAATTAATCTATGATAAAAAGAAAGCTTTATCATATAAATCTTTCTTTTTATTTATGGGGGAAGTGGTATGTATATTTGATTTAATTTATATTTGATTTAATTTAATTGTTTGTTTGTATGTTTTTAAAAAAATTCTTCCATTACATGCAATTGTAATGTAATTTTATTTACACGAATTTTTTCATAAACACCTAATATTAGAATTTTGTATTTTAATGCTGACCTAGTTCCTGGCCTTGATACAGAATTATTAAGAGTTGAAGTAAACAACTTCTTTTTTTTATTATTCATTCTTAATGTGGGATTTATAGGGTGAAATGGTAGTTGTATTGGGTGTACGTGACTTTAGACATGTAAATAGCCTCTATATCGAAATTCTAGTTTTACCGGAATTGCGCATTAGTCAGATTTAATAGTGATGTTTTGAGAAATAATCTTAGTCGGGCTTTTAAGTATTTAGACGTCAAGATGCTCGTTTTTGTTGTGACCAGTTGGAGTTAAATTTAAATTTGTCTTCAAATTATTTGAATCGTAAGAGATTCATTCTTTTCCCTGGGAAAATTTAAGTGCTCACACATAATTCTTGGACAAAGACATTTATTGAACTTTTATTCGGAATTCAAAACTGGAATATCATTTGCTGTGTTTCAACAAAGAACTGTAGACATATCAGAACTATAATGGCTACAGCATACGTCATAGCCTTCCATTCTGGATTTTCGTCGAGACTCGAACTCAAATTCATTAGAACATTTTCTTACTAGGACTTCTAATTTTTAATTCTTGGATTTGATTCTTAAAACCGTAATTTCTTTTCCCCATTTTTATCTTGTTTTTTTTATGGAAATAAATTATTTGTTAAATTTTACATAGCTGTTGACTTCACTTTTTTTCTTGTTACTGTTTATGAGAGCCTAAATACGTAACACTGCCAAATGTACAACACTGCCTTGTTCATTTGAAATGTGTTTTATTTTTCCTCTCTTCGTTTCTTCTTTATGTGCACACACGTCTGTGCGTTTTATTGAGAAGCTGCTGTAATATAGAATAAAATTGTCAGTCTGTGCAATCTTGCGACATTTCTTTTCGTCTTCAAGTACATAACCATTTTCTTTTTCTAAACACTTATTGGTACCGCACCGTAGGCGCATCCTGCAAAGATGGCTCGCTGTGATCTCCTTTTCCACTTGTATTCAGTTGTCTTTAAAATACTGAGTCATGCCACTGAATGTTTCGTGAGGCATTATGGTCAACAACCTTTGTTAGTAGTTAAGTGGGCCACATTAGGGACAATGGGACTTAGCATTAAAAACACCCCTGGGCCACTTCAGGGACAATGGAAATTTAACATGGAGAAAAACGCTGGGCCACTTTAGGGACAATGGGAATTTAACATAGAGTTTGGGTCTGTCTAGGGACAAGGGAAATTAACATGGGAATAGAGTTTGGGTTTGTCTAGGGACAAGGGGAATTGAATATGGGATTTTTTATAATTTTTTTTTTAAAACGTTTTTTTAAATTTAAATTTAAATTTAAATTTAGAAAAGGGGTAGGCAATGGAAAGGCTATCTCTTTTCGAGAAATATGGCTGGCCCTGAAAAGGGCCTTTGGGTTTTTTCTTCTTCTTCTTTTAACTTCTTAACTTTTTCCACCATCCTCTTATTTTGTCCATCATTCCTTTCTTCTTTTTCTTTTCTGTTTCTGGTATCCAGTCCGGGTGACCCATGGCTCGGAACTTGGCCTGTATTTTCATCCAGTTGTTATTCAGTTGGTCGAATTCTAATTTCTTCTTCTTATTCTGTTCTTCCTTTCTTTCTTTAGCCCACCTTTCCTTTATGTTTTCTACTTCTTGGGTCATCACTTGTTTCATTATTTCTTCTCCTTTTTTCAACCTGTTCAGTCCCCTCTTCATATATGACAACTCCGTCCAATACACTATATGTTCTAGGAAGCACCGGACTTGGATGACATAATCCAGTGCTTCCTTCAAACTCCCCACTCTTACATAAGGTGGGTCAATAAATCCTCTTGATTTGTTGACTTCATCTTCTATCATTCCTTCTATTATATGTCTGGCGGCCTTTATACGTTCGACTTGACTGGTTACCAAGTGTTCTTTATCTTCATACTCCCATTCCTTTTGTATCCTTTCTATAGCATATTCTGCATCTATTATCCAGAAATAGATATGCCTCAATTGATTAAATAAATCAGTCACTTGCGTCATCTTGTCTAGATTATTCTTTTTAGAATGGTTTGAACGACGAATGCTGTGGGTTCTTATACGAAAAGCGCGGACGTGAAGGAAAACATCCCCCTACTTTTTCATTTCATATAATAAAACCCAAACTATACTCTCCACATACGCTAAGAAACAATAAACAAATCCATAATCTACTATCCACACAATCGTACGTGAGCGGGCACAAACACAAACACACAAACACAAACACACAAACACATACGCTAAGAAACAATAAACAAATCCATAATCTACTATCCACACAATCGTACGTGAGCGGGTACAAACACAAACACACAAACACAAACACACAAACACATACGCTAAGAAACAATAAACAAATCCATAATCTACTATCCACACAATCGTACGTGAGCGGGTACAAACACAAACACACAAACACAAACACACAAACACATACGCTAACAAACAATAAACAAATCCATAATCTACTATCCACACAATCGTACGTGAGCGGGTACAAACACAAACACACAAACACAAACACACAAACACATACGCTAAGAAACAATAAACAAATCCATAATCTACTATCCACACAATCGTACGTGAGCGGGTACAAACACAAACACACAAACACAAACACACAAACACATACCCTCACACTATCTTAAAAAAGAGTTAGTGTTTATATTCACACTACTCTACCTACACATTGGCAAATTGATGGTTATTTCTTTTCTAGAGTATTGGGTAGCCCTGAAAAGGGCTGTTTTCTTGGAACTTCATGGACACCTGGTTAATGGTGGCACCTTCCAGGCCTGGCGCCACATACACATCTTATCCCCCAGTTACTTTTTACTTTTTTGGGGGAGAGAGCAGAGGCAGGATATGTCGCTTCAGAATCCCAATTTTCGCTCTCTGGGATTCTGAAATTTATTCTTCTTCTCTTCTTTTCCTTCTCCTCCTCCTCTTCTTTGTTTCTTCTCTCTTCCTCTTTGTATCTTCTTTCCTCTTCTTCTTCTTCTTTATATCTTCTCTCCTCCTCTTCTTTTTTTCTTCTTTCCTCCTCCTCTCTTATCCTTCCCTACTCCACAATGGCTTCCGCGGCCAGTTCATTCAACAGGCGCCTGGCATATTCCAGATGCACATGAAGTTCCAACAGTTTAGACAGTCTCGTGTTCATTTTTGGTGTTGATCAATCAACAAGGGTAGCTAGACTGCCCAGCGAGTTTCAATTTATAGTGAAAGCGCGGACGTGAAGGAAAACATCCCCCTAAAAAAACATAAAATTGATGTTACCTACATCATGACCAAAAACAACAACGCGCGGACCTAAAAGAAACACTCACTCACTTTTTTATGCTACCCATCACTATTTTAAAATTTTTATAAATCACTTCATTAGACTATCCACATACGCAAAGCAATCCAATCTAACTCCAAATATACACCTCAAACACCAAAAACACATGATTTTAATCTACTATTCATACCAACTAACTTAAGCACTTACTAACACACAAACACATACCCTCACATTTTTTAAAAAAGAGTTAGTGTTTATTTTCACACTACTTTACCTACACACATTGGCAAATCGATCGTTATTGCTTTTCTAGAGTATTGGGGTAGCCCTGAAAAGGGCTGTTTTTTTTATTTGCTATGGCATTCTTTTTTTAGTTTCTAAGAATGCGATGTCCTCTGAGGATAGACTTTCTGGCGATAGGTCTGCTTCTTCGGAAAGAAAAGAAGAACTCTTTGGTGTCGATACGGCAATCGACAAAGCCTCTGTCAGGTTCAGGTTGCTGCTGCTGCTGCTGTTGTTGTTGTTGTTGTTGTTGCTGCTGTTGCTGCTGTCTCTGAAGTCTGTACTTCTCTGTCCATTCTTCTTTCTCCCTGTTCATTTCTTCTCTGAAGAGCTCTTCTATCAGGTCTTCAGTGACTTTTAACATTCTCACATTCTCTATTTCTTCTGGCTTCGGTATCAGACTGTGTCTGACCCTATGCAAATTCACGTAGGCTTCGTTGAGTTTAGCTAGTTTGGAGCACATCTTCTTAGGAGGATGAGTCGACAATGGATGGTTAGACTGGAAACAACCCGGTTCTTAAAGTCAAAGCGCGGACGTGAAGGAAAACATCCCCCACACGGTTTTTGAGTCTCAACGTTTAGTGAGTGTCATGAGAGGGATAGTAAGAAATGAAAGAGCATCAATCCAACATTCTTATAGCTAAACAAAAGACAAAGGCATTTTTTTCAAAACACAACATTTTTTATTCAAAAATCACTTAACACTAAACAACAACTCTAACATTTTTAACAATAATCCAACATCATAACATCAAACAATTTTTTTCAAAATACAACATTTTTCCACAGACTCATCACATTCCATCTTTAAAGTTTCTCCACTAGGTAAAGAGGGATAACAGTCTTCCATGGTTTCTAGTAATCTAGGATGACTTCTCTCAAACTGTTGATTTCTATGGTATTATCGAATTCTGCATACAGGATGATGTTCAGCGTTTCATCAGGGTCTCGGTCTTTAAACTGAATTTCCACACGAATCTGGCCGGATTTTATAGGGTGGAAATGTCCCTCGTCGCTGCCTTGGTCTGGAGTGAAATCGAAAGCCCACAAAGTGTAGCCTCCTGCATAATCCTCGTACGTAATACCGTGACTGGTATTGGTTCCTAACTGTCCGGTGGCTTCGTACAGGGACAAGTACAATCTCAAGTAATTCTTCTTGGTAAAGTCAGGTTCGAAAGGTCGGGTACACAAGGTCTTGCCATCGCGACTGACTTCGATTTTGGACACGCCAAAGTGTTGAAAGTAGAAAGGATTTTTTTCGGCAGCTCCGTTGAAGGCTGTATTCTCGACGATACCAACGATCAAACATTTGGGTAACTGTCCTTGGAACAGATGATCTTCGATCATGGATCGCTGTCCCTTGGGAATGGTGAAGGTTTTCACTTCCACGCGTCGTATGGGATACTTGGCGGTCGTTCTGCTCAACGTCTGACTGATGTCGTTTCCCACTTTAGGTAACACTTCCACACGGCGTACGTAGAGTCTGGCTTCTAGGATTTTGGTTTTGTAACCGTCACTATCAGCCATCAAATGGAAAGCGGCACTGCTACGATTCAGTCTCAGGCGGACATCCACCCCGTTCAGCAAATACTTTTCTTGCAACCACATGTCCAAATGCAAACGATCCATCAGTTCTAAACTTGTGTCGGCTCCCGTGATTCTCTTTCTTCGTTCCACAAATCCATCATTGTTGTCTTTCTTTTCATCAGTTTCCAATATTTCAAACTTGGTAGGTTCGTCAGCTTCCCATACCACACAGGCATTGAGATGAGTGTTCTTGGCATCTATTCCGTACGTCAAGAGATTTTCCAGGTAGGCACGATAAGGGTAAGTATCCATGCTGCTACTGACCAGTTTGTCCACTCCACTGAACAAGGAATGCATGAAATTGTTGACGGGAGCTACTGCTTCATCGTCTATAGCACCTCCAGTCTTATCTAGAATTTTGACTTTCAGGTACAAGTAACTGCTATTCAGATCGATGTAATCTTCGGGCTGTCCTTTGATTTCAAACTCGATGGGAGCGGAATCGGTCAGTGAGGAGACGGGGTGAAATTCCACCCACTGGGATTCTTGCATGTTCATCATGGTAGGGGGCATGGCAAACAGATCCAGTTCCGTCTTGGAACAAGCGCAAGATTCTCGGTGCATCATTTTTTTTGGTCTCTTTTCTCAATAATCGAAAACGTCTAAGTCTCGAACGGTTCTTCTTTTCTTGGCCTTTCTAGCTTGAAGTCTGGTGAAAGGGTATTTTCTTCGTCGTCTCTTTCTGCCTTGGCCTTGCTGAATGCCTGACTCGGTAGCGTGCAGGGCATTTATAGGTGTTTCTCGTTGGCCTAAAATGTCTTTGCCCGTTTGCAGCAAGACATTTTTGCCGCCATCATGAAGGCTTCTTTAGGGTTTTGTTTGTCGATGATGACATTTTGGAGAAATTCTTTGCCTTGCGTCAGTGACGCATCTTTCAAGGCGTGCAATCCGCGTGTCACCATCGGTTTCAACACCGGGGCCACCGAACGAAAGGCCGATTTTAACATGTCTCCTAAGCCGTGTCCTCGCTGTCGAGCAACCCCTCGGTACACTGGATACATGACTTAAGAGTCGTGAGAGAACCGTTTTCGAAAATGGAGTTTCACCGTGACTTTTCCTTTGGTGAATGGAATATTTTGTCCCAAATCTCCTTTTATAGCAATGTTGACCGTGTCCAAATACGACTTGCTGACCGGCAAATAGTGAGGATGGACAAATTCGCGGTGGACGTGGTAAGTGTTTCCACCTTCCTCGTCATTGTTCGTGGCAGAATCAACTTTGAAAGGAATGACACGCAGTAACGGTACGGAGGTGTGTCCCACCACGTTGTACTCCCCCACATCGGAATACACGAACATCAAATTCAGTCCTTGGTTCAGTTCTACCGGGACACGAAATAACTTGCTAAAAGACTCGTTGTCGTAAACGATGGGTAATTCGTTTTTCTTGATCATGGTCTTTCTCATGTCCATGTCTCCGCCCAACATGTCATACAATTCAGGACAAAATAAAATGGACAGGATTTTACTCCGTTCAGATTTCATCAAGAAGCGACGAGCTGCTTTGTGGTACTCCATGGTGACATTTTTGTTGACATGCTCCAAAGCTTTCAGAAACACGACATTAAACCTGGAGGTTATGGTGCTGACCAAATGTTGACCACTAAAATAATAGCCTGGGGGAATGAACAAGTGATAGGTGGTGTACTTTTGTGTACGGGTTTTCTTGTCATATTTGACATTGCTATCCATCCACTGTTGCATTTGCTCGTCATGAACTTCCACATCAAAAAAATTTTGATTGGGAAGGACATTGAGGACTTGGGTCGGGTGAATCATTTCTACTAAAGCCACTTCCCAATGGGCTTCGTGATCTAACTGGATGGCCTGAGGTAATTTGGCCGTGTAACAGCACAACGTGTTCTTGGGAAACACCTCCATGGAACTGTCACTGGGTAAAGTTAAGTAAAATTGGTTTTGGTGACTCATAATTCCAGAGTTCTGTGGCTGTCCCACGTCAGAGGCGTGTCTCCGTCTAAAATGGGGTTCTGGTTGTGATTGAAGTGGTGACTGGCACTGGCACTGGACACAAGGTTCCCGTGGTTCCCGTTCGAGGTGAATTTCAGGGAGGGATTAGGAAGCAGGTAACCGATGCAACTGCTCAATAAAATGGTCCACAATTGTTTGTCTCCTTGTTGCAAACTCAAATTGGCGATGGCTGCCCCGATGACACAATACACCACGAAGATTTGGCAGAAAAAGACGATTTGCGGTTTAGGCACACGTTCTCCACACCACACCCACAAGGGTTGTTTTTGTAAATCTTGCACAGAAGAACTAGGTGAAGGATGAGTGGTCGACGTAGCTGCGTCTGCTGTGTGAAAGGGCATGATGGTCACTTCTTTTTATAGTCGATGACTTGCGAAGCGTCGATCCAAGAATCGAAACTGGGTGGATATCCTTTCCAACGTACTTTGACTTCTTTGACACGTCGTTTGCCCACTTTACGGGTTCTGCGTTCGAGAATGCTTTCGATGTCGTACACGTCATCTTCTTTTTTGGTGACACGTTGTAACTCGGGCAAATAAAACGTTCCTTTGAGCACTTCTCCGTTCATGTCTTCCAATTTATAGACGGTAGGATGACGGCCATGCACTCGTCCAGTGACGCGAAACAATTCGGTCGTCCAGTTAGGTAAGTAACCTTTGTCGAAAGTGCGTTTGGTTTTGCCAATGCGCACCCAATCTCCTACGACCAACATTCCACTTTTCTCGGGGACAG
Organism: Sinohyriopsis cumingii; assembly: GCA_028554795.2. Classification (NCBI taxonomy): domain Eukaryota; kingdom Metazoa; phylum Mollusca; class Bivalvia; order Unionida; family Unionidae; genus Sinohyriopsis; species Sinohyriopsis cumingii. The sequence continues at coordinate 18,304,344 of CM068831.1, read as the reverse complement.
CCCTCGTCGGGGACGTACCAAACAGACGCTCAAACACCAACACTTCGTTGTCGGGAGTCACGTCTTGCGGGGCACGTCCGATGCTTCGATGGTAAGATTGGTTGTACGCTTGCACCAGGTGCGGTAAGATGTCGATGTACTTCAGAGTGTGGTGATGCGTAAAATATTTCCACATGCGTTCTTTCAAAGTGCGTTGAAAACGTTCCACGATGCTGGCTTTGGTTTAGGGATTCTCGGTGGTAAAAAAATGAATGTCACGTTTCTTTAATTCTTTTTGGAAAGCTTGGTTCAGAAATTCGGTGCCTTTGTCCGTTTGCCATCGAAGAGGGTGACGACCGCTTTGTTTCAACACCCGTTGCAGGGCTCGCACTAACTCGCTGCTCGATTTGGAAGTCAAGGGCACGACCCAGGCAAATTTGGAAAAGACGTCGATGACACAAAACAAATATTTGTAGCCACGATTGTAGCTGGCCAAATGAGAGACATCGGCTAAATCGGCTTGCCATTGATGATCGATGCCTTCCACTCGGGTGCGACTTCTGGCAAACTTGCGTCGAATGGGTTTGTGTAAAGTGTAGGTAGCTTGTTCTTGTAACCATCGTTGCACTTGAGGTAAATGGAGACTTTTCAGTCGCGTTTTGGCAGCACGATACAATTTTTGAACTCCTGCGTAACCTGCAGGATGGGAGGGATCGTAGTAAATGCTGGCTAAGACTTTTTCCATTTTTTTGTGTTGGTTGGTGTGTTAATAAGACACCCACTCTTGGAGGATGCTGCTCTTTTTCTCTTGGGGTATTTTCTTGGATTGCAATGCTTTGCGTGTGCGGCCAGCAATAGGTGTCGAAGAGGAGAAGGATGTCTGAGCGGGGGATATCGGTTCTTGTTTCACTTCTGTCTTCACTTCTGTCTTCACTTTCTTTTTCTCTTGTGATGAAGAAGTGGTGGCCATCATCTTTTTAATCCATCCAATTCTGGAGGTAGGTGGTGTTGTTAACTTGCGTACTTTTTCTGGTGGAGTTTGAAACCCTTCCTCTTCTTCTCCTTTTTCTGTCTTGGTCACGGGTACTGGTGGTACTGGTACTGGTACTGGTACTGGTGATGGTGCTGGACTTTTCATCAAGGTCTTAAAATCTTTCAGAGTGGGTAGAGCTGTTTCGTCTAAAGCTTTCTGGTGAAAGAGTTGCAGTCGTTGCAAGAGTTGACCGTACTTTTGCGATTTTTCTGTTTCGGACAAATCTTGGCGATCCATCAAGGACTGCAATTCGTGTTGTAACTGGGACATCTCGCTCAAATGGGGATTGGGAGGTAAATGCGGGGTGTGTTGTTCTTGCCACCGATGGTATTCCATCCATCGTTTGTAAGGCACTAAAGCTAGTTTTCGTCCTTCCATGGGGTTGTCAGGGGTCGATTCTGAGATCTTGGAACTTCCGAGGCCTTTTTATCTTGCTCCCACCAGTCCTCCCAACATGGTTCCCAAGATTCCTTTCAGTATGGGGCCTAACATGAGAGGTAAAATACCTCCACGTTGCACTGACATCTTCTTTTTTTGACGAATGGGAATTTTCTTTTGAACCATTTGGCGAAGAACGTGACGATGTTTGCCTAAGCATTGTTTCTGGTGTTTGGACAAAGGGATCGTGCCTTTCAAAACGTTCAAACAACATTCGCACACGGTATCGATGACCTCTTTGGAGGCCGTTTGAATGAGTTTTTTTCGTAGGGGTGGAGAAGCTTTGGACAGGACAGATAACATGTCCCCATGTTTGGCTAAACGTGGTGGCAGTCCTTTCCTTTTCTTTCCTTGGGGTTTTCTGGAGGGTGACATCTTTGAGTCTTCAGGAGCACCAAAAAAACACTGATACCCGACTTGGTCACAGGCCTTTTTTATACTGGAACGCGTCGCCACTGACTGTCTTTACGTCGTATCAGTTTGAGGACAGACATGACACGTCGTGCAGGGGTACGTAACGGACTAAATCGAGCCAGTTCTTGCTTGGACAAATCCAGTAAACTTTGTAACATGCCCGATCTTTCTTGAACTTTGATTTTGGGAGAAGGTACTTTGTGAGCAGCAGCCACTGCCACTAAATTGGAGGGTCCTGCCACTGGGGAAGTTCTTTTGGGGGTCATCAACGGTGAAGTTCTTGGTGTGATCAACGTCTCCAAGTACTCTTCAGTTCTGGGTGTCATTAACGGAGAAGTGGACAAACGTGAAGCTGCCGGAGACGCAGTCACCGCCGTGGCAGGTCGTGGTTTGCGAGTGTAAGGTTGCGTCCTGGCCGAAGTGCCTCTCTTGCGACTAGTTTTCTGTGGACTTTTCTTTTTCTGGGGGCTTCTTTTCTTTTTCCGGGGTGGTGGTGGTGTCTGGTCAGAGGAGGGTCCTGCCACTGGAGAAGTTCTCCTTGGGGACCTGGTCTTTTTCTTCTTGGGGCTTCGTTGGACTTTTGTCTTGGGGATAACTTTGGGGGCATTAGGATCCCATCTTAAGAGTGAGCGAATGATGACCCTTCCTAGAGTACCGCTCCCTCCAGGTTTCAAAATGATTTGTTTTTTGGTTTGAGTGTCGATGCGGGGATCGGCCAGTTGGACCAAAGCGACTTTGTTTCGATCGAAAAAGCGTTTGGTTTGATGAGGAATCTGAATGATTCCTTGGAGTAATTGACGTGCCGTCACCGTGAACCATCGTAAGACTTCTTTGAGACTAGCTTCTAAGACACGAGCTCGTGTTTGTGGATCTTTTTCTCGACTGATGCCATACAAGGCACGAATCAATTTGACGGGAAGATGCGACTGAAGGGACGTCATGTTCGCACTGAGAGTGAGACAGACGAAAAAGGGTCTGAGGTTTTTATAGATTTTTTTATGGGGAGTACAGGACAGGCCCTCCGTCTTGGCACCAGTGGTGAAACAAGTGGGTACGAAATCGCAAATCCTCAGGAGTCGTAGGTTTCAAATCGACGAGTAAATAGGCGTGTGGCGTTTGAGTGGCATCGTCGTACGCCTGAGTGAGCCAAGGCGTTCCTAACTGTTTGGCTAAGACTTGCACTTGCGATTTATCTCGAGGGCTTTTAAACAAGACCACGTAATGTGCATTGAGACTGATGGTGCGATGGGCTTTACTTTGTTGAAAGAAATTTTGGGTGATGTAAACGACACTGGCATTACGGTGATGCCCTTTGCGCGTGAACCACAGTTTAATTTCTTCTTCGTCTTCTCCTAACATGTCGTCAAAAATGACCAAATGGGTTAGACGGGAGTCAGAGACGATGCCATCGTCTTCTTTAGGAATGCCTTCCACAAACACGATGAAATCGCCTTGACTTTCTCGCAAGAGGCTGTACGCCGATTGCCACTCTTTGTAACACCACACGATTCGTTGAGGTCGATCGATCAAATGATGTTTATGTTCGATCAAACGTTTGACGAATTCGGTTTTGCCTGAACCGCTAGGTCCAGCAATGAGCATGTTAAAGGGATGGCGAAGATACAAAGCCGCCCAACTGGCACGATCTAAGTGTTCGTCGATGACTTTGACAGTAGAGGAAGAGGGAGCAAAGACAGCAGAGGTAGACATGGTGTGAGAAATGTCACTTGTGACACGAAAAACAAACAAGACAAGAGTTTATATACTTTTTCAGAACACGTTTATTGAATGTTTCAAACATGAATACGAAAGACAAAAATGCATAAAAGCCAAAGGCTTAAGTACAAGAATAAAAGGCACATGATAACCATGAACGTGGAATAAACACAAGTGTCTGTACAACATGTTTTGGGTAAAGTTCTAACCAGTTCTATAGTAGGGGTAAGGTCACACAAGTGTCCTCCCGAAAGGGTCTTTCAGGCCTGTCCACGACAGTCCTGTCCTGGGTGACGGGTTCTTCTGGCACCGTCACTAACACAGGTTGAAAAGTAACTTTTTTCCTTGAATAACTCTCGTGCATACTGGGCCACCTCTTGTGTCCAAGCCTCAAAACCCTGGTCTCGGTGATGTCCAACATTTGACTCCTAACCAATCTGGTTTCTTCTTCGTCAACGACATGGTAAGTTACTTCAATGAACAATGAACTATCGATCTTGCCTAGGGTTCCTTTTCAGGTACAGACCAATACCGTCGTGACCGTACGGTAAGGTGAAGTGATTGGGAAGTCGCACTCGCTTCTGGTATACAATTTGATAGACTTTTTCCAAGGGTCGACTGACGATGTGGTGAGTGGGTAAACGTACAATCTTGTTCGGTTGATAGGTGGTCACTTTAAAGTTTCCATCCTCTCCCGATTGCAAGGCTTCTTTCAATACCCCAAAGTTGACCACTCGACTGGTACGATGATTCAGAGTCAGTCCTTTCACTTTGCACGTCGTGTGTACTTCTCCTTGTTTGTCCCGGTATTCGTAGCCGTAATTTTTGGGACCACCACTGACGAAACTTAGAATCTTGTCGTCGGGATGCTCGTCTGTCCAGGCTCCTAAACGGTCTCCTTCGATGTCAGGGTGATGTTGAATCGGGTGATGGATGTAAATGCAACTGTCCGTGTCAAAGTACAGGACGCGTTCTTCTAACAGTTCTAAAGCTTCGTACAATTTTAAGCGAGCATGAGCTGTCACGTAAGCCGCAATGATGACGTTTCCAAAAGGGTCGTCTTGTACAAAGTCCAGATCTTCTTCGTAATTGACCAAGATCAAATCCTCTCGAACGACGTCCACGTGTTTCATGTATTTGGTTTTGTCGTGAATCATCTGGAAGTAGCGGGAAGGTTCTGTCAAATATTCCGTCTTGGGTAAACACGGTCGTTGTGCCATTTTACCCCACAAGCAATTTAACATCACTTTGGCAAACGATCGCCTGCCTTCGTTTTTTTCGATGTGGTCTAAAGAGATGTCTTCTTGTGCGTAGTATTTCTCTTTGAATTGTATTTGGTCTTCGGGAGTGTGACACCAGGAAGGATAGCCGCTGGCTTCTTGTTTCAGTTTCAAAAAGGCATCCACGTAGTCGGCGAAAATGCCTTTCTGAGTAGGGTCACACTTGTGGTACTGTTGTGTCTTGGGAAAGTGGCAAATTTCGTACACTTCTAACAGTTGGTATCCCATGTCCAGAGCTTTGAACAATTCCACGCTGACCCAGGTTCCCGTCAAGGCACGTTCTTCCTGGCTGTGATGGCAAGGTTGGTCCTGGTTGCACGTTTCGGCACAAGTACGGCACAAAGGAAACATCAGTTTGCCTTGACAATTGTGAGGTAAGACGGGATGGTATAGGTTCGTGGGAGGCAAAACTTTACACATGATCAAGCCTTCGTATTGTCGAATGTTTTTCAGGTCGATGTGTTCCGTGAACAATTGCGGGTGCCCTACAGGAAAGCGACAATATTTGCACACGTAGGGATACAGCGAACACACGTCCAAGTATTTGATTTCTTCTCCTTTCTCTTCGTTGGCTTGGTACAGCAAACAGGTGGCATTGGTCCTTCCTCCGTACAAACTATCCCTCGGGTTCAGCGGGTCCATGAACTGGTAACTTTTCACGAGGCGTTTAAACTCGGGATCGGTTTTCAAACGGTGATCGTACATTTCCCACATTTCCACCACTTGGTATCCTTGCTGTTCTAACTTTAGGCGTCGCTGACAAGTGTTCTGGTACAAGTCTTCCATGGTTCGTTGCAAAAACTGATTTTTAGTGCAACGGTCAGCGTAACAGACGGGACATCCGTGTAATAAGCAACCGTTAAACTCGTACACGATCTTGGGGTTTTCTAAGTCCCAGCCATCTACCGAATACGTTCCGATGGTCTTTTCGCCTCCTCCGTTGCGGGCATGCTGAATCCATTTGTCTTCCTTGTCGCACAAGTAATGTAACCAACGTAGGGCTTTGACCGAGTATTGACGCTTGACATAGTGGGTCGTTTGAGGACTGATGACAGCCACGGTGTTTTCAGGCATGAATCGTTGGCGGTACACTAAGGAACACGCTTTGGCAATGGTGCAAGCTTCTTTCAAAGGATCGACCCCTCCGTGTTCCATGAACAGTTCTCGAAATTTTCCACAGCAACGCCGTAAAATGTCCACGTCGGAACGACAATACTTTAACATTTCTTCCTGAAAGTCGAAAGGGTCCGAGGCGTGAGCTTGGTACCAAGCGTAGAAAGCTTCTCGTTGTTCGGTACGCATGTTGTCGGGGTCGTAATAGTGAGCCTCAGGCAAATGGGGTAGAACAGCATATTGATTGGCTTCCGTATTGAAAAAGTGTGGAAAGTACCCTTTAGCCATTTCTGTCATTCCAAACGTTTTAGGCATTCGGCTCAAAGGCATGGCCAAGTAACTCATCGAATCTTTAAACTGTACTTGCCCCACTTGCATGAAAATGATTTTGGCTCCGTTCAAAATCACTTTAGGACGTTCGGTGCCATGTTCCGTATAGTACCTCAAAAGAAACTGTCCATCGTATCCGGAGAAATTGTGAGCCATCACCGTGGCATGACGATGACAATCTCCGTAACGTTCGATGTCCTCTTGGCTCCACGTCTTGTCGATGGGGTCTAAGACCCATTGGGCAAAATCGGCTAACGTGTTTGGTCCCCGAAAGATTTTTTCACGTCCTCCAGGAATCTTGCTGCAGTGAGGGCAATGACTGAAGATAGGTTCTTGAATGCACTTCTCGCACGCTCGATGAGCCACGCAGAAATTAGGGATGTGAATGCCAGTCTCTTGCATGCATTCGAAATCGAAAAAGATGAAATTGCCTTTCTTCTTGTGACCGTCCTCTTTCTCTGGTGGGGGTTGGTATTTTTGCACGTAACATTCGTGTTCCAAGTCCACGATGTGGTGACAAATGTGACATTTTTTCTTTCCTCGACATACGTGTGCCTTGGCATTGTTGGTACGTATGCCTTGTCTACACGTAGGGCACAATCTCAGGAGTTGACAAGCACATTTCTTCTGTGAACCTTGTGTTTTCAAATGTTGCTGGTAACAGGTAGGGCTGACAAACGTGCGCAGACAAGTTGAACAAGGCACTGGTTCTTCGCTCAGACAGGGTGGAGAGGCCAAACATCCTGGGCATTTCCATCCACAATGCTTGTGTTGCTCTCGATTATTATAACCATAGTCACATTTCTCACAGTAATATCTGTATCCCAGGAATCCGGTGATACTGGTAATGGTATCGAAATGGTCATCGTGATGATAAACATGAATGTATTTTCCGTCCTTAAAGTCTTGGCCTCGAAACAACAGAGACCCGCGCATTTCTTGAGGGTGCACTTTCAAGGTGTAGCGTGGAGCTAGGGCATCTTGCAATTTTTGCATCTCAGGAATGCCACAGGGTGTGTCTTTGGACAGGCCAGCTTGTTGCAACATGAGTTCTGCTTCGTTTCGTTGTTTGGTTCGGTTCGATTTTCGAATGTTCTCCCAGGTTCTTTTCCATTCTACCGTGTCGTTCTTGTTGGCATAGGTTCGTCCCACCACGATGGCACGGGCTAAGCACATCTGGTCTTGAGGGTTGTTAATTCGGACGAGACTCTTTTTGGTGTTGCGAAGGTCGTCCACAAATAACATCTTTTTGCGTCCTGTCCCTTGAGGAAGAGAGACGTGAGCCATTTTCAGTGTGGCTTTACCATCGGTGATGTCAAACTGGTCATTAGATTGTTGTACGTGTTGAATCTTGTCCATGACTTTGGAAGGGGTTAGTTCTGCGGGTCTGCTAAACTCGATCCAAACAGGGGATTTCAAACCGTCGTGATCTATGGATAGTGTCAAGCGATCGTCTTCTTTGGGTTGACATGGTCGCTTTAGTGAGGTGAGCAAAGAATCCCACATCTCGGTGATAAACCCTTCTGCTTTCTCCAAGGGTACGTCGGCCTTGAAATCTTTAAACTTCACCGTGTAGGTGTAAGCCGTAGTTCTAAATTTTCTAGAGGAGCGCTTTTCCGTCTCTCGAATGGAATAGTACTTTTCAGGGTTGACTAAGGGTGGTGAACTTGGTTTAGAGGGTTCGGATTCTGGTTCACTCATGTCCTCTTCAAAATCACTGGCATGAATTTGTGCCAAGATTTCAGCCCTGGTACGAGGCGATAGATCACGTTTCTGCCTCTTACTTTCTTCTTCTTCTTTCTTCTCGAATGAATGGGATCGTTTCATCTTGAGTGCAAAACGTCAAATGACTCAAGTTTAAACACCACAGACTAATTTATAGTCTTGGCAATCCAGCGTATATAAAAAGGGTGTGTGTCTTGTCCTTTCACTATTCATTTCACTCTCAAGCCGAGCACAACGATGGAAGAGACTACCGAGATGGAACGTTTCGTCAGAGCTTTGCGAGGGGTCATTAGAAAATTCTCTTCAGACCAGCCGACGGACTACTCTCCTTCCTTTCGAGATAAAAGTCAAGATACTTGCTATATCTGTCAGAAGAAAGGGCATTGGTCTTCAGAGTGTCCAGACCGTCAAAAAAGAACAAAAACAGGGACTAAAAGAGACAAAAGTCAAGATACCTGTTATTATTGTAAAGAAAAAGGACATTGGTCTCCAGATTGCCCAAAAAAGAAACAAGAGGAGTCAGAAGAAAAGAAGGATTCTTCAGAAGAAGAGAGGGATTCTTCGGAAGAAGAGAGGGATTCTTCAGAGGAAGAAGAGGAAGAAAGAAGACAATTCTATTTAAAAGAAGCAAAGAAACAGGAGAAGAAAAGAAGAAGGGAAGAAAATGAGGTAGAAACGGTGAAGAAATTCAAAAAACAGAGAGACTAAACAAGGAGAAAGAAGAAGTCAATGAACTTTTAATTAAAGTGTTCTGTGGTGAATTGTGAATTGGATTGTAAAAAAATGGATAAAAGAATACATGAATGATATAAGGTAAGTGTCTTTGAGTTTTGATTTTAAAATAAGAAGCTACACTCACGCACTCATACACAGACACGTACTATAAGGGTAAAATGGGTGGGGTTTATTTTTGAGTTATTGGCAAATTGAAATTGTATTTCTTTTCGAGAAATGTGGGTGGCCCTGAAAAGGGCCTTTTTATTTTGGTGTAGGGGTGAGTTTAACCAATCAACTTTAACTGCCTTAAGCCTTTGCCACGGCCAAGGCCTACTTCTGATGATTGGGTTGAAATCACTAAGGGTGGTACGACAGGCTTAGTCACAGGGTTGGCGTGTTTAGCTCGGGAAGGTCGTATTCTCTTCGGTCGTGATAAAGAAGTCTGATACATTTGTTTCAGACTTCTTAACTCCGCTAAAATGTCCAACAGTACCGTAGCCGTTTGATTTTCACCCTCTTGTTTCTTTGCTGCTACTTCTTCTTGCTGTTGTTGCTGTTTTTCTTTCTTACCTCTTCTTGTTGCTGTTGCTGTTGCTGTAGGAGAAAAGCTTGTTCCGCTTCCTTTTGTCGTTGCATAAATTTCTCCAATTCTTCTTTCTGTCTCTGTCTAAAATTCTCCACTTGCGGTAATGAGAAGGTAACGAAGGTTCTGGAACAAATTCTTGCGAGGTAAGAAAATCCACAAAATCCCAGTGTACCTCTTCTGAAAGTAAGTCCGGGTTCCCTTGGGCAGTCTCCCCTGCTGGTGCACCCCAATGGATCGTTTTCTGAGTTTCCGTCATGTTGAATCACTGTCGCATAGATTGACTGCACACAAGCGCTAACGAATCTATATAGACCACGTGACGTCACAGACTGCTCTCTTCGGATTGGATGCGAGCTGACTGAATTTTGTAACGCGTGTTCGGATTGGTGAATGAATTCAATCCGTTTCAATCCTTCCTGTACCTATAAATAAGCGCAGTTCACTGCATTGATTCACCTATTCTCGTCGCTTCAAGATGTGGACCACAGTTGAGTCATCCACCCTTGTGTCTTCCATGATGTTTAGGACGGACATGCTCATGTATGTCAGGTCCAAGTGGACTGTTGTTGATAGGACAGATACTAGTCAATGGATGAGGAGAGTTTACATAGAAAGACAAGGATGTCTCAAGAGGGTACTTGTGTATGGACCGGTAGTTAGAAGGAGTTTAAGAAGAAGAAGAAGAAGATGTGACAGATGCCATCTATGTTAATACTAATATTAACATAAACCCAAAGGCCCTTTTCAGGGCCAGCCATATTTCTCGAAAAGAGATAGCCTTTCCATTGCCTACCCCTTTTCTAAATTTAAATTTAAATTTAAAAAAACGTTTTAAAAAACAAAAAAAAAAAAAATCCCATATTCAATTCCCCTTGTCCCTAGACAAACCCAAACTCTATTCCCATGTTAATTTCCCTTGTCCCTAGACAGACCCAAACTCTATGTTAAATTCCCATTGTCCCTAAAGTGGCCCAGCGTTTTTCTCCATGTTAAATTTCCATTGTCCCTAAAGTGGCCCAGGGGTGTTTTTAATGCTAAGTCCCATTGTCCCTAATGTGGCCCACTTAACTACTTTTGTTACAGGTTATATTGTGAAATGACAGAGACTAGAAAACAATTTTAACGAGAGACAGTGATCCACATATGACAACATGTGTGTGTGTCTGTGTGTTTATATGTATGTGTACATGTGTGTTTATTTTGAGTGATTCACATCAGGGAATTTTTAATTATTATTTTTTTATATACATTTTTGATGAATTTTTTGTCTCCTCTAAAATCTCCAATCACCGTTAAAGTTCGGTACGGTATTTTGGATTTTAATACTGCATACGCATGTCCATAATAGTGTTATTATGAGTTGGTTTCCGTGAATGAAGCCATTGATAACATCAGTAAAATATATGCAAACATCCTGATATCCCCACCAAGACCTGATGTATTGGAATTGGTTTGTATTTACAAATCTCATATATAAGCCACTAGGTAGCAGGTAAATACGCATGGCGCGTTGATGGTATAATGTAGGACGCTAGATAATAGATTTCTCGGTATTGGGCACTAAATTTTGCAAGTTGGATAGTAAATGAGGGGTATTGGTCACAATACACAACATGATTGTTTTATATGGGGTGTTGGGTAATAGATGAATGGTTGTGGTTATATCAGTGCTAAAGTACGTTTACCATTAACATTCTTTCTGACGAGGTCAACGTAAAGGTGTGATACAGAACAAACAGGGTTGAATATCGCGCGCTGTGATGTCACAATGTTGGGTTCAATAGTTTGGAATATAAAATATACCAACCAACTTGATATATTTTATATGACAGACCCGAAGTTCTCTTGTATTGACCAATTTTAGTAGCTAGCAATTGCTACTGAAGTTCACAGCGATCAATAATTTTCGTCTCGGAAGTATTTTGATGGCATTTAGGGTACAGAACATTCAACAAGTAGGATTGAACCGACTGTCGCTAAGATATATAAGTATTAAATGTTAAAACAACAATTAATATTTTATTTAATCTGAGTTTATGCAGCTACATGACCAAGTTGATTAATGTAGTAAGATAGAATAAACGATAAAGAACATGGATTGTTATGCTGGAATCGTTAGAATACCTTAGTTAAATTCTCCTTCTAAACTTGATACAATTTACTAAATAAAAGAGATAAGTCTTAGCAAAGATGTTAAATTTTTTTATAACCATTTTCAAATGAAACAATAACGCGAGCGCAGATATTTAGAAAGGCCATTATCAGTGTCTGCCAAAGTAGAAAGAAAAAGGACATTTGTTGCGGTATTTATCATTTCCGCTTGGTTAATTTTGTTGCCAGGTGACAATCCCATCAAAACCAGCACGTGCCTCAAAAATGTAATAATATTTTAAATACTGAACATAATTAACCATTTTTATTTACCTTGACCAATTAACACCAGTTGATAAACAGAGATAAAGGATCTAAATTCTGTTTGATCAAAGACTGAATTTCAAGTAAGTTTTAAATTAATTCTGTTTACAATTTCAGTTCCAAAAATCATGGAGCAAAAGACATTGTAAAAGTCATTGTGAATGAAATTAGGAGTAGTAAGGTGGGGCACCCTAGGGACAATGGGACTTAGCATTAAAAAGACCCCTGGGCAACTCTAGGGACAATGGAAATTTAACATGGAGAAAAATCGTGGGCAACTCTAGGGACAATGGGAATTTAACACAGAGTTTGGGTCTGTCTAGGGACAAGGGGAAATTAACATGGGAATAGAGTTTGGGTCTGTCTAGGGACAAGGGGAATTGAACATATGGAAATTGAACATGGTGGGTCTGTATAGCGTCAAGGGGAATTGAACATGGTGGGATTGTCTAGGGACAATGATGGTAGAGGGTCAAACACAACAGAGACAGAAACATACATACACTAGTACAAGCGTGAGATTTATATATAAAGCATTACCAATACCTGAAATCTTGCTGGGGTGTTCAAAAATTTGCATAATTGTAATGATGCTATAAATAGCTATAATCAAGGAAATGCTCGACGACAAAATGGATGTGACTAAAAGTAACGCTAAAATGACGAAATTGTCCCAGAATTTAAAGGAAAATAAACATATCCCGGAAAATTAAGTTACAATGGTTTAGACTAAAATGGATAAAATTAGTAACTACTTACAATATCAACTTCTGTGACGATCGTGAATAAATACCTATGTATCTATAATCAGCTGAAATTCCTATGAAATCCCACTATCTATTTATAGCTCCAACTTGTGGGTTTTTCCTTTGGAAAATCCCACTATCTTTTTATAGCCTCAGCTTGAGTGACGTTCCTGTTTATGAATTCTAGTATATATGTATAGCTACAAAATGTGGAAATCCCCAAGTCGATATTTATAGTCTCAAAATTTCCAGCGTCAGTGACGTCACTGTACTGAACACTGGGGATAAAT